>CALNVZ010001721.1:10365668-10387111 GCA_940671915.1 Paracentrotus lividus
ATTTTATTCCTTCTTTTTGTTCATTATTTACCTACTTGCAGAAATATGTAAAGCATTTATGTTGGTGCATGTTCGTGTTATTCTAGCGATTGCGATGGATATGAAATGAATTGTAAATGTTTGGTAGCAACGGATTTTGAATAAGTCGAAAATTAGATAAGAGTTTTCATATTTTGAGTATTTTTGGCACGTTTCGGTGTTTTCAATTCGACTCGCCACTATTACAGCGCGATATTTTAAAACGAGACAATGGACCCCCATTTTTTAATGTCCCTACTCTTTTAGTTTATTTTCCTCTACAACTTGGCAAATTTTGATGAACTTGACATGGCTTTTGAATGTTCGAGAGCATGATTTTGAATCAAATGTAATATAGGTTGGATTCCAACGACTTGTTTGACGTTTTCGGCGCGTTTTTGTGGTTTTCAAGCCAATTCGCAACTATTCGGGCTCCGATAGCTTAAAAACGAGCACATGGACCCCTTTTTTGAATGTTTCTACCCGTTGAGAACGTATTCCTCTACAACTTTCCAAATTTTTATGAAAATGACATGGATTTTGAAATGTTTGGGAGCATAATTTTGAATCAAGTGCAATTTAGAGTGGATTTTCACGCTTTTTGGACGTTTTCGGCGCGTTTTTGTGACTTTCCAAGCCGATTTGCGAGTATTCGGGCGCCGATAGTTCGAAAACGAGCACATGGACCCCTTTTTTGAACTTTCTACATATAACTGATGAATCCCCTACAACTTTGCAAATTTGATGAGACTGTCATGGTTTTTTAAAAAAAAGTGCACCTTAAACTATACTTTTTTTATTTTCTTGTAGATTCCAAGCCTCTAAGATTTGGTTTTGCCATTTTACGCACCCTTTTTGCCACATAAGGGCGCTGCTGGCTCAAAAATAAGTACAAATGTGCCAGTTTAAACAATGTACCCATCTTTGGTATAAACTTTGTAACAAATCGGGAAGGTTGATAAAGTTTGATACGGTTTTGACAAAGTAATGACGATTTTTACTTGTTTGTTGCACTTGCGAGGTCTAACAGAGGCCAATTTCTTCAATTACGCGTACTTTACATGCCATCCAAATATGGCAACTTCAAAGTTCCGTAGCAAAAAATCAGCACATGAACCTATATTATTTTTTGCATTTTTGGCATACATAGATACCAAAGTAACTCTGTGCAAAATTTGGTGAACTTGTCATGGTTTTGGTTTCAACTGTGCAAACGTCCTTAAAAGTGCCAGGACGTTTTTTATACAAAGTATATAGGCTATAAAATTTGAAGCATATGAAGTGTGAAATAATTGCCCTCATATTGATTGTAAATACCGACTGGCGATTGCCAAATAAAGTTACTTGTTTTAGCTAACTTTTAAAAAAATATTGTTAAAAATATTTTTTTTATAATTTGCGTAACAATACTTAGGGCATTAACAACAGGGGCCGCGGAGCGTTTTTTGAAAGTGGAGGGGCGAGCCGCATGTGGGGGAGTGGGGGGGGGGGAGGCTGAACAGGCTAAAAATCATAAATGTGATGATGGTCATTTTTGCGTTTTGTACACATTTGTTGACAAAAGTGGGGTGGGGCGGGGCTGAAGCCCCCCCCCCCCTCCCCCGGCTCCGCGCCTCTGTTATAGAAACAATTAAGTTGGAAGGATGTTCAGCCTAAGCCCTCCCATATTAGAGACCAATGCATGATTCCGACAACATGCTTTCACAATGCAATATACAGGTCAAATTTAAACCATCTCCTATCAATTTGACTTTTCTTACAAGTCTTTCGTCCTAAAATGTGATCGCGATTAAAAATCGACAACGTTAATTTCAATTGACCAATAGCTCCGCTCGATGAGCATCGTTTAAAACTTGAAATTGAATGAACATTAACGAAATTGATTGCAAAAGAGTTTAAGATTGACCGGGAAAACTTCCTATATTTGCCTCCAGCAGCTTTGCGCTGCCATTCCTGCATTTTCTATTTTTTTAATGCGAGCGGAATTTTGAGTTAGAAAACACATAATGAAGACCAAAAAATGGCATTTAGTTTATAAGCGTGTCCATTAAAAAAATTGTCTACAAGTTTAAAATGGCCCATTTTACTAAGAAAAGGGGTACTTTTAGGAAGCATGCAAAAGTGGGGCCCTGAGTCGTGACGCGCCAGCGCCCCCCCCCCCGGGCTCAGTTCGCGCGCCCCTGCATGCTTGCCATAATTTTAATCTGACAGTTCCACATCATGGATAGGGGAGACCGGGTATGAGACGTTACAAAATTCCCATTATGGGCCAGATAAATCTAATGAAAAAACTCACGCACTCCAATTGGGTCTGTAGTTAGCCTAATTTAGTTGGCTAAAACCTGAGGCATATAAAACTTGAAAACATGTAAACACTAATACTACAGCTTAATTAGTGAAGAACATTTTTTTGTAACAACACTACCACCATATACGGGTAGGTTGTTACACCATACGGGGTCAATTGTTACAATATGTAAACATACGGGGTAAGTTGACAATGTGTAAATCTCTTAACCATACTTTAATTTCAACTTTCCAGTTTCTTGACATCGTAACAGTAGATCAAGTAGAGCTCTAGAATAGACAAATGTAATAATAGAAAAATAAAATATTAACACCTGAAAATTGAGACAAAAATGTAATTTTACATATGTAAATTAATTGGGGTAAGTTGTTACATACATATGGGTAGGTTGTTGTAACAACCTACCCCATGGGTGATTTTACACACAGAAATCAACTGTAGCACAGTAATTAGGCAGAATACAGGGCATAGGCTAGGGGGTATATTAGTGACATACATGTACTATACTTACAATACCAGACTATCATCATGTGCCTTCAGTTGTAGAGCTCTCAAATTTCAATTTTTTGTCGAAAATTACTTTGAACTGTAAAAATGGTTTTTGTTGATTTACTTTTTAAATAAAACAACGGAGAAACCTCAGACCGGCAATTCATCACAGCTATGTGTAGGCTGTATATAGATGCCAGTTAGCACATCCTCTTTTGTTCCATCTTTAGCACACTGAGAACTGTAACAACTGACCCGTGTAACTTCCATACCCGGTCTCCCTACTAAGGAGTGCAAGAGATAAATCTGATAACTGCAAAGCCTGTTAAAAAAAAAACAGACACGTAAAACAGATTAGATGTCTTGAATAATTGGTTTAGATTGTTATAATCAAAATATATACTAATAACATAAATTTTAAAATTCTTATAATTTTTTTTTCTTTCGTGTTCAGCCTTTTATTTTTTAATGTTTTGTGTTAAACAATGGAACTGCTAGGCCTACATGTATATTCGTCAAAAAATAATTTTGTACATTAAATTTTTTCTTTTTTCACCCTCATCAGAAGCTGTTTTATCGGTGCGATTGATATTACGGTTAAATAGTTTAATATTATCATTATCATTAGATCAACAACTATAAACACAAACAAAATAGGTACCCCCCCAAAAAAAAAAAAAATAATAAAAATAAAAATAAAAATAATAATAATAAAAAAAAATAAAAAAAATAAATAAATAAATTTTAAAAAAAATAATAATAAAAATAAATAAATAAATAATGAATAAATAAATAATTCCCAGAAAGAGACAGGAAATGAAACGGAAAATACAACGTAATGCAAGTAATTAGCAATGTCAATTAAAACAAAACCCATGAAATAAGAAAACTCATTATTGTTGAGCATACCTAACATAATGACTGAGATTATCATTTTTTTTTCCTAGATAAATCTGTTAGTCACTTCGGTTATTTATCATTACAATTATATAAAATCCTTTTTTTTTTTTTTTTTTTCAAGCAGCGATACCATAGATGCAAATTTGAAAATAATTTTCTACTTGTTCAGTCTTTTTTACACGTGTAAAACCTATAGGCAAAAGCCGGTAATAATATTTTGACTTATTTTAACGATTTACATTCATTTTTCCAATTATTGTGATTAGCTATTTCGTCAGGCCCAAAATCAAATGTTTGAGTTGATGTTCGTTGATTTTACTTATTCATATTATGATCGAAAAGCTATTTAAAACGTTTATTTGGTTTTGTTGAGTCTCTATTCGTCCGTGCTGAACGTGACGCTGACGCTGTGCTTATTTTGCGCTGTGCTGTGGCCTGGCTGTGGCTGTGCGCAGCGGTTTGTGAGTGTGAGTGTGAATGTGATGGTCATCGAGTGAGAGCGCTGAGAGGGTGCTGTTGCTTCTTCTGAAGTTCTGTAGTCTGAATTGAAGTTTGTAGACAAGCACTCTTTCGTCCCTTTAGTCTTGAGACAAAAAAAAAAAAATCAATTTCTAGTTTAATGTAGCTATGGTCACTCAGCACTAAGATGGCGCGCTCGATTTGTAACTTTGTTCCGCTCGATCGCACATACATCATATTTGTACGTGCTGCGCAGCTTTTGTATGCTAGTCGACTGCCATGGAAATTTACAAGGGTGGATGGATATCCATTATTATAAAAGTGATTCGGTCCTACATAAATTAAATTGGGATGAAAAACAAAGGAACTACTTACAGCTCACTCAGCTGCCGCGATATGCAGTACAATCGGAAAGAATGAATTCTCACCAACTTTTCAACCTTCAAAAAGTCAATTTTTTTGCTCTTTTTGCC
The DNA here is from genome assembly GCA_940671915.1 of Paracentrotus lividus. Classification (NCBI taxonomy): domain Eukaryota; kingdom Metazoa; phylum Echinodermata; class Echinoidea; order Camarodonta; family Echinidae; genus Paracentrotus; species Paracentrotus lividus. The sequence goes on from CALNVZ010001721.1 coordinate 10,370,316, forward strand.
GACTTTTGGACAAAATGTATATTTTAAGCTTGTTCGGCACAATTCGGCAGTCTCCAAAATGGATTCAATCAAGATTTGAAATAGTTTGGATTTTTTTAAAAACGGAGTTTTGGCGAACCAGTATGCCCCAAGAGAATTTTAAACCTCCAAAATGGACCTTCGAGATGGGTTTTCATGTTTTGAGCAAATAAGCTGGATGTCTCGTGCGTGTTGCTATGCGGTTTGTGTGTTGATGACACGGCCGTTGCTACAACACACGTTCTTAATTAATTAAGCGGATTATTAGTCTCGTCAAATCTAGACACACCGGTTTGGTGTTAATAATATTAAATAGTGTTGTTAGGCATAGATTAAAATTTTAAATATAAAAATGGAAAACTTAGTTTAGTTAAGGGCTCGGGCAGGGCGGTGTGAGAGGTGTTTTTTTTTTTTTTTTTTTTTTTTTTTTGGGGGGGTGGGATTATTTTTCCCTTAAAAAATATAGAAATAAATTGAATGAAAAAAAATAATTATGTTCCTCTTTTGAAGTAAAAAGGTGGATGCTCCTTCCATTTTTTTTTTTTTTTTGGGGGGGGGGGGGGGGCGGGCGGGTTAATTTGCATTTGTCTCTTTTTATTAATGAAATTTAAAAAATCGTTAATTAAAAATAAAAAAATTTTACTTAGATACCAAGATGTTTATACCGTTTTCTCTTCTCTCTCTCTCTCTCTCCCTCAGCTGGTATTAACTCTACCAAGATCTACTGCCAAGCCAAACTTGAATGAAGCTACAAACCCTGTCAGATGTGGATCCCGCCAGCCCCCCCCCCCCCCCCCGAAAAAAAAAAACCATTCCCCCCCCCTTATGATATCCTGGACCGACCACGTACTTCCTGCTCCTCCTCCGTCTCTTTTCTTTCACATCACTTTTACACACAATCTCTTTCTCACCCCCCCCCCCGAATCACTGAATCACTTTTCCAAACTTTCTCTCCCTCTTCTTTCCCCATCCTTGACAACAAATAGTTTAGGATGTAAAGGAAATATATATATATATAAATATATACAGACCTCTCTCTCTCTCTCTCTCTTCTCCTACATATATAATATATATAAATATATATATGAATAAACACAGTTTGATAAAGAAGAATGCAAAACATAAAATCATAGATTTTATAATAAGGAAGCATAGCTCTCAAAATTGAAGGCGAAGTCACACTCTCTCGTTCAGTGCTCATGGTGTGAACAAAAAGATGTATTCAAATCGTTTCTGAAACAGACGAAAAAAAACACGACTGTTCATGAGCAGACGGATTGTGAAACTCACCTTTCAAAAGAAAATCATCGCGCTGAAGATAGAGAGATGGCGCGAAGAAAATTAACGCATCAAAGACAATTTTGTATATATTATATATATATATATAATATAATATATATATATATATATATATATATATATATATATTATAGAGAGAGAGAGAGAGGTATATATATAAAAAAAAATTATATATATATAATATATATATATATATATATTAATTTTTTTTTTTTTTTTTTTTTTTTTCCCTCTTTTTTTTTTTTTTCTTTTTTCTAAATTTTTTCGCCAAGATTTTCTTGACCTGGCCGGCCATGGTGTTTGGGTCTTCAGTCTTGCCTCAAACAAGTCACCTGCAGGGGTGGTAGAGGGAGGAGAAAGAGAAGAGAGAAAGAGAGGGGGAGGGGGGGGGAGAAAGAAAATATTAACAGGTTATACAAGATGTTGTTGTTTTTTTCTCTCTATATCAAACAACAATATCAATACCTTCCAGACTTCATTCAAAGAAGAATGGAACAAATTATTATTTTCATCTATTTTTATTTTTTATATCATTTTTTTTAAAACTAAAATAGATTTATGAAATTAAATTTAAATCCCTGTGCACCTTCACAAAAAAAAATGCAATCCAGCTTATTTCCAGTTTACATACTTACAACCGCATAGAACTAAGAGTCACTAAGCACTTGGACACTGCAAGGGGAAAGAAGAAAAAAATAAATATAAGTTAAATGAAACACCATAATGTAGTTGTTTCCGCGAACGCGACGCAGCCCGCGCCGCCAGCCGGGCGAATGGCTGCACTCGGCGCAAGATCAAGAGCTTCTCGATATGCAAAGACTAGAGCATCTCGGCGCTGCAAGCAGTGAAGCAGGATGATTGGTGTTGTGAACAAAAGGACAGCAAGGTTTGAATTCATTATTTTCTTGAATGTGTCTTTTTTATTTATTTATTTTTTTCAGTATTATTTTCGGATGATTTGAATAATAATATTGCACTTGTCTTGTCTCGTCTCGGGTTCCTTTCTAATCTACCGCGAGCCCAACCAAACACAACGCGAACAGCGCGACACCTACTCGCCCCCCGCGCCGCCCGGCGCTCCCCACGCCTGGCGTTTCAAGCCACTGCCGCGCTGCAACTCTCTTCGCTTGCACTGTGAGAGTCTGCAGCGAAGGCTAAGTCTCTAACGACACACACGCCGCAATTAACGGCTGATTAATCTGTCTAATTAAGTTTCCAATTAAGATTTCGGTACAAAAGGGGAGAGAAAATCACTTTTTTTGCGTGAAAATGACCATTTTTTTTTTTTTTTTTCAATTTTTTTTCTTTGATAGGGTGTTTGGCCCTCATATAGTATCTTTTTTCTCAATTTTCAAGCCATTTTAAATTAAACATGATTATAGCTATTTAATGCACGCTAAGCAGCACCACTAACGTGGGACTACTAGCGAATACAGTGACAACTGTTAGGTGCATAACTACATTTTTGTAATTAATATTTTCACAACAAATGTATATTTTTACGTACCACATTATCCTTTCTTGTTGGCCTATAACCTTTTTGGGGGGTCTGTCTCCACTCGATGTCATCAGAAAGGTTTAAAGTTGGATAGATCCAAAATAAATTCCGGTTTCTGTAGCGACGAATGCAATGTACTGCATGCAATGCACTTATATAACTTACGTCTTATGAGGGCGCTGTGCGGTTGTAATTCAAGGCCCTATATAAATACAGGGCCTTGGGTAATTCGTGGAGTAAGTCGAGTAAGATTACTTCCGGTGATAGGCCAGCTCACTACCGATCCATTAAAACTCATTGAGCTTGACTTAGTTTTTCTCAAAGCTGAGAGATTTATATTTAAATTTTTTTGTATAATACCATGTTAATGTTTTGCACATAGCAGACCCTTAAGTAGGATTTTTACGGGTGGGTTCGAAATCTGCAAAAGTGGACAAAAAGGTACATCAAATTTTTTTGACATCACGCCTGGCCGATCAAAAAAGTACATCAGATTTTTTTCCATGTTTAATATGGCCGCGTGATAAGTGGGGGGGGGGGGGGTGTAAAAAAAAAAATATCCGCCGTGTGCCCCCGGGCGGCAATTTAGGGGCGCAAAAAAATAATTATATAATAAAAGAAATAAATAAATGAAATGAAAAGACGAAAAGAACAACATAAAAAGAAGATGACTATGGGAAACGCACAGGAAAAGAATACGAAAGAGGAAAAAGACAAATTAAGGAAAAGAAAAATAAGGACTTAAGAAAGACTGACAGCTCAAACCAGGACGTCATAGATGTATTTCCAAGAAAATTCCCTTTACTGTTCTTGGCTTCAACTAGAACAATGTCAACAATTGTACTAGTCTTTCAGTTTTCTACCAGTGATGGATTCAGTAAGTACGATTATATCATGTGGGTCAGCGCAGACGACATAAAGAATTACGGTGTGGTTCCGAGTTTGTTTTTTAAAAAATGCCGATTTTCTCAGGGTGAAGTTGATTTGCGACGACTCTTAAACATAGCGCCATAGCTGCCACACAGTACACGCATTGGAGGCGCTTTTACTACGTACGTGACAAGCACCAGGACCAGCGGTGAGTTTTCTCTTTATTTTTTCTATCTTTCATATAGTATAATTCCCCTCTAACTTATAGTGATATAGTCTGTATATAAGTTATCAAAATTATAGCGCTAATCGTTCCTAAATTTTCTTAGCTATAACCTAATATCTGGGTCTACATTTTTCCCTACAATGAAAAGTACCTTATTCAATACGAGGTCAATATACTTCTGTAGATATTGATCTCGTACATATGAGTGGTTTAATGTTGTTTTATCTGCTGAGATTTATAAGGGCAAGGCTCCTCAGATTCAGAAATGTCGTTTTGAAATGTGATGACTGATGTGAGAAATTTAAATTAGATCTAACTTAATAAGAAAACAATAAAAAAAAAGAATAAAAATTTATTTTATTCACCATTCGGCTTCGTTTTGTTGACGATCTGATTCTGTTCTGTCTTATTTGGCGCTATGCAGTTTGGTTATCCACTACAATTTTGGCATACATAGATACCAAAGTAACTCTGTGCAAAATTTGGTGAACTTGTCATGGTTTTGGTTTCAACTGTGCAACGTCCTTAAAAGTGCCCAGGACGTTTTTTATACAAAAGTATATAGGCCTATAAAATTTGAAGCATATGAAGTGTGAAATAATTGCCCTCATATTGATTGTAAATACCGACTGGCGATTGCCAAATAAAGTTACTTGTTTTAGCTAACTTTTTAAAAAATATTGTTAAACTTCAGCCCCGCCCACCCACCTTGTCAACAAATGTGTACAAAACGCAAAATGACCATCATGCACATTTATTGAATTTTTAGCTGTTCAGCCTCCCCCCCCCCCCCACTCCCCCACATGCGGCTCGCCCCTCACTGTTCAAAAAACGCCCGCGGCCCCCTGTGGTAAATGCCCTAAGTATTGTTACGCAAATTAAAAAAAAAAATATTTAAACAATATTTTTAAAAAGTTAGCCTAAAACAAGTAACTTTATTTGGCAATCGCCAGTCGGTATTTACAATCAATATGAGGGCAATTATTTCACACTTCATATAGCTTCAAATTTTATAGCCTATATACTTTTGTATTAAAAACGTCCTGGGCACTTTAAGGACGTTGCACAGTTGAAACCAAAACCATGGACAAAGTTCACCAAATTTTTGCACAGAGACTTTGGTATCTATGTATGCCAAAAATGCAAAAAATAATATAGTTTCATGTGCTTGATTTTTTGCTACCGGGCGACCAGACACTATGAACCTAGTATTATTTTTCTGCGATTTTTGGCGAGGATAAGGCGCAGGGAACCTTTGATAGTTGCCATATTTGAAGATGCATAAAGTACGCGTAATTGAAGAAATTGGCCTCTGTTTAACCTCGCAAGATGCAACAAACAAGTAAAAAAATCGTCATTACTTTGTCAAAACCGGTTATCAAACTTTATCAAACCTTCCCGATTTGTTACAATTTATACCAAAGATGGGTACATGTTTAAACTGGCACCATTGTACTGATTTTTTGGCCAAGCAGCGCCCTTATGTGGCAAAAAAGGGTGCGTAAAATGGCAAAAACCAAATCTTAAGGCTTGGGAATCTACAAGAAAATAAAAAAAGTAAGTTAAGTGCACTTTTTGTAAAAAACCATGACGTCTCATCAAATGTTTGCAAAGTTGTAAGGGATTCATTCAGTATATGTTAGAAAGGTCAAAAAAAGGGGGTCATGTGCTCGTTTTTCGAACTATCGGCGCCCAAATACTCGCAAATCGGCTTGGAAAAGTCACAAAAACGCGCCCGCGAAAACGTCCAAAAGCGTGAAAATCCACTCTAAATTGCACTTGATTCAAAAAAATATGCTCCAAACATTTCAAATGCATGTCATTTTCATAAAAAATTTGGAAAGTTGTAGAGAATACGTTCTCAACGGGTAGAAACATTCAAAAAAGGCCCTGTGCCTCGTTTTAAGCTTCTGAGCCCCCGAATAGCTTCGAATTGGCTTGAAAAACCACAAAAACGCGCGAAAACGTCAAACAAGTCGTTGGAATCCAACCTATATACATTTGATTTCAAAATTCATGCTCTCGGAACATTCAAGGCCATTCAAGTATCATCAAAATTTGCCAAGTTTGTAGACGGAAAATAAACTAAAAGAGTTAGGGACCATTAAAAAATGGGGGTCCATGTGCTCGTTTTCAAAAATCGCGCTGTAATAGTGGCGAGTCGATTGAAAACACCAAACGTGCCCAAAATACTTCAAAATATGAAAACTCTTATCTAATTTTCACTTATTCAAAATCCTGCTACCAAAACATTTACATTCATTTCATATCCATCGCAATCCTAGAATAACACGAACATGCACGCAACAATAATGCTTTACATATTGCTGCAAGTAGGTAAATAATGAACCAAAAGAAGAATAAATAAACATATTAATAAAGTTCATTTTTCTTTTAAACTCTTGAACGCGGATCGCCCCATGAGCGCTGTAATTTTTCCATTTGACGTATTAAAAAATGCGCGCCCAGAATGCGCGGCAAGATGCGCGAAACATAACTGTTCAACTCCTTAAGATGTGCCTTGTACTGCAGATTTTCACACTCAGTCGCTATATGCAATTAACCTCGCACTTGACGCATGCACTACCAGTTTGTATGAATTGTGAACCAATAGCCTACCCCCCTAAAATCGTTTTTCGTCAACTTGATGGGGAGGAGGGGGGTGGGATTACTTGCATTTGGCAAAAGTTGCAATGAGATCACCAATTCCCATCTGAGCTCAAAGGATCCAAACAAAAATAACGTGTAGTCTGTAGAGCCGCAGAGCTCTGAAAATTGCTGGAACTAACAGTAAATGCACAAGTTGGCAAAAATTCAAACATAATATGGGCCTCAAGTTCCCATAGTATGCCCCACCTTCCTTTATATATTATTTACGTCATGTGCCAACTGATGTTGTTATTAGGGCATGAAAAGTATCCCTATATTGTTTATCAAGAATGATAAGCAAAATTATTCATTAGTCTCAACAAAATGATAATTACGAATGACTTGAATTGAATTGAAGTGAATTGAGTTGTTTACAACAACAACAACAACCAACAACAACAACAAACAACAACAACAACAACAACAACAACTTCATATAATGGATGAATTACACGTTTACATTGCATGGATAAACAATAATACGATACAAAGTGTATGCAGATATATAGATATAAACGAATATATATAGTTGTTAATAGGAACCAAAAGGAGGCACATGTGGCTAGTCGAAGCCTGGCCCCATTATAAATATTATTTACAAAGATAACTATTATGTAGCCCTACAAATTAATCTAAAAATTATAGCTAGAAGATCATAGAATAAACCAAAAACAAGTCAAAACATGATAACTATAAGCTTAATTTAGGCAGTAAATACTCGACAGGAGATAGAATTTAATTTCTGTTTTTTTCTCTGTTATTTATCTGGTAAGACATTCCATACCTTTGTTCCCCCACCAAAAATGAAATCGAGAATCGTCCCTGTGTGTTTTACACTGAGCATATAATTTATACATCATATTATTTTCCCCCCAAAAATCATGATGATTTTTTCCCTGTTATTTGGTCAAAGAAGATATTTAGTTTATTCTAAGTTGAACTGAATTCATGACATTTCCATTACAATTTGACCAATAAATTTGATTTTTTTGTTTGTTGAACAATTCCATTAGGCCTCACTGAATGTATTTCAATATTAAAAGCATATTTTTTTATTTGGGCTACTAGGCTTAAGCCGCAGAGGACGCTATAACCGTAGCCATTTTTCTTGCGTTGTCAATGTAAACTACCGGCCGTTTTTTGCCTAAAAAAGAGTGAAAGTAATCTCGTTTACGAGACGTAAACTCGTGATGACAACCGTGCATGCCAATTCATTTTGGTGAGAGAAAGTAGCAGTTTCTTGGCAGGTATGTATACTTTATGATTGTCTGTCTCGATATGTCATCTAAAACAAATATTGTTTGACGATATCTCGGATATTGATTGACAATTGACGATGACCCGTTTTTCTTTCACAAAACTAGCTGTACGTGCAACGGCTGCTGCCCCTGTGCTGCCCCGATATCACCCAGAGCTAGCTGCGCTGACAGGTTTGTGCCAGTGAAATCATAAAATGTTCCAGTTTGAGGGCCGGGCTACATGTAAAGTGTCAGACCGACGAGTCGCTGCTCGTATTGATTGCGGACCTATAAACGTTGAAGTTAATGGTGGATTAACACCAAAGAATGTATTAAAAAAAGGTTATTTCAATCATCTTTGAGTAAGACTTCTTGCAAACATCGTCATTTGACTCAAACTTCAAAGACTGTCAATGAAATTGTTGTTTGTTGTGTTTGCTGTTGCAACTGCAAGAGACAATTTTGAGATGAAGAGTTTGTTAATGATTAATGTTATTTGGTGCATGGTGTGAGTCAATTTAAGATGGTTTAAATAAAGGCATATGGGGCTTACCTGGGTGCAGCGTTTTGAGCAAATGTCTTCTAACGTAGATCTAGACTAACTTAGAGGCTTGATCTGATGTAAGGCTACAAAATCAAATGTATGTTTATGGAAGGGTTGGGTGGGTCGGGACACTCAATTTTGATAAGCTATTAGAAAGGGTTACAAGCAATGTCTTTATATGTAGCACTGTAAAGTGTTAGAACAATATTGAGGCAGAACAGGATATTGATTGGATTGATGATAGAAGTATTCAACATATATTTTTGCTTAATCCTGAGACAAAAAAAAAACGTCATTCATTTTTTTTAGTGTCTGAACACCTACCTCAAGGAACCCCGATCTTAAGTTTCTAACATTATCTCTTTTTTTCATTCTTGTAAAAAATAATACTGTTTTCTTTATTTTTTATCAGAAGATTACAGCAGGCATTCTCCGTGGTTTTAGATTAAAACCAAATTCACGTTCCTCATCATTTATGAGATTCAGTTGGAGACTACAAATTGGCACAGTTTCACAAACGATGGAGGAACATCGTCAATGTGAACACATTCAATTTTGGAACAGACCTCCATCCCCATGCATACTTCTAGAAATTATGTATTGACACTGGCATATGCGAATCAGAGATGTTCAGACATGGAGGATATGAACGCTAATATGATGGAGCATTATGAGGAAGCCCCTCTCCCTCTGGCGCTTGGTGGTAGGAGTTGTATCGTCAGAGAGAGGCCAGACATCAGAGATATTGGTGCTTCTCTAGTGGAAGCAAGAGTCTGAACTGCTATGAAGAGGGTATACTGCCATTTGCTTTAAAGTTGGGAAAAACCCTCTAACTAATTTTATCCTATAAATATTACATCAGTTGCTTATACATTTACATGTATTTATGCTATGATACTTTAATGCACTAATGATGTAAAATATCTTGAATGACTTATTGAAGTTTCTGCAAAAGTTCCGTAAAAAATTTAATACTACTCATACTGAATGCTAAAAAGACTTATGAACTTTTGATAAGCAGATGTTTTTTTAATGAATATTGTTAATTTTGTAATTATGAAAAAAAAAAATATTTGCTGAAACTGCTTATCAAAAAATCTATATTTTATTGCTTACATTTTGTTTATTTTATTGCTAAAAACATTTGATTTTAATATAAAAGATCTCTTTTATGGTCTTCCTTGGTCATTACATTACACATGTTATGTTGCCGTGCAATATGCCTTTATCAGTCCTTTTCTTTGGGCATTTGAGAATTCATAGTAACGTTTATATGCCAGACAATGTATCTTTCCAGTAGAAATCCAATTTACATGGACTAACTATATATTTGCTGTTTATTTACCAGTCTGATAACCTGCTCAGCATATGTCAGGATTATCGGGCGAGACGGAAGAAGACGCTCCAGCATCCTCCCATCAATGTACTACCGAACCTCCTGGGGATGCGGGATAATCTGAGGACTCACATCCGCATGCTACTGGCAGTGTGTTAGGGATTAAGGCGGAAGGAGTGAGGGCAGGTAGCATCGTCCTTTTTCTTTTCCTTTCTGTCTTGTTTTTTTATAATGGGGGGGGGGGTGGTAGGGTTGGGATATGACCCTCTACCTGTACAGCACCCCGTCGAAATGTTGCTATTCTGGAAAACCTCAAAGATAACAAGAATTTGTGAGGGGAGAAGGAAGGGATCTTAGGATATTGTGACCTGGGGTGTTGAAATTTGGAAACAGAAACCCCATGAAAAAAAATAGAAAATAATTTAGATTGTGAGAAGGGGAAGCAATTGTTGTAGACGCAACATATCCCAAAACCGTAGAAGACATTTCAACATTTCCCATCAATGGTCTTGGGAAAATATCTTCTAAATCTCTAGACCTATGCATGACATGACAAGGCATAGAAGGAGGCAGATGAAGTTAGGGTTGAGGGTAGGTCAAAATCCTTTTGACGAAAAAGAATCTGAGGACCTGAATTCACATGATGCTTTAGTGTGTGTTAATAGTTGTGAAGAGTGAAGGTGTGAAGACTACGAAGAAAACAAAATACGATGTATGTCATGTATTTGTATTTGATTGTAAGAAGGGAATATCAGTCCAAAAAATAGTTGCTTGAATGACGTGGCTTAAAGTCCAGACCGGACCGAGAAATGAAAACCAAAATTACATGATAAAACGAAAGCTAATTTTCTTCATTAATACAACAATTCCCAATTAAGCATTTTTTATCTTCCGATCGTGAGGAAAGTATTTCATTAAAAAGGTGATCAACCTCAACCAGCCATCCCTCCCAAGTACTCGAAAAAGTACCCCTATTATAGTGGCGCGGCTGATGACGTCAAAAAAAATGGTTACGGAATGTTACATGCTAAATGCTAATGAATTGCCTTTTCATTTCAAACAATAGAATTCTAGACCAACAGGGGTCTATTGTTCTGACATAAGCAATACAAACGTGTTTTCTAAAGGCGGAACCCAATCATGCCTATTCTGGCAGTAGATTCCATTAAACTTCTTTGACTCATCAACCGTCCGACATTAAAATAGGGGTAAACTTTTCGAAGTATTTGAAGGATGGCCTGTTGAGGTTCGATCATCTTTTATGAATATTTTTATGGAAATTTAATTGTATTTTGGGGATTTAGGTTATACGCCCTACTAGCTTTCAATCGATTAAGTGTCATTAACTCCGTCAACGGTCTTTAAAAGACAGGATTATAAATCATATCTATCAACAATTATTTTCCAGAACTTCTTGCAGCTAGAGGAAAGTATAACTGAATATGCATGTTTTATACAGGGATGTGAATGGACTTCCTAACAAGGCACACATAGATGTATTGGACTATGTCAGTGATGAGCTACCAAGAAGTAAGAAGTGAATTTTATATGGATTCGCAGTTTATTTACTAACATGTACAGTATTAATATTCAGATGCGTGTCAGTGTATTTATGTAAACTTGATATATTTTGCTTATACGAGATATGTTATCCAATAGATAGATATACTGTATTGTATCTCATATGAATAAATAATGACAGGTTTGTCTCTTTCATTTACATGCAGTATGACTACTGACTAATTTCATTTAGACCTTGGTCAACTCATTGCTACTCTAAAAATGTTTCTAAAAGAGACCAGTGCTGGCGCACAGAAACGTTGTTAGCAAGAACAGTAGGACCCAGTCACATCTTTCGGATGTTCATGTCAAAGGGTTTGTAAATAATGCGTGGTGACATTATGCGTTATGCTTGACATTACCGGTTGCTAACAGGGTTGTAAGCAGGGTCTACTTTGAGTAGCTCTGTTAGCGCTTAACAAACGTTTCTGTGCGCCTGTAGGGAAGACCGGGGTAAGTGAGGGGGCCACGGGTAAGTTGAAGCCACCCCCATAAATCAAATTATGCTGGAGCCAGATTTTGAGAATGTGCTATCTATTGATTATCATTTGTATTACTCTCACCCCACCATTTGTTTTAGCTAGAAAGCACATGCCAATTGGTTTAGAGAGAAAAGAGTTGATTTTCAGCCTATAAAAGTGAAATCGTGTGGAACACTGTAACGTCCATTTTATCCTTCGATGGCATGATACCGTATATTGGAAATACTAGATTTAAAAAATTGTGTAGTTCATATATTGATCTTAATCTCATCATTAGCTTGTTCTCAAGGTGATTTGAGCAGATTTGTAAATTTATTGTACGGTAGGCCTATTGTTATCAGTCAGGTCTGGGGGTAAGTTGAGCCAGACCGAACGTGGGTAAGTTGAGCCATGGTTTGCACAAGAAATAATATACAGAAACTTACAATAATAAATAAAACAATGATTTTAATACTTATACTAATGGTAATTTGGGAATATAGTTGATATGTAATTGATTTTTTGTTGTTTGTGAGACAGTAAATTCTATGGGCGTTCTGAATTCAGTTTACAATCTCGACATCATTATTTTCTACAATTGTATGCAAATGAGATACTGGGACCGATGGGATCAACTTACCCCAGATGGGCTCAACTACCCCGCCTATGGTAAGTGAGCCATTTGACATCTCTTTTCAAAAGGTCATGAAATTTTTTTTGAGGGATTGAAAAGTGCGGAAATAGGTTCAAAATATGTGTCCCAATAACCAAACTAACTGCACGATACTCATTTTTAGAATAATCATTCATTTCAGTCTCAGCAGGCGAAAACCAAAATTGGCTCAATTACCCCGGACCTGTTCCCTTACTGTTAGCTCTATGAGTAGTCTGATTTTAGTTTTTAATGAGTTCATCTGTTTCTGTTTTAGATGCTAGTCCTGTAATGTCACTCCAGAGGACCTGGTAGCTCTAGGAGCAGCCGTGTGATCGAAGAGAAACACCAATGAGGATGACACCAAACAGTGATAGTGATGGGTAAGTCAGAATGGGATGATTTCATCATTAGCCGGATCGCAGCCTTAAGTCACAGAATGAATGTATTGCATTTGCCTTAACACACTCGTAGACTTGCTTTTGTCCCCAGAGAATTAGGCCTGCCACAATCATTTGAAATGGTGAATTCCGGATCCGTGCCTCTCCATGCGTGATAAAGTGACCCAGGTGTGTAAGGTCCAGGGAATTTCTGGAAGTCAGGGAATTATGAAGCATAACAAATAAGGTGTTGACCATTTAAGCATATTTTTAACATGCTATTATTAGAAAATTTGGGTTACGGCTCTATTAAATCTGACTAGTAAGAAAGCAATTAATGTGAATTAAGCTATAGATAAGCAACACTGATGCTCCTATTCATTAAGGTCCTAACCAAAGAAATTGCAGGAAAGAGCCCACATTAACTTTGCTGGCCAAAACCGGAGACGGTACAATGTAGTAACAGCGTTATTGCTGTGCCGAATTTGACCTTTCACTTCTTGAATTCACAAAATGACAATCTAGCAGACTTATCCACAAAGGAGCACGGGCTACCACGAAAACCGTCAATAAGTCTAAGTTCTTGGACAACCCATTAGGACACGAGTTTGTAGAATTAACACGACACGTTTCAATGGGTTGTCCAAGAACTTGAGACTTATGACGGTTTTTGGACGCCACCCTGTGTTTTGATTAATCAGTGTAAACTGAATCAAAACACACGTTTCAATGGGTTGTCCAAGACTTAGACTTATGAGCGGTTATTTTGTGGTTACGGCCCCTTGGTGATGATCCAGTGTAAATTGAAATGCTTTAGTATCATTCATTAAATATAGGCCTAAATTTTATTTAGAATGGATTACTTAAAATGTCTGCCATTCAATATTAACTTCATTACTCTTGCGTTGTGCATGAATTGGGGTAGTAATTTTATTGAGAATGACATTTATATTTATTTACAGGGTGAAAGTGTTAACTGCACAGTTGAAATATTATATTCCACAAACGGTTGTAATAATTCTCAGATCTCTTGCTTGAAACTAGATGTGGTAATCATGAAATATAATATAATATGATCACTTCAACCAATCCTTGACTCTTCCGGAAGTCGTTGGATTTGAGAGCCGAAGAAGCACATTTGTACCTTCCATGCCTTCCTGTCAGTTGTAGTCGCCAGCAGTCTTGCATTTCATATCTGTCCATTCTTTAACATTTTCCATCCAGCTTTCCTTTGACGTTCCTCTTTCTGCGTCCACCTTCAACTGTGCCTTGATAGAATGGTTTTTGACAGGCTGTTGTGTCGGTGAGGTGCCAAAACCATGCGATGTTTTACGTCGGTTTTCACGGTTCTGAGTTAGAGGTTGCTGGGGGCCCACGTGGTTCTGGACTGTGCGTTAAATACATATGCATTGGTTGTGCTCTCTGTAGGAGATCAAGTAGCTTCCTCATGGCATTTAGTTTCAAAAGCCTGTAAATTCTTCTTCGTCTCCTTCTGAAGTGTCCCAGTGCCTCAACAACCATTACAAGAAAGATGTAGACAAAAAGGGCCTTTGTTACAGCTGAATTTGACGTGAAAATTGATATTACTCTTCCAATCCTGGGATAGTCTTGCCATGCTGCAGTGGCTGTTAGCAATCCTGATACGAATCTCTGCTGTTTGCAGGTGACCATCTTTCGATGAGTGTTGCTCCTTAGTATTTGAAGCTGGTAACTGTCTGCAAGATTCACCATTCATGGTGATGTTGACATTTAATGTTCTTAGTGCTGTTTACCATGACGCGTTCGACTTTTCTGTGCTGACTTCCTGCCATATGCCCTGGCTCTCGATTCAAGTCTGGTGGTGAGATCTTGCAAATCCTCTTTGCTACTGCCCATCAACTTCAATGTCCATCTGCAAAGCGAAGAAATGGCAGACAGGCCTACCACCATATGGATATGGAAGTCTAACCTATACTCGAGGGTGTCCAACATAATTGCTCCAAAAAGAGATTGAAAAGGACAGGGAAAGGAGGCACCCCTGCCTTACCACCAACATTGTTGGGAAGAGAACTCTGCCTGCCATGTTGTTTTAAAAGCACTGAGCTCTTGAGTGTTCGTAAAAGGGCTTGGAGACTTGAACTAGCCCCTCGTCCGATGTTGAATCCTCTGTTTACTTGGCCAGAGACCATCATGCCAAACTCTTCGAAGGCTTTCTTGAAGTCAATGAAATTTGGAACAGGCCCTTCTGATGTTGTAGGTGTTTTTCAATGAGACCCATTACAGTTTGAAATTAATTCCACAGTGCTCCACCAGCCCTAAAGCCATCTTGTCTTCTGAAAGTAGTTTCTCTGCCTTGGATTTCAGCGCCTAAAAAGGATAACACCGAGCATGACCTTGCTGGGTGGCTAATAAGGCTTTATAGTTCTGTAATTTTGGCATGTTTTAGTTGCCCTTCTTAGAAGCGGAATCACCAGTGACTGTGTCCACTCCTTTGGCCATTTCTTTGTTTCCAGATTTTTTGGCAGAGATGTGTAAGGGCTTCTTGCTGATCGATTCTCCTTCCATTTTTCAGTAATCAGCAGGTACGTTGTCCACGCCTGGTTTGAAATATATTATCCTAGTTTTATTCCTCTCCATTTTCAGCATGTCAGCCACATTCTAACTTGGTGACCAGGGGACGTCGGGTCAAAGACCAACTCAACATCCTTCAGATTGATGATGTGGCTAAATCAACTCAGTAGACCATCAAATATAAAAAACAATAAAAAATGGGTCTGCAACAATTGCGCCTGCTAAATTTCATACAGAACATGTATGTTGAACAACTAATCTTAACCTTACTAACACTATACCCTACCCAACCTAACTAATACCCATCATAACCATAATACTAACCCTACATCTTAGCACAAAAATAAAGCCTGGGGAGTGTTTCACAAAAAGAGTAAGTAGACGAAAAATCGCACTGTTAAATCTCGAGTTTACGCGCGGTATATTACGCTTCATTTCATTTGGTCATATCAGCCATGGGATGCGCGCCATTGAGAATCTCTTCAATTAGATTGCGCGTTATAAAAACAGGATGCCCATAGAAGTTAAGTGCGACTTTAAGTCTACTAAACTCTTTGTGAACACCCCCCAGGAATATATTGCTGCGGAGTATTTGTCAATCCTCATAATGATTACATTATGTGACTGTGCCCATGTAACATTGAAGAGATATATCAAATTACAAATTGATAGCACCATTCAGATCATCTGTTGTTTTAGCCACTTCTGCACAAAACTCATCAGGACTGGACCCAATCAGATGGTTTTATGTCAAATACAATTGATCCTGTTAAGTCCTGTGGCTGTTGACTTATCACCTAAAACAAGCAAACCTACAAAAATGTATTCTGCTTTTATGAGTTTATTTTCTGTACTTTCAATTACAAGTTTTATACAAGTAATTTATAAATATGTGACTACATTATTTAAGAATAGTGATAGGATGCTATGATTCAGCCTCTGAAGGACTCTGTTTTCTCCTTTTCTCTTTTGATGCTCTATGGTTTCATAACTTGGTTACCAATTGCCATCTTTTCTTTGATTTTGTATTATATCTTCTAAAAAATGAAACATTTAGTTGTAATAAATCTACCCATCCTTTTGGCAAAATTTTTGAAGGTGCAACACCAAAAGATAAGTCTCTAAGCTTTGGAGGAACACTGTTGTTCTTTTTTTTTGCCAGAATGTCTTTCATGTTTTGTGGTAAGCAATACCTGTTATGGTAATCTACTTTATTCTATTATCATGTGAATCATTAATCATTCAGTACATTATGCAATAAATCTGCTGTCTTTTGGCTAATAAGTTGCTAGGTCATTGCTAGAAGATGAGATCTCTCAGGCTGATGAAAACCACTGGGTTTTTACCAGGAATGTCTTTGACGCCTACCGGTATTTGGTAGATCATTCCTCTGCCAATTTACTAATATAAATGTACTTGATTATCGCATACATGTTAAAAAAAAATAACATTGGTTGTATTAATAAATTTGCTGTCGTTGGCTTATATATTTTTAGGCAATGATCTCTCTTCTTT
>CALNVZ010001721.1:10393895-10440246 GCA_940671915.1 Paracentrotus lividus
AATAAAAAGAAGATGACTATGGGAAACGACAAGGAAAAGAATACGAAAGAGGAAAAAGACAAATTAAGGACAAGAAAAATAAGGACTTAAGAAAGACTGACAGCTCAAACCAGACGTCATAGATGTATTTCCAAGAAAATTCCCTTTACTGTTCTTGCTTCAACTAGAACAATGTCAAACAATGCTCTTATCTTCATTCTACCCTAGCGCATCATTCAAGATAGTAGATCATATATCATTGGGTAGCGCAATGACATATAAAAGTAATTACTGGTGTGCGTCACGAGTTTTGTTTTTTAAAAATGCCGATATTTCTCAGGGTTGAAAGTTGATTTGCGACGGCATCTTAACAATGCGCCATGAAATGCACACAAGTACACGCATTGGAGGCGCTTTTACTACGTACCGTGACAAGCCACCAGACCAGCGGTGAGTTCTCTTATTTTCTATCTTTCATAGATTATAAATTCCCCTCTAATTAATAGTGATATAGTCTGTATATAAGTTATCAAAATTATAGCGCTATCGTCCTAAATTTTCTTAGCTATAACCTAATATCTGGGTCTACATTTTTCCCTACAATGAAAAGTACCTTATTCAATACGAGGTCAATATACTTCTGTAGATATTGATCTCGTACATATGAGTGGTTTAATGTTGTTTATCTGCTGAGATTTATAAGGGCAAGGCTCCTCAGATTCAGAATGTCGTTTTGAAATGTGATGACTGATGTGAAGAAATTTAAATTAGATCTAACTTAATAAGAAAACAATAAAAAAAAAAGAATAAAAAAATTTATTTATTCACCATTCGGCTTCGTTTTGTTGACGATCTGATTCTGTTCTGTCTTATTTGGCGCTAATGCAGTTTGGTATCCACTACACACCACCCTACCCCACCACCCTACCCTAAGTAGATCTCACCCTAGTGCGTGGGGGTCGCCGTCAACCCTATCCCTTCACGTAGCAGCAGGCCTCGCGGCTGGATGCTTAAATGCACTAGCGCCTCTTAAAATTTAAGTTCATGAAGACATGATTTGTAAAATTTTGGTGGTTTTGTTACGTTTTGACTTCAACATGTTCAAGTTCATGATGACATGAATATTTGAATAGGGTCTAACGTTACATTGACTTGTATTAAGCATTTGATTTTCTTCATCATTTAAAAAAAAAATCTTTATTTTAATTTTGTGGTGATGAAACCGATCAGCTTCTTCTCCAGACAACCCAACCCTGACCTAGCAACAATCCTTAAACATGGCTCATCCTTTGATGCAAGAGAACATCTGGTTCAACCGGGGCCAATTCCAAGACGCAGAGACCAAGTACCAGGAACATGTAGCCTCTCAACACAGTGGACTCGTCGTTCAGGTAATATTTAGGACCATCCGTCTTGAGGATAGGTCCCTAGCTTTGGCCAATATTCACAAAGGTGTTCGAAAGTTAAGCCAAGCTTAAACGTTTATCTATGGGTAGCAAAACGCAACACAATCTGGAACAGAAAGATTTTTGTATTTAAATCTGAATTTCTGTTACTGAAACCCTTCAAAAATACCTGAGAATGATAAGTACAAACATTTCCCAACCATTAAAGTATGATTCCAGAACCCAGTAAACGTGTAAGGAACATAACAACATCGACAGATCACATTTTTTAACTCATGATTAAACCACAGATTTAAGCTAGGCTTAAGTTTGGGTCACCTTCATGAATATGGGCCTACTTATGTAGATCTTTTGGCTGTTTCTACACTGCTGCTTTACTAACAGTTACACTAATTAGTGGTAAGGCATTGATCCTATATTCTTAGTCCCTCATATAGTCTAGGTCTTTATGTTGTACAGGAGGAGATTGCTTTCGTAGCTATTATCACATATTGTTTAACAATTTGATTGAACATTAGAAATGATTACTAATAATAATTGAAGAAAAAAAAATTAAATTGGTTCACTCTTTGTACATTGTATTTACTTGTCCTTTAAAACTCCTGGAGCAAATTATATATTTTTTTAAACATTGGAATTTAAGTATCTAAATATTTGATCTTTTTAAATCTTGGTAAAAATCTTTCCCCGAGTGAAAAAGCTTCTATCGCTCATAATTATTCTCATTGCATCTCTAATAAGACAAAGTAAATCTACAGTTTTTGTTATGAGGGTTTGGTCAGGTTTGAATCTAATCCAAATTATTAATCTAATAATGATTTTATTAGAGTGCCAGTCTGTGTGAATGTGTTCTAATCACTAACTATGTGTCATGTGTCTCTTTTGTTATATTTTAGTAGCTTGAAATAATATCCTGTAGAAATATATTTCACTAACAATAGGAGTGGGCTATAAGTAGGTAAAAAATGTGTTTTTTGTTATTTTACCCTGGTAACAGTTTTTTTCTGTTCCATATATCCTACCTCAACATGAAATGACAAAATTTTTGACCTTGCGTCCCACAAAATAGTGTGCAGGGCAAAAATCCAAGATGGCCGCCGTTTTCCTGAAAAATCACACTTTTAGCCATAATTTTGCCATTTTGGCATCTTTTTAGCTGGTTCTGGTGTCTTATCCTATGTATTGGAGGGCAGGCAATCTGTTTATGCAACAAAAAGTAGTATCAACCCTTCACCTGTAGAAATATCCCTCAATATCCCTGTATTAGGGGCTAAATTTGCCCCGCCCCTCTTAACTTTTTCCGCTATAATTTTTCAGTGCAAAAATATTTTGCACTGAAATTTCAGACATTTTTTTATTTTACATCTCACACACATTTTAAGACCATATTCGTAAAAATCGGGGGTAGGGTTGCAGAGATGTAGTACGTTTTTGTGACCAATATCTCCAAAAAATAGGCAGGTTTTCAATGCTTATGTGTGTACAATGTATATGGGTTTTTCCGTAAATGTCAGAAGAATGTGTTTTATTGAAGAATAACAAAAGATATCATAAATTTGACTATGTATTCTTGTAAAATACATGATGAGATTTGGACACACCAAGTTTGGTCACAGTCAGGTGATAAATAAATGAGATCTCAGGGTGGAACGGAGGAAAATTAGTAAATTAGATCAATATACATGCACTTGCACCAATACATTGTACACACAAAAGCATTGGAAACCGCTTTTATTTTTCAAAGATTGGTCATGAAATGTGTTATTTCTCTGCAACCGTACCCCCGATTTTCGCAAATAGGGTCTTAAAATGTGTGTGAAATATCAATTGAAAAAATCAAGAATATTTTTGTCCGAAATATTTTTGCATTGACAGATTATCAAGAAAAATGTCAAGAGGGGCGGGGCTAATTTAGCTCCCAATGTAGGGATATAGAGGGTTATTTCTACAGGTGAAGGGTTGACACTACTTCTTGTTGCATAAACAGATTGCCTGCCCTCCAATACATAGGATTAGACACCACAACCAGCTAAAAAGACCCCAAAATGGCAAAATTTTGGCTAAAAATGTGATTTTTCAGGAAAATGGCGGCCATCTTGGATTTTTGCTCTGCACACTTTTTTGTGGGACGCAAGGTCAAAAATTTTGTCATTTCATGTTGAGATAGGATACATAGAACAGAAAAAAACTGTTACCAGGGCAAAACAAAAAATCACCCATTTATAGCCCACTCCTACTAACAAATGTATTTTTCATTCCTTACTAAACAGTTATGCTGTGTTTGAACTAACTGAAGTAATTTGATATTAAAAAAAACACAAACTTCCTGCTCTTACATTGTACTTGTAGGCGTACACTACAACACTTACACAAAACTAGAATCAGCATTTAATTTTTGTGAAAAGGGGATCATATTTACAATAATTAATATGATTTATGTAGGTAGATGGAAAAAGTTTATGTTTGACTGACTTCTACTTGTCAAGGAATTATTTTGCATTTCACTTAATGATACTAGTGCTCCAATACATATTCATGTGTCTACTTTTGGGAAAATTTGTTTGTAGAAAACCCTATTTTATTCCGCTAAAGTAGAGTTATCATATCTGTTCTTGTCGATTGATGAACACAAAGGAAACATTAGACCATCCAGATTGAGAAATTATATCACATTGTTAATACACTCAGGGTGTGTTCAATGTCCAGTTTCAAATTTATACGCCAACATGAATCATGATACAAAACGCAATTACAAATCACAAAAACAAACGCGATCAGCGGTGCACCGTTCAGTGTCAAAAATTTAAAGCTGATTATATTTCCATCGTCTTTAAATTCCCTGCTCTCAAAAAACAAACATCTTCTCCCTTTTTCACTTGCACCGGAAGCTTCCATTGCGAGAGCACATTTAAACACGTTTGAAAACTCAATCCTGTTCAGTGTCGCATTTCGTTGCAATCGCGATGCTCAAGGTCGTAAAATTGAAGCTGATTATGTTTCAAAACGCATCTTTTTCGGCATTTAAATTTTCCTCCGAATCAAGATTTGAAACACGTTTACTTTTACGACCGGGGATGGGGCACAATGAACACACACTTTGTTTCTCTTTATATCAGCGTTTTGTAATTGCGTTTTGTATCATGATTCGTGTTGGCGTATAAATTTTAAATTGGACATTGAACACACTCTAAATGGGTTTGGCCCATGTGTATTGGATAAAAACGTCTGACAGCAACCAGTACAGACCGCACAGAAACATTGTTGGCACTAACAGCACTGGCAGTAGGCTCGGTCACTTCTTTTGGATTGTGATGTTAAAGGTTGATACCGGATCAAGGTGTGACAATATGCATAGCTGCGACATTACCGGTTGTAACGGCCTACTGTTAGTGCTCTGTTGGCACTAAACAATTTTTCTGTGCAACCCTTTCTGGTCTACAGTGGGCTATTTTTTTCAGTTTGCTGAGGTGGTCTTTATACACAGGCTTGACTGTTCTTTACAGGGTGCATGTGACCCTGCATGCCTCTTTCTGACATTTGGATTTTCACAAATTTATGTTGATTTCCTTCTTTTTCTCTTTTCTTTTGTCTTTCTTTTGTGCTTTTTTTTTTACTCACAGAAATCCGATGGTTCGAGCAGCAATCTGGTTAGCGAAATTGCACGCGCACGTCAGAACATTCAAAGCTCATTGAGTGCTGTGAGTAACTCACACACTGCATGGCATTTCTGATTAACATTTATCCATTAACAGTATTATTTTAGTAATCTAATTTGTGGTAATGTGATTAATTGTTGAATAGCAATGGTAGATACAGCTATAATGTATTTGAAATCGTATATATATATATATATATATATATATATATATATGCAATGGAATTTAGGGTATTGAATTTTTTTTCCTGTTCTCAGAATATACAAAATACAGCTTCTACACTTATTAGGGTTGTTCTAGAATTTATGCAAATCTAAAATAGAGGTAAAAAATTAATAGTTAAGTGTTCTTAGAAATAGGCAGATATGTACCATTGATAGAGAAAAAGATATGATCAGCAAAGAAGATTGATTATAACATACATGTAGGTTGTATCATACTCTATTCAAATCCATTAAAAACTAATTTCATAATTAATTATTCCCACCCCTTCTATATAATCAAAGCATCTTGTGCAGTCAGTGTTTATTCAAAATTTAATCACTCATTGTTTGATATTATTTGTGAACAT
Organism: Paracentrotus lividus; assembly: GCA_940671915.1. Lineage (NCBI taxonomy): Eukaryota > Metazoa > Echinodermata > Echinoidea > Camarodonta > Echinidae > Paracentrotus > Paracentrotus lividus. The sequence continues at coordinate 10,399,508 of CALNVZ010001721.1, forward strand.
GTTGCCCTGAATAATTTAATAATGAAATATAAAAGCATAGATGTGTGTAAAAGCTTCAGTTGTGAGCATCTAGATTTCTGGCCTGTGTCTGCATGTTACAAATGTATGTGTACATCTTTTTGTGTCTGTTCAAACCCTTACCCATGTGTTCTAAAAAGTTTCCCCAAAATTATCCTCCGCTACCTCTGTTCCTTAACTTGTCTGTAAATGAACATTTATGTATAAATTAAAACTATAATTCTGTCTTGTTTTTTGTTGTCTTTGAAATGATTAATGCCTGAACAAGATTTGCATGTGTTGTTACTTTATAAATGACCTTTTTTGTTTTTGGCATGGGGGTGGCATGTATTAAAGCTAAATGTTAAAATTTGAATAGATTTGATATTATATGTAGGTTTATTTGTAATTCTTCATTCAACTTTTAGTTTCAGCAAATTGGTTATGATATTGTTTTGAAACAGTGTTTTTAGTTTTTGTATGTGTTATTTTGAACAACAAACAATAGAAAACTGACAGGTTTGAAATTGATAGGGTTAAAAACATAATTGACCAGTCATTGTTGCTTTGTTCATAGTTTTTAGTTATGCATCTTTGCCTTTTCACTTGTTCGTTTTTGGCCAAATCTTTAGTCTAAAATTAGATTTAGCTGTCCATAGCAAATCTGTTTTAATTGTTTCTGTAAAACTGTATTGAATATCTTTTATGTCTTTTACTGTCTTTTATTTTTTTTAGTACACATATCTTCTTACCATTATAGTTCTCTTGGTTTTATGCTCTCTTCTTTCTGAGTACATGTATCACGTATCCATATTCTGGTTCACTTTCTGTCCCAAGCCTTTAGTTGGCTCTGCTTTTAGTATTTCTTATTAGGGGTTCAAAATTATTTATTTCAAGATTTCCAGTGGGTAGCTCCATTAACGATTTACAGCAAAATTAATTTTAGTAGTCCTAACAAATTCTACTCATACTTTCATGAGTTTAATCTTATATTTTGTCTTGAATTTTATTCCCACTTTCTTCTTTCCCTCTTCTCTCTCTCTCTCTCTTTCTCTCTTTTCTCTCTCTCTTTTCTCTCTCTCTGTCTTTGTCTCTGTCTCTCTCTATCTCTCTCTATCTCTCTCTCTCTCTCTCTCTCTCTCTCTCTCTTGGTCTATCTTTAATTCTACCCTTTAACCTCTCAATTCTACTGTCACTGTACAGGGTGTTGGTCTGAGCGTTGGTGTTGGTGTAGACAATCCAGAGATCCTAGCTCGTCTATCCGCAGTGGAGAAGGAGAATGCTGACCTCAGGAAAAGTAAGAAAAATCTAATGAAAAAAGTTATTTTGTAAATGAAATCCATTGGCATTAAGAGGTAATTTTAAGTAACGTACATGTAACTGCAAGATAAATTCAATTTTTGTTTGAAATCTAAATAATTTCTATGATTGTATTAATGATAAACAAGGTCCTAGTTTGTAGAGGTGAGATTGTTTAGTGGGTAAGCAACCATAATAGAGGGTATGTGGTTCTGTGGCAAGAGGCTAGATGAAAGGCATTGTACTTCTTCTAGGTAGAGCATGCTCACGCACATGAGACTTTCTTTATTAACTCTTTGCCTGCCAAGTTCGACTATAGTCACAATTGTACTTATTATCTATACAATCGTAATAATTCATTTTCTCTGTAATGGCTGGGCTAAAAGATCCGAAAATCACTGATAATGCTAGGACTGGGTCTGCGGCATAATTTCTTGTAGTTCATACTAAGCAAATATTGTTATACTATTTTTAATAATTAAAGAGAAAAGTCTTCTTTTTTCTGCTTAAAATGAATGTGGCGTGCAAAGAGTTAAGAAGTGATTCTAGTTAGGTGGCAGCTAACTACTGCAATTCTGTGCATTTTTTTTTACATGGCTGTATCAAGAATACCTCCCTTCGTCTGGCTCACGGATTTTCCGCGAAATCCGATATAGAGAGCGACTTCTTTATTTTATCAACATCATTATTTTCTGCTTTTTTTTTTTACCCCAACCTCATGGAATGGCCTATATGACAATAAAAAATGCATTTTGATTAAATTATTATCCTGTTGATATTTTTTGTCTCCCCTACCCAGTCACAACTGATCTCCAAGCTGCTGTAGCCAAGCTGACTGAGAGACTGAGTGCCTTAGATACATCCTCTACTCCGTCCAAACCAGCAGCGGTATGTAGATCAATTCGGTTTGGGTGCTGTTATTTATGGTAATTAATATGCTGGTCGGGGGGGTAGGGAGGGGGGGGACTTTCAGTATGCATTACAAAGTAAAATGTACATTACATACGCGCAGAAAGGACACCAGGGGGTGTTTCACAAAGAGTTAAGTAGACTTAAAGTCGCACTTCTATGCATGTCATGTTTTATAACGCACAATCTAATTGATAGATTTATCAATGGCGCGCATCCCCTGGGCATGATGTAAGCAATGAAATGAAGAGTAATATACCGCGCACAACTCTGGATTTAAAGGACTCATCCGGGCTGGAGTTTGCATTATAAGAAAAATAAAGTAAAATCGAAAAAGCACAACACTGAAAATTTCATCAAAATCGGATAAGAAATAGCAAAGTTATGAATTTTCTTAGGTTTTGAATTTTTTAGGAAACAGTTCTTCAAATTGGCAAACTGATGATGTCTCAGTCCCCCTACTTTCTTTGTATTTTATTGTATGAAATACCAATTATCAAGATTTTCTGCCCCAAGAACATAAAAACACGGATTAATCCTTGTGGAATGTTCAAGGTCACAAGTGCTTTTACTTATTTCAGTATGAGGGACAGATTTTCTCTATACGCAATATATGAAAAAATGAGATAAATAGGATTTCATATAATAAAATACACAATAAGTAGGGGGACTGTGACATCATCAGTTTGCTCATTTGAATATTCAAATATTCAAATGAGGCAATGAGACACTTGCCAAGAACTGTTTCACAAAAAAAAATCAAGACCTAAAAAATGCATAACTTTGTCATTTTTCATCCGATTTTGATGAAATTTTCTGTGTTGTGCTTGATGAATTTTACTTAATTTTACAAAACTTTTTCATTTCAGCCCGGACTCCTCCTTTAAGTGTGATTTTTAAGTCTACTTACATGTAACTCTTTGTGAAACACCACCCTGGCTCTTTGCATAGCCAATTGGAAGCAGCTGTGCTCTGAAGTCGAATTGGTGTCTATGTGACCAAATTGCAAATTGATAGTAAGCCAATCAGGGTCCTTGGTGCATGCACATTATTCATTGAAGTGTCACCTTGAGCCAATCAGAGTAGTTGTTTCAAATATGCAATAAGTCATAGCTATTAATGTTACAGAGCACAGGGGTTGTTATGCATGATTTTATGAACAAATTAAATATGAAGTGCCAAATGAGATGCCTCCTGTATTTGCCATGTCTAAATTGGTTTCTTAGGAAAATACATCTTAAGTGTCATTCACAATTAATCTAATTTGCATTTTGGCAATTCCTGTAACTTTACTATGCTTTTCAATACTTTGTTGGTTTTGAGATAATGGGTTACATACTAGTATAATAATGACCTGTTTGTAATCAGTAGGGGTTCAGTCGACACAGGCCACAAATTTTTTACTCCGGGCCCCTCGAATATCTCTACACAGTGTGTCCAAGTCAAAGAAACATTTAACAATTTTAAGTTGTACCCCTCAGAAAATAATAGTGTTGCTGTCTGATATACACATCAATTTGATTTCCTCTGCAAATCTCAACTGCATTCCTTATGTCTGTGTATCATTTCTCATATACAATCTGTGTAAAAAAAAAAATGGTACAGTCTGAAAAAAAAATATTTAAGTGTCAAATGTTTTCAGATAATGTGTGTATGTGGTACCAAAATAAAGCCGAAAGATTTTCCTTGCTGATGCACTTTGTTCTGTATAATTTGCTTTCGTAAAACAAAAGTTATGCTAAATTTTGTGAGATGAGGCACAAATCGAAATTGAGCACTTTTTGGCCATTATGCGAAACCTATACACAAAGGCATGGGACGGCGAAAAATGGATTTTTCGTGGTTGTAGAAAACTAGTCATATCTCAAAAATTACAACACCAAATATGATGAAAAAAATGGCAGGTGAAAGTCTGATCTTTCTGCTTTATGAAAATACCAAACAATAGCAGGCTGTGATCAAACTTCATACTATAAAAAAATGTTTTCCACTTGTACCATTTTTATTTGACACAGACTGTATATTTGTCTTTTGTCCAGTACTACAGTCAATGCTGTTACAACATGTTGCATGACATGAATTAGTATTGACTTAATCTTTTGATTGGTTGTCGCTAAATGATATTCCAGAGTTCTTCAGAGAATATGGTTAAAGCCAAGCTTGAGTTCTTACAGCCAAAATAATTTGAGATAAATCTGTAAGATATATCCCTACATTGTTCCATTTATTATGCGTACACAAGATCATATTCACTTTTCGATAATGATTTCAGAAGAAATGTTGAGAATATATCGAAACAGTCCGTCAAATTGAGACTTGGAGTAGACCGCTATATCGCCACAAGTCACAGCACAACATACACACACAGATCCGGTGCGAACCACGTGCACATGATATACCCGTAGACTTTCCAGATGGCCGTGTTAATCACGCATGTGCTTTGACGGGACGTCTAGTTACAGAAATTATGCTTATTTTGCTCTTTTCTCAGAAAATATGTGATTTTCTGTAAATTCCTTTGGTGTGTAGTATTAATTTCCTATGCTTGAGATTCTGGTATGAACAAGAATGTTTTGATTTATTTAATGACTACATGTACAACTCTAGCTTATCTTAAACTATGAATTGAACGTGTGCAACTTTTTATGATGTGATTTTCAATCTTCTTCCTATCCTATAAAAGGCAAAACCAGTACAGAATGGAAAAGCCAAAGCAGATGACGACGATGATGATTCCGACTTCGACCTCTTTGGTGTGAGTATAATCATCTACTTCAAAGCCAAATTTAAGTACTGTACTTGTAAAAATATATTCCTGGTACATTGATTTTCGCGGATTTCAAGGAGATCGGACGCGGTGAATTTAAAAACATGCAAATATATGAGCAGGTTTTCGTATGTATGTTTGGAATGGGTTCCATTGCATGCTCGCATTCATGCATCGCGAATTCAAGAACCTGCAAACAGGTTTCAGGGATGCTCAGCGCGAAAGCGTGAAAATAACAACAAATACAGTATTCAAATTAATAATAATCTTGAAATGAAGTCCCTGAAAAGCAAGGTGAATTGTCATATTCGGGCATAGCTTAGCCTTAGCTGAAAACAGTATGTACCAGTATGTTAAAAATCACTTACACAGATAAGAACATGTGGGCACATTGCCTGGTCTTGATTATGCATGGACATGTATACAATTTCTGTTGTAATTGATTGAGGTCACAAAAAAAAACTTTGTTGCGAATTTAGTTTGGTTTACTACATGGTGACGTTTACCCTGTTCACTAAATTGAGAGTTTTGTTCTGTTTACTAAATTGTTACTGTTAAGGAATAAGATTTTGCTGGTAATTTTGGCTCATGTACTTATAGATACTTTAACTTGATTGTCCAGTTTTACCCAAATAAAAATAAATAAATGGTATACAATTCAAAATCCAAATAAAGTACAAAAGGAGCTATGAAATACCTTAATTAAGGACGTTGCACAGTTAAAACGAAGTCCATGTCCTTTTCATAAAATTTTGCACAGAGTTACTTTGGCATCTATGTATGCCTAAAATGCAAAAAATAATGTACGTTCATGTCCTTGATTTTTTTGCTACAAGACTTTGAAGTTGCCATCTTTGGAAGGCATGTAAAGTACGCATGATTTAAGAATTTTGCCTCTGTTAGACCTCGCGATTTCAACAAACAAATTAAAATCACCTTTACTTTGTCGAAACAGTATAAAACTTTTTCAAACCTTCCAGATTTGTTGCGAAGTGTATACCAAATATGGGGATATTGTTTAAACTGGGTAACCTGTATTTATTTTCGGCCATTAGCGCCCTCATGGTGCTAAACTGATGTGTAAAATGACAAAATACAAGTCTTATTAGAGGCTTGAAATCTACACAAAATTAAAAAAGTACATTTTAAGCTGCACTTCATTCAAAATCCATGTCAATTTCATCAAAATTTGTTTGTAGAGGAATTTATACTAAAAGAGTAGGAACATTAAAAAATGGGGGTCCATGTGTCGCTTTCAAAATATCGGCGCCATAATAGTGGCCAGTCAGCTTGAAAACCACCGAAACTCGCCCAAAATATGCAAAATGTGAAAACTCTATCTTAATTATGAATTATTCAAAATCCTGCTCCCAAGCATTCACAATTCATATTATATCCATCGCAATCTCTAGAACAACATGCACCAACATATTTGCTTTATATATCTCTGCAAGTAGGTAAATAATGAACAAAAGAAGGCCTTAAATAACATCTTTATAAAGTTCATTTGTCTTAACTCTGAGCGCTGAATATTTTTCCATTGTGACATAGTAATAATAGGGGAGACCGGGGATGGAAGTTATAAATTCACATTTTGGGCCAGATAATTCTAATGAAAGAACTCACAAACTCCATCTTGGGTCCGTAGTTAGCCTATTATGTTTGCTAAAACCTGAGGCATATAAAACTTGAAAACATGTAAACACTAATTAACTACAGCTTAATTAATGAAGACATTTTTTTGTAACAGCCTACCCCGTATACGGGGTAAATTGTTACAATATGTAAAAATACGGGGTATGTTGACAATGTGTAAATCTCTTACACCATACTTTTGTTTCAACTTTCTAGTTTCTTTGCATCGTTAACAGTAGATCAAGTAGAGCTCTAGAATAGACAAAAGTAATAATAGAAACATGAAAATATTAACACCTGAAAATTGAGACAAAATATAATTTTACATAGGTAATGTACATGTAATTGGGGTAAGTTGTTACATCGACATGGGGTAGGTTGTTGTAACAACCTACCCCATGGGTGATTTTACACACAAAATCAACTGTAGCACAGCCATTAGGCAGAATTACAGTGCATTCCTAGGGGGTATATTAGTGACATACATGTACTATATTTACAATACCAGACTGTCATCACGTGCCTTCAGTTGTAATCTGAGCTATTAAATTTCAATTTTTGTCAAAAATTAACTTTGAACTGCAAAAAATGTTTTTTGTTGATTTACTTTTTAATAAAACAACGGAGAAACCTCATGACCGGCAGTTCATCACAGCTATGTGTGGGCTGTATATAGATGCCAGTTTGCACATCCTCTCTTGTTCCAGCTTAGCACACTGAGAACTGTAACAACTGACCCGTGTAATTGCCATCCCCGGTCTCCCCTACGCGCCCAGGATGCATTGTCAAGATGCGCAGAAACAACTGTGCAACGTCCGTAAATGCCAGTTGAGTCGAATGCTTTTAGATATGATGTGTAATTGAACAGTTTTTCTAATTCAATAAAAAATAAAACAAATTTCCTCCTTGCTGTCAGGACGACGATGACGAATCTGATGAAGAAGACGATGAAGCAAGGAAGAAGGAGGTGGAGGCACGTCTAGCAGCGTACAAAGCGAAAAAGGAGAAGAAGCCTGCCCTCATTGCCAAGTCAAACATCATCCTGGACGTGAAGCCCTGGGACGATGAGACCGATATGAATGATTTGGAGAAGGCTGTGAGGAGTGTGGCAATGGATGGTCTTCTTTGGGGCGCTTGTAAGTAGTCTGTAGGGTCCTTGTAATTACAGCTCAGAAAAAAATTATTAGACAAAGCTCCTTTTCATATTAAAAGGGTTTATTTCTTTCTTGTCATTGCAGCCCATTCTTGCATTGAGAATTCACAGAATTCTCCTCTTGTTGACCGCCTTGTTTTCATTCCAGATATTCAAAACATTGAACCCTTATGAAAGAGCTTGGTCTAATAATTTTTGCCCGAGCTGTAGTTGGTATTGTGCATTTAAAGGAGGTATTTCGATGGAGGGCAAATGCTTACCAACAGCAATTTCTGGCCAACTTTCAAAACAATAGAAGCAAAAGACAGGGTTTTCCATTATCATGCAGAGGCGAATGCTTGTTTCAACTTTGGTTGCTTTAGAAAGGCTTTGGGAAGAGTTGCAAACGTTTGCAAATTATTTTTACAGATTACAAACATGTTCACAATTTCTCTACAAATTGCAGAGAATTCATTTTCAAAAAGAGCGTTTGTAAACATATTGTGAATGTTTTGCTTTTGTTTCGGCAATGCTACTGACTAAGTTATCATTTAGCAGTTCACAAAAATTTGCAAACACATGCAAGCGAAACCTTGCAAAAAAGTTCTTTGGGAACCATAATAAACTGTTTAACTTTCAAAAACTACTAATGAACCTAGATGAACCCTGGAAAAACTCTAAATTTGCAATGTTGGCTTCTCGGTGATAATTGATGATTATGATGAAGATGATGCTGATGATGATGATGATGATGATTATGATGATTATAATGATGATGATGATGATAATGATGAGGATAATGATAATTGATGACAGTGACAATGATGATACTATTTTGTGATATTGATGGTGAGTCATGTTGTTTTGGTATCATGATGATGATGTTGTGTTAATTTTCTGTCCCTCTCCCTTCCCTCTCTTTTTTGTGGTGGAAGACGAGAAGGTCGGGACCGAGGATCTAGATGATGATGATGAATAATGATGATGTTTGATAATGATGATTTTATGTTAATGTTTCTTTCCTCTCTCACAGCCAAGTTTGTACCTCTAGCCTATGGTATCAAGAAGCTTCAGATCACGTGTGTAGTGGAGGACGAGAAGGTCGGAACTGAGGATCTAGAAGAAGCCATTACAGCTTTTGAAGATCTGGTGAGTAACCCCAAATCCTGTAGCCACTAGAGTGCGTCCAGAAAAAAGATTGAGATCAATCTATGTTGGGTCATATTTTTATTACAAATATGATTGAATAGACAAATAACTACAGTATTACCCAATGATAAACTACTAGTATGATATCTGAGAGTCATTGATCCTTCATCATATCTTCATTTAATGATGCATATTCTAGGCCGCTATGACATCACAAATTTTGACCATGTTGCAAATCAATTATCATCGTGAGATTTATTTATTTATTTTTTTTTTGTGTGTGTGTACATAAATATTTAATTATTATGGGTATGATTTTGCTTATTTTGGGGGTATCTGTTCTCTAATTTTCTGCTTTTCAAAAGACCCAATGTAATTTGGTGCCAAAATCATTCAAAACTATGACATTTTTCAAATTTATAACCCCTTTGTGCTCTTTTTCCCTTTCTTTTGCTCTACAGATCCAGAGCGTAGACATTGCTGCTTTCAACAAAGTTTGAGGTTTTCCACCGACCGCTCTCCCCCACCAACTATTCCCCCATAAGAGGATGCTATTTTTTACCACCATTATCATCCCCCCCCCCCCCATCCAGCAACAACGATCCCTGCAATAGAACAATTGAAGATGCTAGTACTAGAAGTTCCTATGTTACATCAAATCAGTTTTGAGAAACAGAGGGTAAAAATGTAACATACAAATATCTAGTACTAGCATCTTCACTTATTTTACATATTCCGAAAGAGTAACTCCTCCCGCATCTTTTGGTACCATTTTTGTGTGGTATGTCTTTACGCTTGGATGAACATGACACATTGTTACATAAATGTAACAGAGGGCCAAAATGTAACATACGAACTTCTAGTACTAGCATCTTCAATTTTATAGTCACTTTACAGAAAGGTTATGACATGACATCCATTTTCTCTTGTTGGTTAACAAAACTCAGGACAGGTTTATGCAAACCTTTCTGATATTGGGAACTCTGTAGACAAAATGCAGAGCCCTTTATCACAGAGTTTGGCCAACATGGTTCCACTAGGTTATATCATGGCGTGTATCGCTTTGTTAGGCAAGTACTATATAAATGAAAATGTGCCATGGTGTTACCCAACTGTTACAGAGTCAGCCAAAGTCTGTAATAAAGGGCAAATGCCTGGAATGCTGCCCTCTTTTGGCATCAGGATGCCAATGCAAATCTGTGATTACTCCATGGGTATGGATGTGTCTGTCCAAAGTATTTTCTCCAAAACATTACCATTTATCGCGCAGACTCTAGTACAGTGTATCTCCCATACGTCACCAATTATCGCAAAGATTCTAGTAATAGTACACATGTTGATAAAATCCAGTTTATGACCAATCAACGCTATGATACTTTCTTGTTTCTTAACTTATAATCGAATGGAATTGAGCAGATAATTTGGCCAGGAGAAAATACATCGTTTTGAATGTTTCTAAAATCATTTGTTAACAAACTACAAATTCAATGTGACTTGCTTCACTTTTGGCAAAATTATGAGATAAGATGTGTCACACATTTCTCTCAGGTTTCTTGCTCACTCTTGAAGGTTTTGTCTCATCCTTTCATCAAAATAAAGCAGATACTTATCTCCATTCCCAAAGCCAATGTTTTCCATTCCAAAATGCCTTCGCTTAAATAGTTTTTAGGGGTATATTACTAATGGCTTTCCGAAGCAATTGACAAGGAAAAGTTGCCTAAGATAAGAATTTAACTGCTTGTGGCAGTTGAATTATAAACTTTGTTTCAAATTTCTTTCTTCTGGTTCAAAAAATTATTTATATTATAAAGCTTCACATAGTCTATTATTTGATAATATTCTATGCAGTCTTCAGACGTGTTGCTATGGTTACAATGTAAAACATAGTCCATATGATCAGATAATAATGCAATACACACCCTGGTAAATATTTGATGAAAATAGTCATGTACTGTTTTATTTCCATATAAATCTATAATATGTTCTTTTAAAAAAAGAAATGGAAGCCAAACTGTATAACAGAATAGAGTAACATTAAAAAATATGCATTCAAATATACAATTATTTCTGTATTGCCTACTTTGTTTCCACAAGTGCTAATGTTACAAAAATAAACGATATGCAAATAATGAAGAGTACATATAATTGCTTGCCTCGCGGCGATGAAGCACTGAAGGCTAGTAATACACAGCCAAAGCATCGCTATTTATCAAAGTTTAACACTTGGTGAGACATATATCTACGCTTTATTGCTCCACTACGATTAACATATTTTGTCCAATACTAAGTATGCAAATGATTAGTATTTGAGCTGATATTGAGCTAGAAAAAACGATGCCTATCAATTATGACTAGCTATGATACAAACTTGAAAATGTGTTGGAATTCTAAAAATGAAATGTCCCTCCTGATGTTATTGGGATTATTAATAGAATTCTACATTACATGCAGTCCACTTTTCATTATGAAAAGATGCTCAGGACGAAGCCAATTACCTCGGTATAATGAAAACTTGTTAGAAATATAGGGAACCCATACATGTAAGTTAACACATGAATGTTTAAAATTTTGACCAAAAGAATTGCTTCATAATAAAATCTTTTTCATCTGTGCCCCTTATAATGGGAATGTACTGTATAACACAAAATATGTAACTCTATACATTTACCTCTGTGCAGGGTTGTTAAGAATTCTGATTTGCACATTTGATTTGGGTATTTCACACCCAAATCTAATATGAATATTCAAGGCTCATACAAAATACTGATATCAGGGTGGTGTTGCATAAAACTTTTTCTAACCCGAGTTTTCTCGGGTTAAACAAAATCAGGTTATGTAGACTTACTTCTCAGGTTATTCGATGTGAGTTTTAAAACCCCCTAAAAATCGATTGCATAAATACTTTTGAAAACTGAAACTGAAACTTGGAAGTGTTTATGCAATGGAAAAAAAATCCGGTAAAATGTTGGAACCAGAGTTTTTGGACTTTAACCGGAGTTTTCAGATTTTTACCGGAAAAAACTCTGGTTAAAAGTTTTATGCAACGGGGCCCTGAAGTTCTATTCTATCTTGTGCTGTACAGTCAACTGCTGTTTTAGTGAAAAGCTCTGGAAAAAAACATTTTTCTGGTTTTTAACAAAATCTTGTTATTTTGAACAAACAGGCCCAGAAAATATGTGCATGGTTTCAAATATGGATAGGGAGAATTGCCTTGATATAACATAATTAGCATCCATGTTCATTATACTAGGAATAGACTGTATTGGATAAATTTAAACATTTTTATTTTACTCATCAAAATACTGATTTTTTTTTGCCTTCAAAATACTGCACTGAAGTGTTCTCATAGAAATAGGCCGCCCCATCTATTGCTCTATAGTATTATGGTTTATATATATTGCTTAATATGTGAGCACAATTAGAAGTGAAAACTATATTATACATAGATTCATACAATCAAATAATCATTAACAAACAAAAAAATTAAAAGGGAGATCCACTGATTTAAAGAGAAATATGCAGAGTAATTATGTTTAGCTGATTTTTTTTTTCTGCATACATTAAATTAATTTGATGCCAGCATAATTATATGGACTTCATGAACCAACACCTAGCAAGAACAAATCCCAAACCAACAATTTAAAAAAAAACAATTGTGAACGAATATTTGTTGGGGGGGAACTGAACAGACAATAAATGATAAATCTATGGTCATTTTCATGTTTTTGTACACGTTTGGTGAAAAAGTGCCCCGCCCCCTTCCCCCTGCTCTGCGACCCCTGAACGGAGTCGCCTATGGCAAATAAAGATAGTTGGATTGAAAGCGGGCAGAATAGAGAAGACACACAAATCAAATTTGAAGGAAATCAGACAAACAATAAAGTCATTTTCATAAATAAATATCTTATTGGTAGTCTAATTCTCCTCAAACTGGTTTTATTATGTTACTAGTTTCTGTAATTATTTTGCTTTTGTAGTGCAAACTACTATTCTTGGCCCTGGACAACTACTTTGCTTCCTCTTACAATTACTTGTAGGCACAAATGATTTCCTCTTATTTTTATAGCATATAGGCCTATTTACTTTATGAAGTACGTCCACTTGAATGGCACTATGCAGTGACAAATTTAGGGTACAATATAATACATTTTGGCTACATTTATCTTTCGCACCATGAATGACTTCTTTTCTGTCAACATATTTAACATTAATATTGTTAAAGCCCCAAAGTGTAGAATTTTATCACATAGTCGATATGAATGCTTTGTTTTGTTCCCTCAAAGTAGAACATATGAAAAATTGGTTTGGAACATTTTGGGCCCCCCCCCCCTAAACTATACAACTTTCTTTGGCATGTAATGCGCCATAGAATGCGTCATAGAAAATACAATTTAAAAAAGGAGTAATTAACAAAATAGGGACATAAGAAAAAATAAATATAAAGATATATGTTTCATATGAAATATCCAGCTATAATATCAACTAAACGGTTTCGACACAAGACTTTTCTTCAAAGTGTTCCATCCGCGCTTTTGTTCTAACATCTTTGCAAAATCTATCACAATACAATTACATGTGTTAAACTAATTGTTTTCAGCGACGGCCTCCTCGCTTTCTTTAATCGATTATCTGCCACTGATCAATACTTGGTTCCCATGACGACGAGTCCTTTGCGGTCTTTCTCCAATGTAACCCTACTCTGATAAACGTCGGAAAGGCGGAGAAACCTCACTCTCAATGGCTCCAAATAACTTCTGTTCTTGATCTGCATGTTGCGGTCGTGTTCATATATCTATGTGATGCGGTTAAACCGAGGGCACTTGACATGCGGTCGGTGTAATTGACTTGGCAACGATGCCTTGCTGTGAACTTGGCGATACGGCTTAAGGGCCTGTCCCACAGGCGGCGATCGTTGTGGCGACAACCTGATAATTTCATAATTATAAGGAGTTTGTCTTGCAAAAGGCGATTATAAACCCAGAAACGACTCTATCTAAGCTAGGCTACAACAACAACTTGCTACTACACTCACAACAGCAAGATCGCCAGTTGTCGCAACAACGATCGCCTCCAGTGGGACAGCCCCTTTACAATGTCTGAACGTTTCCCCATAAAATGCAAATGGTACTACGAGTGTACTTTTTCCTTCGAAGCTCCGCAAACTATTCCGGGAGTGCATATAGCTTTGCCCAATATTAGAACGGGTTAAAATTCATGTTTGGAACCTGACCAAGTGGTGTTGGTGCTATTGCGATTCATTAATAATAATAATAATAATACCGGTTTCTTATAAAGCGCTTTACCTGTTAAGACCAAAGCGCTTACAGTACATTATTACCCCGGTCATTGGATTCATTTTCGATCCTGCACTTTACAGTGCACAATCTCCACTCCCATTAGAAGCAGAATTACCAACTTTCCACGTTAGAGCGCTGAAAACCAAAGAAGATGAAACTAGTAGGTTTGGTCGTGTTGGTCTTGCTACCTCGTAAATCCTGAAATTAAAGAAAGAGAAAAATTACGAATCAAGAGTAGAGATAAGAACATATTCATTTCTTTAAAATAATGTTTTGTTATCCTTTGGAATCATGGTCTTTTCCATTTGGTGCAGGTCTTGACCTATAATTTTCCGAGAAATGATTCTCCTAAGCCTTATTGCAATCTTCATCTTCCACCCGTCCCAAGTTCTTGAGCCTTATTTTTCTTTGCTGGTCTATCAACCCCGGTATAAAGACGGCAAATTATTGAGAGTCATTTCAAACTTTTATGAAAGTGGTTACTCTATATAAACGTGGTTGAATGTTTTGATTTCTTCATTATCAATTAACTTTATTATTCAATATTAACGTCATGAAATGTGAAGTTGATTATTACAAGTTTACGTTTTTTCCTAGATAATCGAATGTTTTTGTAAAATGTTTTTTAAATAGAATAAGTCAGATAAATATATTTTTTAATCACTAATTACCTCGCATTGCATTAACGACGCTCGCCATTTTGGCTATATTCCTGATTGTATTCTCCGTTGGTGCTGTTGGTGGTGGGTCTTGTTGCTGCGATGACTGTTGCTGATGTTGCGGCTGTTGCTGGTGTTGCTTAGCAGCTACTTTGGACATTTGAGAGAAAGATGCGGGGTTGCTATGGAGGACACCAGCTAATGCCTTCCACCGATCACGTCCTTTAATGGTTGGCTTCTCCCCGCTCTCCTCCTCAGGCAGGCTCTAGAAAAAGAACGGGAAAAATAATTTGAAGTGAAGGAATACTCTGAAAGATTCTACAAAAAAAACATAAACACACTGATGTAAAATAGAGTCGCCATGCAGGAGGTCACATCTCGTGGGGCATACCGAGTTTTAAAAAAAAATGGCGCCCACTTAAACCTGAAACCTGAAACCTGAAGTCCTTTAAAAGGGAAAAATGCGCCCCCCCAATTAAAAAAAGAAAAAGAAAAAGAAAAAAGAAAGAACAGAAAAAGAGGGGGGGGAATAAAGCACCAATTCATACAGATGGAGAGTAAGCCCAAAAGATTTAATGTCTGAGCAAACATGGGCAAATCGAAAATTGATATAAATATTATGCTGTGACATTCAACTGATTGTATCCGTAATTTACTGATCATATTGATATTTTGCAGAAAAAATTCTGACAGCTGGATTTATTGCATTTCATCTCAAACCCTAAGCTTGTAGAACAGCTTTTACCACAATCATCTGGCAAAATTCAGATTATTTTTAAAATACGATTTCGAGTTCATGTACTTGGCAAGAGCTATTACGTGTTATGTCAAATTGTCAACTGTCACGGCAGTGGGTCTCTTTTCTGGCTTATATTGAACAAGTTTTGAACATAAATATTCTTGTAAGCAAATACGCATTTATGCATGTTTGGCCTGTTCAGTTATCAAACTACTTTACTGGAAATATCTTATATACATGCATATGAATAAACACGTTTATGAACACAACATAGTACTATTATGCAAAACATAATTAGAATATTAGTAAAAACACAATAATGAGGAAAAAATATAAACGATATCCTTGAATATATTGTTACATTATATCGTATATTTAAAGTAAGTTTAAGATCAAAGACAATGCTTTATTCTGTTATCGTTGTTGCTAAATAATAACCTTGTATTTCCTTTGGATAGAACACAGGGTCCCAAAGTGTGTGTACAGTGAAGTTTATATAGTTCACTATGTACAAAAGCTCGGATCAAATTTTAAAATTTGACGATTACTTCAAACTGCTGTGATGTTTTTGACACAGTGCATTTATACTCTTTCACAGTGTGAAGATGTTTTTCACAATATGAAAACGCCCGAATTTAGCAGGATGGAGATTATTTCATATTGCGATGTAGTTTTGAACAAAGCGTTTTCAAAATGATGTTCAATTTCATATTGTGAATTTACTCCCTCACACTGTGAGAATAATTTCACACTGTGTTTCACACTGTGGTGTGTGGAGATGATTCGCACTGGTTCAATCTGTGTTACAAATTGTTTTTTACACTCTGTTCACACTTTGTTGCACGTCGTAGGGCTCGGATGATTCCACACAATACACACACACTGTGTTGCACACTGTGGGACTCTATTGAGATGATATCACACTGTGCTGCACACTTTTGGACTATGTGGGGATAATTTACAATATGTTCACACTTTGTTGCACACTGCGATACTATGTGGGAAGGATTTCACACTGTGTTCACACTGTGGGACACTGTTCTTTTACGCAATATAGATTGATTTACTTACATCTTGTTGAATGGCTTGAAGGGCTTGTCTTCCCATCTCTGTCTTCTTTTTCCTCATCTCTGTGAATTCATCTAGTGAGATACTACGAGTATTAGCTGCTGCATGAAGCTCACGTCGTTTGGATTTGATGAGTTCGGCTTGCTCCTGGGTCATACCTATAGAATTAAAAAATAGATGAATATTCGTGTCTAGTTTCTATAATAATTTTTGCATTCTTCCTTGCATTATTCTTCTTCTCCTTTATGAATTATTGTTAAATGTCTCTTTATTCCCCATGCTCCTCCTCCACGTCATCACCATCATCCTCTGCTAGGCCCATCCTCACCTTTACCATCATCATCATCACCACCACCATCAACATTGCCATAAACGGCACTGTCATCCTCCTCCTCCTCATTATCACCATTCCCATATCATCATCATTGTTGTCGTCATCATCATAGTCACTTACCATTATCTTCCTCATCATCATCATCATCATCACCATCACCACCACCATCATCATCTTCACCACCCTATACCATCACAATTATCCTTATTATCATGTTGACAACTCGTCGTCATAATCTTATCACACCATCACTTCATGCAGCATCATACTCGATCAAGCGCATTATACTCTTCCTCCTTCTCCTCCGCATCATCATCATCATCATCATCATCATCATTACATCATCACCATCATCCTTGTTGCCATCACATCTATCATCATCACAATCCTCCATATTACCCCGGACCATCTTCATCATCACCATCCTCGATCGTAATCATCATCATCATCATCATTATCATCATCATCATCAGTTGCGGATCCAGGCCGGAATTGGAAGGAAAAAAAGGGGTGCCAAACCCGATGAGGGGGTGAGCAGGCGAAATTTTCATACAGTCAATAAGTGGTTTTCATATTATAGAGGGGAGCGCGTCCCCTACGGACCCGCCTCTGTCACCATCTACATAATCGGGGGGGGGGGGCGTTTCATGAAAGGACTTGTCAGTGGTTTTATTCATCAAGTCCTGTTTTATCTGACAGTTACTACAGTAACAAAGTTCCTCAGCTAATCAAAATCAAGTAATAAAGATGTCAGATCTGATCTTTTTTTCTTTCTTTTTTTTAAATGAAATGCATCCCTGAACCACAACCATCATCAATGTATCCCTCACCTTTTGGTACGAAGAATCCTTTATTGGGGTCAACCGTAAGATCCGGGTTTATACTCTGTAGCTCTCTCCTAATAGCCCTCTGTGCTACATCAATCTGATAGGTATTTTGTTTCAGTTCTTTCTGATAATGGTTCAATTTGATCATAAGTCTTCTCTCCTCGCGATCGTTTAGAGTCTTTGCTGTAACGTACGATTTGTTCTGTCGCGGTTTCTTCTCGCCATTTTTGGATGTTTCAGTTTTGGAGTTATCACCTTCTGTGTCTTCTGGAGGTTCCATCTCATCGATGTCGATCTCAGCGAGGTCAGCACCGTTGAGGACTACGTCCACGACATCGGAGAAGTGAACACCCGGTTGGACCATAGCAGACATGATGGACGGATCGACGAGTCACTCCTGGAAAAAGGGAATTGAAAATAAAAAGTATGATGATCATTCATTTCTATTCATTTGAGCAAAATTATTATAGGGACTCTTACAAAGACTATTTGCAAATTGACAAACTGTAAAAAAAAAAAAAAAACAACAACAACAACAACAATATCAACAACAACAAACAAACAAGCAAATAAACAAACATCAGAGACCACTCAAAACCCACATTTTTGTAAGGTTGAAAATACAGCTTTGTTCAGCCATGCTGATGTAGTTTTCATCATGTATTTTAGAATATGGGCTAGTAGTAGTAGTAGTAGTAGTAGTAGTAGTAGTAGTAGTAGTAGTAGTAGTAGTAGTAGAAGTAGAAGTAGTAGTAGTAGTAGTAGAAGTAGTAGTAGCAGTAGTAGTAGAAGTAGTAGTAGTAGTAGTAGTAGTAGTAGTAGTAGTAGTAGTAGTAGTAGTAGTAGTAGTAGTAGTAGTAGTAGTAGTAGTAGTAATAGTAGTAGAAGTAGTAGTAGTAGTATAGGGTTTAGTGATAGTGGGGATACTGCGTAACTAATAGCATGAAGAGTAAAATCGTTTGATCATAACTGATTTGATATATCATAAATAAACCATATTTTATAAGTGCTGTCGTCAATGTTACATTTTGCATTTGAAACCCAAAAAAAGTTAGCTATCATAATATATTATTATAAATACTTACTTGAATTCATTGTTGATATATTGTGATTTAATAAAACTGCGAAATGTCCTCAATGCAATCGATTCAATAATTCCCAACCAAAATTAGACTTCATCCAAATATTCTTCACAAAAATCCGACATGTTTATGTTCTATATCTCTCTCAGCATTTGATATCCGTTCAGTTTCTATGACAGATGAAATCGCAGCGAACTATATATTCCAATAACTTGCAAAATTTTGGGAACTCCATTTTTCTTTCTTCTTCACAGCAGTTCTTCATATAAGATAAGCCTACTACACAACAAATAGTGTTGCTGTCACAAATATTAAAATATCCTTGCTAAACAAACAATCAAGTATAGCTCGTCTCCATAGTTCTAAATATGACAATGGTGATGCTTTTTATATAGGATGTTTTCATCCAACGCCATGGTCTACATTTTAACAAACAAAATATCACAACCGTTTGGATGGGTGCACGTTTTGTTTCGCTGTGGGACGATTATATACCCCCTCGAAGTTGGCATATGTGGGGGTCAAACATTATAGTTCATACGTTGTGCCCTTTTGAATAAACGAGAGTAAAATATGAAACCGTGACACAACTATACATTCATGTTCTCATATCGCATCATTGACTACACCCTGGAGGCTACAAGGTGTCTCAGAAATATATATATTTCGTAATCTCTGCATGATTGCAGTACAGGGTGTATCATAAGAAGAGATAATGTGCGATATTGTGTCACATCATAGTAAACACTCCTGAATATGTTACAGGGAAATATGAAAGCGTGACATAACCATATTCATATTTTATAAATGCACAGATGATGTAGATGGAATCAATTTAAAGTACGTCCCGTACAAGGTGTCTCAGAAAAAAAGTGCAGTATTACCAGCAAAAGGTTCGCCTTCTTAAATAAACAAGTCAGATAATTATCGAAATCGTCAAAATTATATTTTTATTTGAATTCAAACTTAAATTTATTTATTAATTTTCAACAAAACATAATGAAACGATGTCGTGAGCCATTACATGCAATAGAGATACATAATAGTTCCATCAAAATAACTATTAATTTAGTTGAATATTGATTTACGTTCTCCATTTTGAATTCGGTTTTATGGACTAAATAAGGTATCATAAAAAAATGTGAAATATGGCTCTGTGCATGATATGCTCTCCTCAGAACAAACGAGAGATAACAAAATATAAAAACAAATGTCTCCTAGTATTGTATTACCTTTGACAGAGAAGTATTATGAATTTTCAAGACACAAAAGAAATTGGGGTCAAAGTGATAGATGCCAAACGAGCAACCAAAAACTTACACATAGTAATGGATCACATAAAGTTACACTTTAAAATTAGATTAGGATGATCATATTAAAAATTATAAAATAATAGTAAGCCCCTATAATGATATTTCGTTTTCGTTACATAGCATGCTTTTTATTGAAAAGTAGGCTATATACCATTCATTTTAAGATTAGAATTGCGGATACTTAATCAATTTTTACATGAACTGTATATAATTTTTACATGAACTATATATAATTTTTACATGAACTATATATAATTTTTACATGAACTATATATAATCTTAATTCACTTGATGCATAAACAAGTTTTTTCTTTCTTTCATATCTAAATAATGTATGTTTTGTGCTGAAAAGGGTTTAAAACAAAATGAAATGGGACATAATTTTGTTTGTTAGTACCTATCCGCGTAATGAATACGACGAAAATAAATTTGTAGTAAATTAAAAATCCACGTGTAAACTATTTTACAATGCAGTCGGGAGGGTAAAATGTGGTTGGTCCATAAGCTGTCATATTAAATTAATTATACACCTTAATAGTGTAGTACTATTTTAATATCGTGCATGTTAAAGTAATATTATTTGAGGACTATTGCTATTTTGACATAGCTGAACGGGCCATCCTGCTATTCGCCATTTTTCATGTTTTCATGAACATAATACAGAATTTGTTTACTGTATTTTAACCGTTGCAATATTTCTTTCTTTCTTTTTTCTTTTTTTTTTTTTTTTTTTTTTTTTTTTTTTTTTTTTTCTTTTTTCTTTTTTTTTTTTTGGGGGGGGAATAAAATGCACACAAAATCAAAACAACAGATATGAAAACATTGCTTTTACGCCAATAACTACCTTAAAAATTACAGATGTGCCTCACAGAGTAGTTGTATCACATTCATGACATTCTAGAGCTCATAAATCGGTCATCTTTTTTTCTGATGTTATGCAGTCAATCTGTTGAAATACATGGACGTGTGGTAAGGTGCAAGCTTAGTCCCTCATTCCACAAAGTGTGAACAATAAACCCAAAAAGTTTTAATCGACAATGTTAAATGTTCCAATCGTTAATATAACTTCAATAATGTGATCCACTCTCGAATATATCATAAAGTATGTTGAGAGTTAAACAATTCCACTTCCCTCTGATACTTTCGATCTCAAAGTAAATGAATTTGTCGGCGACATCTGTTGTCGATATCCAACCCTATATTAGAGACGTCCTTCATTAATTTTAAATGAATCCAGAAACATTCGATAGCACATGATGTAGTCAACATTAGATATAATTACCCAAACAATCCTTTTAATTCCACTCTACACATCTATTATGCATAGTGAAGAGACAATACTGTTTGTTTGCACTCCGTGATGTATAAAAAGTTCTTATACTGTCCGCTATGGCAATCCACCCATGAATATCCTTTTGTATTATTAGAGAGTGATGGGTATAAAGGGGTAAGAGGTGGGGAAGGTGGTTGCTCGTGGTGGTGTAGCGATGGAGGGGGGGGGAGGGGTTCAAGGGGAGGGGGCATGACCTATGCAGTTTAAAAGCACGACGGTAGAAGAAAGGTAAATTTGATGGGAAAAAAAACCCAGATTGGGAATAAATTATTTTTACCACAAGCGGAAATATCCCACTCTTTAACCCTTTTCTTCTTAATATTGCCGTCCATTGGTATATAGTTAATGGTTACAACAAAAAATTATACAAACTAACAGTGCAGCAAACTAAGGGACAAAATTGTAATTTGAATACGAGAAAAGTCCTTAATATTAGCCCTTTCTATATATATATATATATATATATAGATAACTATATATAATATATTATTAACAAATGGATTGTGGGTTAAATAACTGTGGAGAATAATTGGAACATAAAGATTTGACTTTAAAAATTGCAGCTCTAAAACAAACCCCGAACCAGCATATTTTTGTAGAGTTGGGAAGGGGTCGGCATCCCACCTCTTGCCCCTTCTGACTCTATTTTGCACCCCCTGGTTACACCCTATGATATGAGAAAGTGTAGTTTAAGCTCCTTAAGAATGTATCTTTTTTCTCTTCACCACCATAAGCCCCTCTAGCGAATTTTGTATTGTCGACCGATAGGAGTATATCGATTAATCGAAAGTAAATCGAGTTTTTGACGAGGCGAGGGAGGAGCGAAACAACGAAAATGATCCCTTATGACCTTGTTGCACTCATCCATATAAAGATACTTGAATAAATGCATGTACAGTCTGTGTCAAATAAAATGGTACAGTTAGAATACATATTTTTTTAAGGTATGAAAATTAATCAAATTCTAAGTGTTTGATATTTCCATAAAGTAAAAAAATCAGGCTTTATTCAGCAATTTTTTCTCTTCCCATTTGGTGCTGTAAATCTAGAGATAATTATGACCAGTTTTCTATAATCAAGAAAAATTTACTTTGCGCATGCTTTTCTATGGGTTTCGCACATAATTAATAGCCATAAATTCAGCTGAGACGATTGATGTGTGTAATTTACATTAGCTCATCGCTGCACAAAATTTAGCATAACTTTTGTTTTACAAAAGCAAATTATACAAAACAAAGTGCAACCATGGCAACAGCGAGAAGAATCTTTTGGCTTTAAGTTGGTACCACATTCACACATCATTTGAGAAGATTTCATACCTAAATAATTTTTCCCGACTGTACCATTTTTTTTTTTTTTTTGACACAGACTGTATAAGAGGGGAATAGACAGAGAAGGAGAAGGAAAAGAAAAAAGAAAGAGGGGTCAGGTGATTAAAAAAGAAAGAGACAGCGGTAAACATATAGTTACGGGACATGGGATTTGCGACCTCCCCTTTTTTTCAGTACCCTTTAGATGTACAAAAACGCGAAAATTAAACTTGCGATTTTTAGCTTGTTAAGCCCCCCCCCCCTACTTTGGGCTCAGCCCCTCTAGTTTAAAAAACGCTCCGTGGTCCCTGTCTGTGGATTTAACTTTGTAGTCCCAAGTATTCGCAGCTAAAATCATGGGCATAATGGGGATGTAACAATACATCTCATTAAAAAAAAATATATAACATAAAGAGGAAAGAATATACCAACGCACATCAGATAAAGCGAAAAGAAAGAAATAGTTGGATTGTTATGTAACCACAATAATTGCAAATCATTTTTGCTCTAAAACTTACCTTCCTTATTATCATGTAGCCAGGAAACAACAGCCTGTACTCATTGACTTTAGGATATCAACTAACCGTTGATTTGTTCGATGCTACTAAATACCCGTTTATAAGTCTGTGATAAAATAACTACTTCCCCTACAATATAGACCTACTATTTTCTTTCTTTTCCTTTTCCCCCTTACCAATAACCATCTTTATCACCATCAGCAACAGAAAGAATATAAGTGACAAAAGGGGTTTTGTAAACAAATGTTTAAAAAGACTTCAAAAAGAAAATGAGGATTAAAAACCATTGCATAATGTGGTACCTTAATAACACTAAATTCTATTGAAATAAAATGTGCATCTTGAGGACACCAAAGAATAACGGGGTTCGGGTACAAAAGCTGTTGGTGAAGCAACTTCGTTTTATGCCTCTTAGTTAGGTTTTAATATTAAAGGGCAATACAATTTTGGTAACAAGTTGAATTTATGCGTGGAAAAAAGAATCAAAGCAATAGATTTGCGAAAGTTTAATGCAATAATGTTGTTTTTGTGATTTGAACTATATTTGTGTGTTTGTTTACCTTACTGTAAATATGTTCCATTATTACAACTGATAGTGTTTGAAAGACGTGTTTATAATCATAGGTCTACATGAATTATGATTATCTAAAACTGTCATAAGAGCCAGTCTTTTTCCTGATCTGTTATATACTCTCCCATTTTGGACGAGGCCAATATAGATGTACCGATTTTTCGATATTTATCCATTTTCCCCCTTCAAAGTAACGTCTTTATCATTTATCCAATATAAGTTCAAATCTACAGTACGATTCGTTTATGCGATTTTTCTTCTTTTTTTCCGGCAAAGCAATTTGGTATCAAGGTAAGATCTTCTCTTTAATGATGCATCTGAAAACTTAAACCGTTATTAAACCGTAAGCTTTCAACAAGGCTGTAGTTTTGGACTATTCATGTGTACTGAATTGAAAAATAAGACGTCATGTGCTTTTATTTTCAAGAGGTTAAAAGGAATTAAGAGGGGGGGGGGGAGCAAAAGAGGTACTCATCAGAGCGATTATCCACTCTATCGGATTATAAAGGACAAACACACGAAGATCTTGCAAGATGGGATATAGAGAGATCAACAATCCCCAACGATGGGAGCCGAAATCTTGAAGATGCTCCATGATGTCATGATGATAAAACCTGGGGGAGGGGATGTTAGAAGGTCTATATTATAATCGGTTCTAGAACAACTACCCCCGCAAAAAAAAATATATCCCCTGACTCTACACCTAACCCTAAAGGGGCTGTCCCACTGGAGGCCATCGTTGTTGCGACAACTGGCGATCTTGCTGTTGTGAGTGTGGTAGCAAGTTGTTGTTGTAGCCTAGCTTAGATAGAGTCGTATGTAGGTTTATAATCGCCTTTTTAAAGACGAGTATAGTTATGAAATTATCAGGTTGTCGCCACAACGATCGCCGCCTGTGGGACAGGCCCTTAACCCCGTTTCGGGAGTAGTTGTCCTAGGGGTTCATTGTCCAGGGGGTATTTTGTCCTTCAGGATACAGTGTTCATCACATTACCGATTGTCATCGGCGGATCCACTATTTAAAAATAGGGCAGAGGGCACAGCCGATTTTTTTTTCTTTCTCGATGCTAATATGTACAGTTAATGAATTACTTTAAAAAAAAAAAAATCATGGGGCGCACGCATGTTGCGCCCCCGTCAGGATACAACACTGGATTTCGCATGAATATATTTTCTCGACTTTATTTCATTTTTATGTGGCATTTATTCGTAAGATGATTATGTGCTTGTTTGGGGTTTTTCTGATGGCTTTGTAAATTAATTTTTGTTGCAGAATATGGCATAACAAATTTTAAAAAATCTAACATGATTCTTGTCGTTAACCCGTGATTAATGCCCATTTCATGTCCTACTCCCTCCAAATACTACTAGTATAATTTTTGTTAAAGGAGAATTTTTACCCTTCATAGATAGTTGGATTATTGTGGATGCAGAAAAATAAAATAAGCACATCAGTGGAGATTTGGTAAAAATCGGATAAATGATGAGAAAGTTATGAGTATTTGAATGTTGAGATCTCTGATGACAAGAAATCTCCAACTGGCAACGCGGTGACCATGTGTAATGTCATACAGGGAGAACTCCCCAAATTGTGTGCACAAAAACTATTCAAAATTTCTCTTTATGTTCATTCTAATGATAGAGCAGATTTTGTGTGCATGATTTATTATGCGTTTCATATATTTACATGTCATCCATGAATAAATTTCTATATTCCACCTTTAAAATTGAGAAAAACAGGATTTTAGTAAAATGTGTACAATAGATATGGGAAAGATCTACCTCGGTGCATTACATCACACATCATGGTCGCGTTGCCAATTGGAGGATCTCCATATATCACACGTGATCTCAAAATCTGTCAATTCATATCTCTCTTATTCATTGTCTGATTTTTCTGAAACTCTTACCAATATGTCTTTAGGGTTTGTCTCCATTCTCTGAAGCCAAATTTCTCTGAGGGGATAATTCCCCTTAAACTACCCCCTCAGACAAGTATCCACAGGCGAACTATCACGGACAACTACAGTGCGTCCCAAAAAGAACTATACACTTTTGAAATGGCTGCCAAATAAAAATTATATTTTTTTAGGTAATGAAATTTACATGTATGGAAAGCTCATTATCCCAAATTTCATATGACATCAAAAACTCCGAAAATAAGTCATGCATGAATGAGCAGCGTTCACTTTTGTAAAGGGTATGGAAATTAGGGTGCGCAGGAATTGCCATACCAATTTGTATGAGGAAAGTCATTTGGAGCTTCTGGAATTGAGGATGATATGCAGAATTACTGATCAAGTATGATGAGTTGGGGTTTGCTAAGTGAAGTTTGTGGAATTGGGGATTACATTTTCATGCATGAGTGAACAGGAATATGTATTTCCTATTGTTGCATTGTAACGTTCCAAGGTTTCTTTTGGATTGTCTGAATGTCTAACATCAGTGATGTTCTTTTTTTTCAACAAACAATTTTTTTAGAGTATTCAATTTACATAATCCCACCTGGATATTAAGTGTAATTCAATGAGAAGTTTAGATAATCTTACAGTAATTGAAATGTGGGGCAGGCATATTATGAGTCACTGATGTTTAACCCCCCCCCCCTCCAAAAAAAAAAAAAAAAAAAAAAAAAAGAAAGATGCGAGGAGGTAGTCAGGAATTTGGAGTAGAAACCAATGAATAGTGATTGGTCAAATACACACCCATGCAAAAAGAGAGAGATAGATAGAGAAAGAGGGAAGGAGACAGGGAGAGAAAGAAAGAAGAGAGAGGGAGAGAGAGAGGAAGACAAAGAGAGAGAGAGAGAGAGCGAGAGGAAGGAAGAGAAAAGGAAGAGAGAGAGAGATTAAACCCACCACTGAAGGACCTCATTATTAAATATACCTTGGAAAGTTACACTTACAATGCAACAATAGGAAATACATATTCCTGTTCACTCATGCATGAAAATGTAATCCCCAATTCCACAAATATTACTTAGCAAACCTCAACTCATCATAATTGATCAGTAATTCTGCATATCATCCCCAATTCCATAAGCTCCAAATGACTTTCCTCATACAAAATGGTAGGGCAATTCCTGCGCACCCTAATGTCCATACCCTTTACAAAAGTGAATGCTGCTCATTCATGCATGACTTATTTTCGGAGTTTTTGATGTCATATGAAATTTGGGATACCGGTAATGAGCTTTCCATACATGTAAATTTCATTACCTAAAATCATATATTTTTTATTTGGCAGCCATTTCAAAAGTGTATAGTTCTTTTTGGGACGCACTGTATATCCAACCTTTGGGATTTAGTCATTGGGGATAGTGTTCCTAGCGTACTTATTATCATGGGGTACTTGTCCTGGGGTAGGCGTCCGCAGTATAGTAGTTGTCCAGGGGATAGGTACCACTCTTTAAAAAGACCACCTTTTCATTCAAGATATAAGATGTATGTCTTGGATAGACGCATATTGGTCATCTTTTGCACAATTTCACTTGAAACAAGGAAATACAGTCTACTCCCATCATTATAAGGAGCGCAGATACGAGCCTTTGTTGAAACGCAGCACTTCTCCCAGTCTCAATTAAAAAAAAAAAAAAAAAAAAAAAAAAAAAAAAAAAAAAAAAAAAAAAAAAAAAAGAAAAGGAAAAAAAAAAGTGCATTTTATGTGCTAGTTATGTTCAATACGAGATTTTGTTAACCCATCAAGGACAATTTCTCCTTTAAGTGACGCTTTTGCATTGTCTTTGAAACTAGAATGCCATGGAATATGAATTACATATCAACAGAAAGAGCAAAAATCACTGACATAAGAGATTTTTTTTTTCTGCCACTGTACATTGAACGGTTCTTGAATTAGAACACTTTAAATGAAAATAATCATTGAAATCTCTAAATTGGCAATGCGAAGAAATATGAATAAGCGCTATTTTTAAGCGCAAATTGGCAAGCGAGTTATTCTCCAGTTATTCCTGAGAATCTCGTAATAGCGGGAATAGACGGTATAATGTTTGTAAGTTTCATGTCAGGCAGGTATACTGCATTATCATGGTGCATCTCTTTGTTATTTGATCAAATACTGTCTTTTGGTTTACGAGATAATTTTCATTTGGTTTATTCAGTCCGGTTCTTTTCTTTGAGTATGAAATGTATTTTCTTACTGGATTTGATATAAATGGATTTGACTCACAAATTCCAATAAGGGTTTGATGATATGTATGATGATACGACAAAATACATCTGCTCTGAACCTACCTACAACTGTACTAACTTCAATTATGTAGGCCTACACATACCATCTCCCTTTCTCGCTCACTCTCTCATTCTCCCAATCATGCAAACTCCAGGGTTGTCCTACATATGCTCTGGCAACAATTGCTCCATGGTCCATTCCTAACTATCCCTGGCCTATCATCACTATACCTAACCCTAAACCTATTACAGTCCCCTCCCATTACAATGAGCACAGATACAAAGTTGTATTATATCGAGGCAATTTGCCAGATCCAAACTTGTGCAAATTTGTCTGTTTCATTGTTCAGTGTAACAAGAGATCGTTATAACGAGACATTTGCCTTGGTCCTCAGCGTCTCTTTAGAATAAAGGGATAGTGAGCAAATGATCGCCGTTCATGGTGGTGATGGGCAAACTATCATTACACATGCAAGCTGGATGTAGCCATCTCTCCGAAGCAGAGCTGAGGAAAGATAGCGTGTACATCTAGCTTGCTGACGGAGTGATAGTTTGCCTCGTCACCTGAAACATAAAACTCATCCGCACCCCTAATAAAACTAACTAGTATCAAAATAGACTAGCGCAACTGCCTTCAGAGCAAATGTCGCTTTCCAACTTCAAACATTTAAACCCGATCATTCTCCACACATCATGCATGCAACGCACCTTAAACCCGTAAAATTTAAGAAACGGGGACAAAAAAGTGTGACATGCAAATGTCCATTGAAACACATTATAGCTCGCTTCTTTCTATCAGCCTCTTGTATAAAACAAGTATTTTTAATTTACCATGAAAATCACACGTTTATATATCCAATCTCTTCAATCTTTTTTTAAAAAGCTTATCTCACTTCTTTCATAATTTTTTTTTTTTTACAACACACTTGAAAAATCCCTGGTTAAATCAGGCAACGAAGATGTCCTTGTCGCGTCAACGAGTTAACGAGCCTCTTTTAAATGGTTAATTGCCATTTGGTCTAATGATACAACTGGTCTAATACTATTCTGTCTGCTATTCATATGGTCTAACAACCATTTAGGCTAGGACCCATTTTCTTTTATCACTACAATGTCAAATTTCATTATATTTGTATTTAGACAAAATGGTCATCACATGAAATGATTTTTAGACCACATAAATGGCAGATGTGCTTGATTAGACCAATTGCATATAGACCAAATGGCAATTCACCTTATAAACGATGGATCCATAGACCTATCAGTTAGGACTATAATTCAAGATATTGTTGATCCCCTGGGATTAAATTCAGCCTAATCCCAGGGGATTATCTCAAGGTAATTTCATCTTTTTTTTCAGTTTCAGAATATTACACGGTTCACTAAGTCTGTGGGGAAAATGAAGATGCATCAAGGCCTGGTATTAAATACCCCAAAAAGGAGATAAAACGTTTCCATAAAGTCTGTACAATGATTGCTTCATGTAAAAATAAAATGTCCAAATCCACTTATTTTAAAAATGCATGTGTAGCGGTACTAGCTAACAACACTTGAAGTAATCTTTATTAATGGGTGCAAATTTCTTTGTGTATAAAAAACTGTTCTATATTTTCTGTGATAAAAAACAACTTTGGTTTTAAAAAAGAAGAGGAATTCAAAGAATTATTGTCAAAGGAATGTCTTCAAGTTGTAGATGACCCATCATGTGTGCTCGTGGCCGACCTCCGGTGCAAGGTCAAATGTCAAAAGGTCGGAGGCCAGCGTATTATGAAAGACGATGTCGGGCTGGGATTGGAGTATATATATAATATCAATAAATTAATCACGTACAAACAAATTCTGTCTCTTTTTTTAGATCTAGGTACACCACACAAAATTAAGGTCTCAAACAGGATTGAGACTTCCTAATCCTACCACAAATACTAATTCAAAATGGAGAAGATGCACTTAGTTTGTTATTCAAAGAAAAAAAATAAAAATCGTCTAGCAAGTTGCAAGAGAATGTTATTTTTTGAAGGAAAATAAAGAAAAAGAAGCCTGAAGGATTACAAGTTGATAATATTCACAGCCTCACGCTCGAGATAATAAAACACACATGTTGCAATGAGGAGAATATAGAATACAGATTAGAAAGAGAATACATAAGTTTTGAATTGTTTTTTTTGTGTTGTCATAGAATACGTGATTGTAGTAGTAGTAGTAGTAAATAGTGGTAAGTGGTAGTAGGAGACGTAGAGAAGAAAGGAGAACACAAGAGAAGATTTTTCGCACAGTCCTTGAGAGTTTATTAGCAGAAAAAAAGGAGAAAAGAGAGAATAAAAATTAACAAAGGATAAATTCTTAAAGGAGAGAGGAGAAATAACTCAATAAAAATGGTAGGAAATAACAAGAGTGGCTATGAGACTATGGCTGTGGGGGTGAATGGTAAAAGCAACAAAACAAATCTCAACAAAATCCAGATAAGAGGTGCCAGGACAAATCTACAACCAATCAACAATATCCACAGGCAAAGAAGCTCAGTAAATGTAAGGGTCACCGATGGCATGAAATCAAATGTGCTTTTTTTTTGCCATTGACACATAAATCACTCTCAATGAATGACGTGTTTCTAGTCTCAGTGCCTTCAAATGAAACCTTGATATGATTATAGCATTGGATGTCCTGGCAACACTTTCTTCAAACGAACAACCTTCTAGAATTAAACATTCTGAAAAGAAGACCCTCTCCGAATCTAAACCCTTCTCCACCAACAAAGCATGCACAAAGAGTTTGCACTTACGGTTTATTCTCATGAGCTCCAATGAGGTTGGGTTCGAAGGGTTTAGATTTTGAGAGAGTCAATTGTTGTTTTAAACTAGGTGTATAAACAATGACATAATGAAGTGAAGAAGCCAATGTATTTATCTGTTGCATTGTGAAGAGAGAGAGTAGCTTAGCGATAGTTCTTGAAACGCTGGGGTGCGCTCAATCGATTGTGTGAGGAGAACAGACATAGCATAGGGATGAGTGACTTACAAAACAATGTATCACTGTGAAACAATAAGGGATTTTGAAATTAAACATTTATGAAGTAAAACAAGCGGATTCTCTACCAAACAAAAATGTGAATTAGGGATACAGTTATATATACATGAAGAAAAATACAACAGAGGCGGAAATACTATAGAGTGCATGTTAATAGCTTGTTGACACACTCTGCATTTGGGGGGTAAACGATTGATTAAAAGAACAAAAGATAATAACAAAAACCTCATGCAGCTGAATGTAGAATTCATGAGTTAAAGTGTTAGACTTATTCATGGTGAAGCAAAGCCTGAAAATATATGCACAGAAAAAAAAATCAACACGCAAAAGATGCTGCTTAAAGTGTAATGCGCAGTCGAAGGGCGATGCCTCGAACAAGAATACGACGGGCAGGCCCTGAGGGAATTTATACATGAATGAATAAGCAGAAGGACCAACTCTCATAGCCTTAACAAGAAATAGAGAAGATTAAAAGAGAAAACAGCGATACATACCCTTAGAAAATCCCTTCGGGGTGTAGAAGTAGTAATTAATTTCTTAGCTAGCCAAAAGTATGTTACTAAAAACATCTACGATAAGTTGATAGCTACGATATTATTATCTCGTGTCAAATTTTGTACAAAGCCACAATGAATACCACTCAAGATAAAAGACATGGAATAATAATAATGGTGAAACTTGCCAATACACTACATATACAAGATTGATAAGTCAGAAAATAAAGGGTTTTTCAGCATTTTCCCTTGGATCAATTGTCTGCTGTTGAATGTATCCTTTCCAGAATTGTACTTCAAAGTTGAAGAAATGGAAAAACAATTGTACAACCTCGCAGAGATACACAATTATAAGACCAGCATAATTACTTGAAAGTCAAAAAGAACATTTTAGAGGATACAAACATCCAGTTTATCCAGTACAAGTGAAACATTTGCATGATTCAAAAGAGATAAGACAAAAGGCCCTCAAAATTCTGTGAATTCAGAAACATAGCTCTAAATCTGTCCAACTTTCTCAAGTGTTCGAGAGTTGATGATTTTCAAAATGCATATAGACAATTAGTTTTGCAAATTTGTTTTATGATATTGGTGTGTCACCCAATCTTTTAAGGCACATTAAAAAATCAGCCGTCTAACTTCGACACTCTCGAAAAATCAGAATTTATAAGAAGTCGAGTTCTCTGATTCAATATCAATTGTCACTAAAAGCCGTAAAGAGAATCCATACTTTTGACAAAATTTAAGAGTGCAAGGAAATAAAACAAGACAGACTTTTCAAGAGGAGAAATATACAGAATTAAAAGTAAATCATCTGAAAGGGTTTCTTTTTGCTTTATCTCTTATGATACGCAACAGCAGATCCCAAGGGAGAATAAAGGCTAACCTAAAAAATTGACATGTACAAGAATTTTTTGTCTCTGAATATACACAACAAGTAGTCATTATTTGCTTAAAAAGATGATACACAGCTTAGCGTACGGTTGATAAGAATGAAAATTAGATGTACAGAATATTGTTTCTTACTACAAATACATATCAATCACAGATTATGTCAAACCTGATTATCAGGAAAATCTTTATCAAAATACCTCAAACAACAGTGACTAGAACAAAGCCTCGTTTTGAAGATATACACATACATCCTTAAAATACAGATCAAGAAAGTATATCTTATAAATCACATTTCCTTAGGGCTCCTTAACAACGGCACAATTGATTGTCTCTTCTGTATTCAGAACATGTTCGTTAGGAGAAAAAATCTGCGATACAGAACGCTAGATACCAAAGTTAAAGAATGTGTAATGATTATATCGTATGATTATATATCGTCTATTAATAGCCTAAAGGATTTCCATTCTGTGCAGATGTAGGCTCATCTTTTAAGCTTTCAACAGACAATATATTGACCAAGAACTTCAAAAACACATGTAGGCATTGTATTGCTTCAGATATCAACTGTAATTTTACATAAACAGGTCTCGTAATCAACACATCTAATAATTAGAAAAGAGAAGAAAAGTGCAACACATGTGGAATGTTGATTTCTTTTGTCAATTACTCACAAAAAGAATAAAAAATCTTAAATTTTCTCTTGTGGAGAACCTAAAGTGAAATTGTGACTCTTTTCAAAGAATTAGTTTCAGAATAAATTCCAGCAAGTTATCTCACAGCAAAGAACAAAAAATTAAAATAAGACCAATTAATATCTACAAAGATTGTACTTTAAGAATTGTTACGGTATGACAACCTCAAGCGTCGGAACGCAATGTCCTTTCCCCGTCGCCGAGGAGAGAAAAGAATTTTGCTCTTGGAGCTAGCATATGAGAAAAGAATTCAAACCAAAAACACAAAGAATTTTCTGAGCATCTAACAAGGTGATTAAATGAGGTCGAATAATCTTCAACTAAACGATACATGATTTATTGACATAAATTATTCCCCAAAGAGGGTATCTCAAAAAACGATTTGTGACATTTTTTTCTTCTTCTTCTCCCGAAATAAGTCTAACCTACTGACGAAAACAGAGCGAGAGAGAAAAATATGCGAGAAAAATCAATGAAATGTACACCACACCACAAATACAGCTAAAAGTAAAATTTGTCTGACACCAAAAAAATTCACAGAAATAAGACATGCAATCAAATTTTTTTCAAAAATTCATTCAAAATAACACATTGCAGTTGTATAATAATTGCAAATGCAATATATCTCTCTCTCATCTCTGTAATCATTTTTTTCCTTAAATCTATTTACATCATAAACACTGATTCTCTAGCCAAACTCAGGATAAAGGGAGTGGGAGGGGAAAGATTTGAAATCATGCCTACTCCCAAGGAAATACAAGACTTAAAGTCCCGCCATTATCACAAGCATTTTTCGCTTCAGCTTTTATCTTTTTGTAGGTGCAAGAACTTCATAGAAGCCATGCAAAAGTCGAGAAAAGAACTGGCGTAGGCATAACAGCAAGGGGGGGGGGTGGAAGGAAAAAGTATAAGAAGAAAGGGGGAAAGATTTATCCCTCGTAAACCTCCATATAAAACCCTGTCCAGATGCAGGATAATTATTCAGCATTAATTATCCACATTTCACATTTTAATCTTTAAAAAAAAACACACCATTAAATCAAATTCGTCCAATATTGCCATTTCTCAAAAATAGTAATTTAGAGTTTAGTTTTATCACAGAGTCCTGTCTGTCCCATTGAGCGTATTTCCTACTAATTTCTCCTTTTAATCATTCCTGCATTTGTTTTGCATTACATGATCCCATATTTAAATGGCACAAAGGGTGATTCGAATAATACGCTTTTATCTTTATTTAGTAGCAGTCACGTCTGTTCGAGTATTTTGCTCTCCCTTTTCCTAATTCCAATCAGTAATGTGGATCGCTTTCTGAGGTTGCTTGATAGGTACTGATCCGGGATTGTCTTGCGTCTTAGATCTGCGCTTTGGAGAACGACACACGAAGATGATTCGACTCAGCCAGCTGGTAGTTGTGCATTGCCTATTAAAAAGAAGGAAAAAAATGAAAATAATGTTTACAATTATGAAGAGTTTCAATGAAACAAATAACAAGACACATATACATGAAATATGCATTATTAAATAACAATAATGCCAAATGGTGTCACTTACACAAAATTTATGCTACACAAGCATCTTCACAATCATTTAGAAGGGCAATGGAGCAATAATTATTGTTCTTATAATCAACATATTAGTCAGCTCCAGACATTACACATTTGCTAAATACTGAATAAATGGATTGCAAACCATTGATTTCACAGCACTTGTGGCACTGTGGTGTCACTGAACAATAATATACAGTGCAAACAGCCATAAGGTTAAAAACTCAAGTACAACTAAGTATTAAAAACTAAAAAGCATTGGACCAAGAAATGTATCTTGTGGTACTCCAGATGACTTACAATGAGAGCATGGATTGCTTCTTCTACAGAGCCCATCTGCAGGAGTGCCATCTTCCTGTCTTTGCTGTAGAATTAAAAACACAGATAATAATAGATGTTACGATACACTTTTTCCCTCTTTGAAATACTTCATTTACAGAATTCTTCTCCCAAAACATTTTTAAACATCACACTCACATATTTCCTGAATGAAAAGGAAAGCAAAATTAAGGAGGGTAAAACTAAACTCAGTCAACATCTTTCTGAATTAGAATTGTACAAACTAACAGCAGTGAGGCTAATTTATATCTTTGACTTAAGAAATTATATTCCTTACATTAACCAAACTCTGCCAAGTATAAAAACAGAAATGAGATATATCGACTACAAGTCCCTTTTGAATAAGCAAATTGTGACAGATTTAATAAAATACAAATTTGGTTCACTTCCTATCATGATGTATGTAAATTGGAAAGTACATGTATTGTAAATCTTTGAAAGTTGCTGGCTTTTTTTATAAAAGGAAGATTAAAGAGGACAATATACTTACGGGAAAAACTTGAAGTTAGCTACAGTACCATGTTGAGAGAATGCTTCTTTTAATGTGTCCTCATCGACAGTGGGCCTGCAAAATGGGGTAAAAGAGACAGAAATTGGTAAGTACTAGATAAATCTGGACACCATGTAAACCGACACAATTCATTTTGTGAATTTGAACGAGCAAAGGAGAAATTCCTTATCCCTTAGACAAGTATGGTTTATACGGAAGAATGAAATTGAAAACTAAAATGTGCTTTTTTGCACTATTAAGTTTAACAATTAGATACAAAATCATGGGCTCCTCAAGGAGGGATCATAGGTTGTTACCGCGTCTTGAGTCTGTACCAGAGTTTCAACACCAGCCCAAATGAGTACGTCTCACCAGGATTCTGTTAACTTTGGGCTTTCTGGCTGTGCCTTTATACCCTACATGCAGGAGTTTGCCAGTGCAAGGCCCTAATGGCCAAATGGGGTTTTGTTAATAAAGGCCAGCCAGTTTGTGAATGTGGAGAGGACAACATGAGTCATCTCCTGGAATGCCCACTTTTACCCAAATCCTGTTCCCAAGCTGACCTCCCTTTAGCCTGATCGGGTTGCTTGTGTACAGTATTTAATAGGTAGAGTTATTTGCTATTTCTATGTTGTTTTTGTCATTATGTAAACATTTAATTATTTATCAATGTATGACTACCTTTTGCTGTTGTCTTTAGCTGTTTTTCCATTCTCACTTGTAATCATGCGATTGTGAAAATCACAAGTAAAATTTCCATGTTATTTTATTTAAATTGAGGACGAATGAAATAAATTGAATTTAATTGAATGGAGTCTAATTTCATAACAAAAAAAGGGGGAAAAAAAGAAAGATTTGAGAAGGATAAGACCCTACTGTGGTTTCCCAAAGGGGGGGGGGGGTTCTAAGTTACTCAGCGGAATGTTTGAGAGATGCAGAGTGGAGCTAGGTGGGTAGATGTTGAGGAAATTCTTGGAGCCTGGCTTCTTGAATCGGTGAAGGGGTGACGTACTGAAGTCTTTGGTCAAACCAGCGTCCTGTGTGACAATAAAAGAGATGATACAGTGAAATGAGAGAACGTCTTTCATAAAGGTGTGATGACCGAGTCATCATAGTGCAGGAGCAATACCTCAGCTTATTATATTTTCATTTTCATCTTTTATTCATGAATATTTTCTTCATTCTCTATTCAATCTTTTCCGTACGTTTTTTCCTTCTCCATTCAGGGTTCCCACTATATTCGGAGAACAAAATTCTCTGACTTTTTACCAGATTAATTTTTGAAATTCAAGTTTAAATATCAACCTTTTTCAACCTATTTAGATGCATTGCGACAACTTTTTATGAAATTCCCTGACTTTCCTGGTTTTCAATATTTTGTATATTTAAACATTCTATATTCATAATTGTCTTTTTTTTCTTTATCTTTTTCTATTTCATGTCACATTGATTTACCTCCTTTTTCCCATGTATCACTACTGTATTCGCTGTTATTTTCGTGCTGAGCGGCCTCAAAACATGTTCACAGGTTCTTAAATTTGCGCTGCATGTTCCTAAGCTCGCAATTTAACCCATTCATACATGCATAGGAAATCATGCCTATATATCCGAGGGTTTTTAATTTGTGCCTGCCTCTCTACACGCGAAATCCGCAAAAATTAATGTACCGCGAATATTTCCACGAATACAGTGTCTCAATCTCATCTCAACACCATTATCTTCATCCTTGTTTCCATTTTCCCCCTCCCTTTCTAAATAAAAAAACCTGTCTTACTGGTTGTCCTTCCTTAGGGAGCTGAACCATTTGATGCTTGGATGCCGTCACACGGATCTGCTTTCCATACAGCTTCACACCAGATAGATGCTTCATGGCTAAAAGGAGAAGATGAAAATAAACTTAATTGCGGTTTTTATAATGAAATGGATAGAAAATCTGTTGCAAGGTTCCCACTATTAAATAACAA
The DNA here is from genome assembly GCA_940671915.1 of Paracentrotus lividus. NCBI lineage: Eukaryota > Metazoa > Echinodermata > Echinoidea > Camarodonta > Echinidae > Paracentrotus > Paracentrotus lividus. The sequence continues at coordinate 10,437,075 of CALNVZ010001721.1, forward strand.
TATTCCTTGAGTTTTCCATGACGGATTATCAAAATTCAAGTAGAAATTATTTTGACCATTTCCAGTTAGTTTGATGCGTCGCGGCAATGAATGTAATGACAGTAAAACTGTTTGACAAAAGAGTCAAGACTGACTGACAACTTCTCATTGAATTCCCCGACATTTCCCCGATTTGAAATATTCAAAAATACAAATTCACACAAAAATAGCCATTTAAAAAGTACCTATCTACTGTATAAGTAGTATTTTCACGGTGGTTTTATTTTTTCGCAAATTTCGTGAGTCCATCCTTGCGCAAAATTTCCAATGAAACATAAGGCCATTTATGGTAATGGAAACATCACAAAAATTGCAAAATTATCCACTCACAAATTTCCCAAACTAGTACAAAATCGCAAAAATATCTGTATGCAAAAATATTGGCTTATAAAGTATATCTTATTATGCCTCATAGGGGTTGCTCATGCATAGTAGTTCCATATAATTACAAATTATTCTCACACAACTCCATTAATGACAACACCCCTTTCGAAAATAACAATCTGGAATATTACACCCCACCCTAGAATTATGTCTCGGGGTAGGGTTTATTAGGGTGTACAAGAACATTTCATACCTAGTTGTGCCTGGTTAGGGTCGCTCATCTGTATCAGGGCGTTATCCCTCTTCTCGTACAGAATCTTGACTCGTTGCACATCTCCGTACACACCTGCAAGTAAAATGGAATAACCCAAGAAAGAGAAATTGTCAAAGAGAGAAGAGAGAGGACAAGGAGAAATCATTCTATGAATGGGTAATAAATATCGATGCCTTCAATTGCATGCAGTTTGAAAAAAATGATTAAAACAGGTTCAAAACACAAAGTTCAAATAGAAATTTTAAAAGGAGCATGCATGGCATAAAATCAAAAGTAGAAAGAAAATTTCAGCAAATGATCATTATAGAGGTATGGATTCTCACTTTCACAGGTAGATATCTTCAAAGCTGACAAGTCACCCCCCCCCCCCTCCCCCGAGAAAGAAGCATTAGTCAGATCCAAATATCAAGTTTTAGAACATGCATGAAACACAATTTCAACTCAAGCAAAGTAAGACAGAAAAGGAGAAAAGCTTGTAAATCCTTCAAATTTGAAAAATCGTAGCAAATTGATTAGTTATTTGAACTGTTTCATGTATAGCTTGGGTGTCATACTCAGTCAAAACAATACAGTAGACATGCAGAAAATAAAATAGATCTGAATATATTTATTTTGTAACTTTCATAGAATAGATGACATAAAGTATTAGTGTGCAGCTTTTGAAATACTTGTAGATGTGGGTTTAAGATCAGAACAGAAAACAGGAAATGTCTAGGAGATACAAATTTTAGTTTAAATATAAATCGGACATTGACTAAGTTTATTTATTTTATTTTTTTTTCTTCTTTTTTTGTTACAGAAAAATCTAAATATATTTTACAAACACACATCATGCAATACAGATCTACAAAATTGAAAGGAAAAATGCCCTGAATTCAAGAGATAAAAAACCCAAATGAAATCCACCATCCGTTACAAAAAAACACAAAAAAAACAAACAATATCAGAAAGCAAATATAATGATTGAAAAAAAACAAACAAACAAAACAGCAAGATATGTTTTCTTTCTAATAGATGACTTCTCCAACTAACAAAATGATAAATCACACTTATCACTTTTTGAATAACAATAAAAAATTGTTTTGACATTTACCAGCTTTTTTGCTACTGAAATATTTGTAATCGCCAATAACACTTGACACTTGACACCTACGATTATATTTTCCACTATTACAAGATCTGCATACTTGATGATCAATGACACATGAATTTTACAATAACATAATTCTCTACCATGTTTCTATAAAAAATCTTTCTCTCTTCATCATAGTGATAAACTATTTATTGCTACACATGCTGCGAAACCAGTGACCAAATCTAGCTTCTGATCACATAACTATTATAGTAAAAAAGAGTTGAAAGAAATCTACTGCCCCAGTAGGCCTTACCAACCAACTGAAAATCCTAATGGAAAGTAGAAACGTTCCCAGAGCTGAAAAAGCCCTCCCCATAAACAAAGACATCCCAACAGGATACAGGGAAACTGAGGCCAAAGAAAATAATTTGTGTACAAGCTAGAACACATAAAATTAAATCACTATTAAAACTATATGGGTTACTAGTCACAAAGTTTGAAGAACTATTACAAATAGCTAAAGATAGACATTACACCAAAGGCCTTGACCTGCATTTACCACGTATGAATGGATTCAGTTGCTGACATAATGTACACAGCAACTTAGTGAAACCGAATTGAATGGGTGCTGTGTGTCAAAGGATAGTCCTCAGACCATTGAATTCTTCAACGCCTTAACTAGTAACCCATATTATTCTGAACATAAGACTGAGTTTGTATTATTTTCAAGTTCGTGCAAAGCTATTGTGTGATCTTTTTGTCTGATGTTGACTGATGCATCAGACAAAATAATCACACAATACATGTAGCTTTGCACGAACTTGCGACTCGTATAAATTCAGTCTTCGGTTTGATGTAAAGTTAATCTTAAGTCCTGTAGCTGTACATAAAATCATCTTTTTGACCTCAACGGTCCTTTCGAAAAAATATTTAAAAAATAGAAGAATAATGAAGTGCATACCGAAGAGGGTAAAGAGAGCTTGAGGCGTGACCAACTAGTATGCGAAGGGATGGCGACAGCATTGTAGGAGGCACAGCGAACGGATGAGTATCGACAGAAGAACAGACGAGAGGGGTTTTTGGTTTGTTTTTATTGGAGGGAGAAAAGAAAGAGAGAAGAAAATGTGAATTTAAAATAAATAAAAAATAAATACATGTATACATATGATTGAAAACTGGCTTTGTAATATGTTTCACCCTCTCCTATCTCTTTGAGGTTTTTTTTTTTTAATTATCATTGTTTCTTTTTTAATATATTGAAAAAGAGAGTATATATTGTCAGAATAAGATGCTAATAGTTTGGGTTTAAGAGGAAATACATGTATAAGAGGTTGAAATGATGAAGGGAAAAATTGCCCGTCATATACAGTAAGACTAGATTTGGTTACATTTGGAAGGAAATATGAAGCAGACCTAGCACCAAGAAAATAAAATAGAACTTATCTGCTCAGCTCAGAAAA
>CALNVZ010001721.1:10440301-10486485 GCA_940671915.1 Paracentrotus lividus
CTACAAGTATATTTTCCCATTAAAATTATTTCATCAAATTGAACATCTTTCTATTATTAAAAGGTATTTATCATTTCACCTCAGTCAAGAAATAGTAAGATAGATAAAGATATGCCTGAATTAAATCAGAAAATAAACCTATCTGAAAACAATGAAGAGATGAAATACCTCTGGAAATAGCACTTATTTGCATAAAATTTGAATAGATTACTTTATCCAGCATGCACCGAGGCTGTTACATTCTCAGGAAGAATGTTTGTCATTTTGAAATTCAAATAACTTGAGGAAATGCTAGTATAAAGTATACTTTGGGATACAGTCAAGAAAATAATGGTTAAAAAGAATAACAAAATATCAATGAAGCATGTTGTACCAAGGGAAAAGAAAGATATTAAACCATTGTACTATTGCTATTTCTCTTAAACTCCTCCCTATAAAATAAGATTGTTAGTAAATAGAAAATAACAAACTAAATCCATGTTTTCTCATCTAAATCTGTCCTAATCTAGTTCTGCTGCGATCACTACGACGATGTACTCCTCAAATCTAAACATGATATCATGATTACATGTACGTCACTAATCAAAATCACTAACCAATAAATAAATGATTTAAATTACATGTATGTGAATAAATGCACTAATATCCTAAAAGGGTTATGAAGAACAATTGATATGCCTGTACGTGCTATCAAAACTAATATAGGGCCTAAAACATTTGCCTCACTCCACTATTTAATAAGAAATAACGATGGGGCAATACATCCCTCAAAAAAAAAAGAAGAAGAAAAAAAAGAGATGCTGGCTTCTTCCGATTCAGTAAATCACTACACATTTGAGGATTACACCCAATTTTGAGATCTAGCCCCCCAAAAATTCAAATTGAGAGACATCCCGTCACCAACCATTTTAAAAACAAGTTTAAAAACCTGTTTCTGCGTCAATTTTCTTATTACTTGTTGCTCACTACTCAGCAATGGCAATATCCTAACTTTGTTGTTTTAAAACATGAATGTTCACCAGAGAAGTAACTGCCAATTTTCAAATTCTTTATTCTATTTTATTCATTTATTTCCTTTTTCTTAAAATCTATTCTTTTTAAATGTGACATTTTTCATTCTCCATTTTTTATTGTTCACTGAAATATTTTTGTTCTGGTTTAATTCCTTTAATTTTATTTTTTTTGTTTTTGTCTGTTGTTATTTTTGGGGGATTTCTATGATAACCCTACAAGTAACTCAAACTTCCATCTAATAGCTGACATTTAAGCCTCCCACCCTTTCACACTCTCTCTCTCTCTCTCTCTCTCTCTCATCTCCTCCTTACCTCTGGCGTAAGATTACTGACTAGGATGACTGCGGTACCAGACTGCATGTACATGCCAGGCAGCCTCATCCCCTGGGCGGCTGCAGCAGCGTGGGGTAAGGCAGAGAGACCTGCAGGGAATCCAGGCACACCTGTGGATTGAAGAACAGGGGTAATGATGAGGGGGGTATTAAGAATACGGGCGTGGCATCAAAGGGGGGCAGAAGTTATGGCCAACTTGGTTACACTAGGTAACAGCAGAGCTACATTGTATATTCCTTGGTTGGGAAAGCCAGTGGATTTTCAGAGTTATATGTACATTTGAAATGCCTTTGACAAGCACACCTAATGTATCTGCTGCACCTATTGAAATCAGTTCGGCCAAACTCTTGTGTAGATGGGTCTAAGTGGGGGGTAATACAATGTAACAGAGGTACGACCTGATTGGGAAATCATCGTGCAGTATAAAGTTTATAGCACATTAAGCTTTGCATATTTCTATATCACAAGCTTCATGAAGGATACTTTCTGACTGATTTTTTCTAGGCTATGTTTGTCAAGTTTACATACTTGATGATATAAGTTTTTAGATCAAGTACTCTGCAGTCAATTTACCTCCACAAAATCAATAGATTTTAAAAGTGAGAATAGAGCAGCAAAAATAATAATCTTTGAATATTTCATTTTTTGCATCAAGTGCTTTAAAATTGAAAATACAATTATTCATCATGATCGTATGTATACCTCTTTGTTTATTAAATTCAAAATCATTTGGTGCTGAGAATGTTTCAAAATAATATCAATAATAATATATTTCATAAAAATGAATATACATTAACTATTTTTAGGCACAAAATCTTTATCAACAGCATATTATTTAGGGTAAGCAATGACCGCATGCACGACAGGAATACAATATTAAAAGGTAAAAGGTTAAAGACCAAAGGTTAAAGGTAAAGGTTAAAGGTCAAAGCTAAGCCAGGGAAGATAATACATGAAGCATACAATGAATATAAAGGCAAATTTCCTTTGTTATGGGCACAGCAATAGTTATCGTATAGCCAGGTGAGAATTGCCGTTTTGGGTGGGTCGTAAATAAAGTTAGGAAGTTATGTTATAAAGCAGATGATTTATCATCAATTAATATCACTGCTTTTTGCATGTTTATATTGCCTTTTGCAAATTCAAACATTTCTAATTTAACAAAAAATCCAAAAACTGATTAAATCAGGATTTCGAAGGGGCTTATAAAAATCAACAAAAACTTTAACTCATTGGGGGGGGGGGGGGAGTTGAATGACAAATGGCAAAACCAGACTGAAAAAAAAATCATTTTGTAATTGTAATGTACTACATATAGGACGGGCGGGGGTATCTGTCCTATTTCTTAATGTTAATGCAATGAGAGTGATGGATATTTGTCAATTAACTCAGACAGCTTAATAATGGTGTTGCAATTACTAAAACGACTCCGAATTGAAGGTGAACATGGTTGAAGAATGGGGACATGATGTTGAGCAGAATAAAAGAAAGGAAGAAATATGAAAATTGGATACAAATAAATAAATAAATAAATAAACATGGACTTCAGAAGTTATATTAATATATTAATCATTATATTAATATATGATTGGAAATAATCAGTAAAAAAAGAGAGAGAAACAATGCAGGCATAAACGAGAAAGAGAAGTATCAAGTACAAGTAAGAAAATTAAAGAATACGTACTGTGAGAGTAATTATAAGTTTACAAAGTAAAATATAGAGAAAAAACAGAAATAGCTGGTAACTACCAACAGTCTAGGAGGGAATATGTCACAATATTCCCTTGAAATGTAAAAAGAATAAAAAAATCGTCTTCCAAGTGATGTTAGGTATAAGCATGAGAACAAGTTTTCGAGAAAGTAAAATGAGAAAAGGCTTCATTTTGGTAGGTTGTTCTTCTGGTGTCAATGCTTTCATACTTTCTGGAAAATTAGCGCAAGAATTAGAAGTGGGAGAGCTGACCAGGGAAATAGAAGGCAGTTGAAAGGCAGAAAACTGCTTTATGTTGAAGAAAGGTAAAATCATTTTCATCCCCGTCTGGCTCCTCGCAAGTGATACAGTCCACTCCTTTTATAACAAGACAGTTGTGACCAAGACAAAAAGCTTGTCATTGTTCGAGTGTCTGCAGAAAGAGTAATTGGTATTTGTGTGTTCAGCAAAAGTAAGCACTTCAATCTGTCTCCAAGTCATTGCCACTCTACATGAGTGATCTGTAAAATGTAAGGGTTCATGTTGAACCTGGCCTGAATATGGCGACTGTCTTATGGAGAGAGGGAATGCAAGAAATCTTCATGTTTCACTTGTGGCCATGATACGTGTAAAGTGAGGTGAGGTGATTGATTGCCATAAACGTGATTGTACACTGATTGATGGAAGCAAACTGGACTTAGAATATTGCAACAGTTGGGGAAGGATATATAATGGCAGGCAGAGAAAGAGAAAGGGAAAGACAGACAAATTGAGAAACTGAAAGACAGACTGACAGATGAACAGTAAGACATAAAATACGGACAGAGACAGAGAAACAGAGAAACGGACAAAGAAACAGAAAGACAGACATAGAGACAAGAAAAAAACATGACAAAAAAGAAATACAAAGATAAAAACCAAGAAAGATTTATAGAATTTGAAATAAAGAGATAGAGAGGCATAGAAACACAAAAGTTAGCCATGTAAAGATTATAATTTATAGCGAAGTCAGATAAGGCTAAGCATACAAAAGAAATATTGGCAGACCACCCCAACCCTAAGCATTATTATAACCCGGGCCCTGGGGCACCAATCAATAAAGAAACACATAATCAGAAATCAAAGCTCTGACATTAATTATCATCTTCCAAAAATCCATATTAATCGATAAAGGAGACCTAAATGTAATAGACCCCCATTAGACAGAAGACTTGCACAGCACACAGCAAAAAAAAAAAAAAAAAAAAAAAAAAAAAAAAAAAAAAAGGTCTGAAATTAGAAGAAAGGTCATCATGCTTTATACTGGTTTAAAAAGAGAAAAATATATAATTATTGTTAGAATAATGATGAGATCCCTTCTAAAAGCATAGGAACAGGCAAAAGAGTTTTCAAGAATAAGAGTCTGAAGAGCTAGAAGTAGAAGAAAAAAAATGATTGACAATAATAGAATGCGTTCAGTAAAGACGTCACAAAAGACGTTAAAAGTAAAATAAGAAATGCGTAAACTTGTTGAAATCACACATCCATCATGAAAGAGAGACACAGCAAGATTTGACTTGTCACAAGCTGTAGAAGAAAAGAATTTGAAGTCAGTGAAGTTAGAATCAGAAAAAGACCCGTAGATGACACCACTTAAAACATCATCTCACACAAGCAACACACACAAAAGAAAAAAAAAGGAGAGATTTCAGGATACAAAAGTCGTGACATTTCCAAGTAGAGCAGCAGAGAAGTTCAGGAATGCAGGAGATTGAGGCCGTACAGTTGACGGAGAAGTCAAGAGAAAAGCTCAAAGGCCCTTTTCTATGTTACGTTAAATCTAGGAGACCGTGAGAGCGAAAGACGAAAGAGAGAGGAAGAACAAACTGATTATTATGTGAACCAAGTACCTGCGTGGTGGTATCCCGCGAGAGAGACCGGCGTCGTGCCGGCAAACGGCAGGCCATGCCCTGCGGTGTAAGGCGATATAAGGCCGGCTGCCGAACCAAGTCCTGAAAGGGTTGCGGGTATACACAGGGAACATACAGTGTGTTAATTCCATTTAAATGATTGCACAGGAACGGGTGGGCGGGGCATGGGCAGAATGGGGGCGTGTCTTAATGCAATGTGTGTAATGTACAGAGAGCAGTTCTGCAATATGGACACTAAAGAATTCCTTTAGAGGCACTTTTAAATACAAGCAACAAGTTGAAAACTTGATACCAAATTAATGTATCTTCCCTTTTAAATATCAGATTAATGCTAAAACAAACAAACAAAATGAAAATATTGCAAATGACTGTACAATATTTCTTTTGCTATCCTTCTTCAAATCCAACACCAAAAATTTGAAATTGAAGATTTCCCCCTTAAAATTAAACATTTTTAAAGTGTTGCAGGACTGCTCTCAAAATGACGAGGCCAAAGCAAAAGAGATAGAGTAGAATGAAGGGTTTGAAGGTTAGCACAATGCACACGCAATTGGACAATGTCATCCCCATATAATAATGGTCATTGATTTATTTTATTAATGAACACATAAACAAAAACATTGTGTCATAAAAAGCAAGGGTCAGGCATTCTACAGGCATGTATTATTCTTTGTAACATGCACATTAGAATTATCATGCCCTATGCTTCACGGGAATGAAAATCTTGTATGGAACAAAAATAATTTTAACAGCATGACATACATGTATAACAGGAACGAACTACAATGAATAACTCTAAATAAACACACAAAAATGAATGAAAATAACTGTCTTTCTCTTCCAATTTCTATTTCAATTAACACAAGCAGTGAATTCAAAGTCACAACCTTTCATATTGTGGTTATGGAGATGGGCCTTTGTTTTCTTGGCCAAAAAGAGAGACAACTCTATTTTTGAAAAGTTGTCAGTTTGTACTATTCACTAGTGAAGGCATTATGCAAGCATGATCACAAAATGTCATATTGTCAACAAAATATCCATGGTAATAAAGATGGAACCCACCCACACAAACCCTCATTTACCGTTGTTACTTTATTTGTTGATGTGAATAACCATGACAACGGCACCAGTCTCAAAACCATAAACAGTAACAATTAAAAGGGGGGAAATTGGAAGAGGCAACTCCATTTTCCTTTCTTATATCTTTTTTATTTATTTTTTTTCTTTTTTTTTTAGAAGGGGAGGGGGGGGGGGTGGGGCTCAATTCGAGATGAACAATTTTTCATGACTACATTAACAAGCACTTTTAATTTGAAACATTCATGTGCATGGAGTCTCCGCAGAGTTGCCAATTTAGCGTCCCTTATTCTGTATCCAATCAAGCCTATAACAATGGTTGTGATAGTAACGTTCACGGGATGAATGACAACCAATTCTCTTCTCTCTTTTTAATATGGCATCGGGAAAGGGAACAGAGTGTAATTGGTGTTCTCCCTCCCATTTTGTCTATACAAGAACAGTAGCCTTGGGAACCTCACAGTGTATCGCTCAGATGGGCACAAACAATAAAGCCTGTTGCTATTATTACTTTCAACCTTACCAGAATGCATGAATTATAAATGAGAATGGAGGAGAAATGGTCGGGGCAGAGTACAATAGATTACTTTCGCTTAAAAAATTCAACATTTTCCTCATCATGGCACACACTGTTGAATAGATTGTAAAGGCTTTTTATGAGAGGAACGTGCACTGATCTGTGGCAGTTGCAATAAGCAGAAACCTTTCAACTCAAAAATGATAATTATCCCTCAGGTGATTTAGAATGTGGTCGTAACCCATACACTTGGTTGATTTGTATCATAAAAGAGCCCGGAGTTTGAACATCCATAACATTTCTTTTCATATAGACTAATGAAATTTGTCTTCGCTTCTTTCGTTTTGTATCCAAGGTTTGGGGGAAGGTCATTGCAGTCGTGTCATGAAAGGGTTAATTCTCAATCTACATGTACACTCTAAAAACTGAAGTGCTGTTTTTAGCTCTTCAAAGGCTGAAATCAGCACTTTTTAAAAGCTTGCATAGTGACTGCACTCAAAGTGCTGTTTTAGCACTTTCACGCGAGCTGAACTTTCAGCAAAAATGGGCAAAAACGGCGTGACTTTGTTGGGATTCGAACCTGGGTCCCCTGCATGAGAAGCGCTGACGAGCACGTTAGACCAATTCACATCTCACGATTGCTAGCAGATCATATTGTTGCATGACGAACTTTCTTCAAATTTGCCATAATCATCTACTATGCTGTCATAATTACAGCCAGTTTAATAGCGAGATCTCTGTTGGTCTATTGGTAACGTCAGCAGCACTCTTCCATGTCTAGGTGAACCCGGTTCGAATCCCATACCGACACTGAACAATTTTTAGTTGATAAATTAACACTTGGGCAAGTGATAGCACTTCAGGTGCTGATATAGCACTTCAAGTGCAGTCACTATACAAGCACCCAGAAATTAGCACTTTAGTTTTTAGAGTGTAGGTATTGCTTTCTACTGAATACGCAAAGACGCATGTGTTTTTTTTTTGTGATCTCGATGCCATGCACATAATCATGCCATTGCAATGAATACACAGACAAAGGGACTATCTCGCGATAAATTTGTGCATTCTTTTTCTCTTTCTTTTTACCTACAGAGAGAATCATGCTTGGTTTTTGTACACCTTGACTGATAATATATTTTAATTAATATGTTTGCCCTTCATAACAGTTTGCAATGTCTTTCATTGTTTGTGCCATAACAAAAAAATTAATAAATTGGCATGCTGTATGAATATTACATGCTCATTCGCATTAATTTCAATATACACTGTAGATCAAGATATTGGAATCTGCAATATATGTTCATGCACAAAATCTCATAAATATAGTCATGTTGACTTTGCAAAAACCTTAAAATCAAATTTAATTTTTACAGTGCTACTAAAAAATAGGCCTTCTAGTTGAATTGATTAAAAGCAATTGGGAAATATCAGAGACAAAGGGTAATTAAAGGATGAGGTGAACATTATAAGATGGGTATATCAAGCTTTAATAGCCATGCTAACACTAGACAAAATTATTAAGTTTTACATAGTTTGGCGGGGTGGAAGGGATTGGGGTGGGGTGGAAGCTGAGGAGAGGAGGGGAGATGGGGGGTGAAGGGGAGGGGGTGAGCAAGGAGGTTGATTAGGAAGGGAGCAGGGATATTTGGGAAAGCGATTATATAATGGGTACACTAGACAAAGGAGGGGGTGGGTTACGACTGTAAATTTTAACTGGGCTTATATAGAAAACTCAAAAGCAAGTGGATGGGACTGTACGTCCTGGGAATACAAACAGGGTATAAAATCAAAAGGCCCTTTGGAACTCATAATAAAATTCTTCAAATCTTGCGAACCAAATCAAATTGTGGAAGCGGAACGATTAGGCATTAGGATTGGACTTTTATTTCATTTCTAGGGTAGGGAAATGGGGCTGCGGACATTCATCGACAAGAAAGAAGTAAGAGAAGAAGACTGATAGTCTCCTGAAGAATTCTTGCCTGAGCGTGGCTTACCTAGCATGGCAGCTGTGCTAGGATCGACCCCTGTGAGCCCATCGCCCTGCGGTAGGTCACATGTGTAGTCGCGGCTCTTCTCATTATTGTACTTGACGCTGAGGTTGGTCAATTTGGAGAAGTCGATGCGTAGCTGGCAGCAGTTGTTGTAGATGTTCTTTCCATCTAACTCCTGTAGGTAGTCCAAGAAATGTTGAAGGTTAAGAAAAGGGCTCCCAGCATTTAAAGAAAACAAAATTCCCTCATTTTTTCCTGATGAAATCTAAAAATTCCCTGATAATCATTTAAACCCATTTCCAGTTTCACATGTTTTCTTCGTTGTTGACGTGAACTATTTGCAGTATAAAACATTAGTCTGACTGACTACCGAACTTTCGATTTGTTGTCGACGTGAACTATATTTCCAGTATAAAACATTAGTCTGACTGACTACCGAACTTTCGATTTTGGGGCCAATCAAAATTCCCTGACTTTTCCCTGATTTTCAAGCATTATTACAAAATTCCCTGACTTTTCCCTGACTGGAAAAAAGTAAAATATTTTCCCCTGATTTCCCTAATGGGTTGGGAACCCTAAACGAGAAGTTAGCAATAATTGTCACTTCTTAGTGACATTTTCAAGAATCAAGAATGCAATGTATTACACATAAACAGAAGGAGCAAAGATGACCGATATGCATATTTCTATTTCTCTTGCACTACATAATGCAGTATTTTCCTACATTTTAAAGTTGCTTCCACCTTGTTCACAACAGGTGTGTCCAGTGAATACTCACTTCGGGGGGGACATTTCATGAAATGACTTGTTGGAACGTTTGATCCGACAAACTGTTATAAGCTACTGAAATGCTTGCATCTGATTGGCCGAGAGCAAATTTGTCGGATAAAATGTCCAACAAGTCCTTTGATGAAACGCCCACCAGGATCACTCCTATAAATTACCTGTCATGAATATGTTATCATTGTCTCAAATGGCAGGTTGTAATTTGTTTCAGTTTTCATCTGGATTGTAAGGTTGTTCTGATGAAAGGCTACTTACTAATTTAGCTACTGCAGCTTGTGATGCATCTGCGAACTGTACTAGGGCTTGGAATTGACCTGTGAAAGCAAAGCAAAAAAATAACAATAATAATAAAGATGAAGAGTCAGATGAAAACTTCAGGCATTTGGCATCATACAATTTTCCTTTAACAAAAGCTGTGAATCATGAGACTTGTAAAGAGTTCGCAAGCAAAGGATAATGTTGCTCTCATCAAATGCCCAGGCGGAATCAGTTGAAAATATCAGAGGGTTTCTCTAAAGTCCTGCAGACTGGACTATTCCAAAGAACCTCAGATGTGTGATTGGGTAGAATAAGGTCATGTTATGGGTGGAACAACTGTCTCCCCCTGAGACCTTTTATTTTTAAAGATACTGTATCAATATGTAACTTTGGTGATCATGTTGTTCTATCCGAGGAACCCATATTTTTCCCCTTGTCATATTTCTCCTTTATTTTTGTCAGTGACCTCTACTGTAAACCCTCTTTCTGCAGAAAATGTTCTGAGAATCTCATCTGCCTAATCTCTATCTTACAAAGAACTTACTATCTGATATTAGCTCTCCTAAAGACTATTTCATAACTCTCTTTTTCTTTTCATTTGAACTCCAACAGATATTTTTTTTTTTTTAAGTATTTCACAGCTTGCCAAACACTTTTTCTACCAGGGCCCTGTTGCACAATAACTTTGCCATCAACGGTAACTACCATGGTCACGTTGCTCAATAGCCAATCAAAATGCAGTATTTCACGAAAGTTACTATAATAGTAACTCTTTATGCAACAGGGGCCAGATGTACCATCCTCGAACTCACCGCTCTTGATGAAAGTGACAATCCTGAGAACGGTACCATACTTCCTGAAGATCTCGTGCAGGGTGTCGACTGTGATCTGGTAGGTTACGTTCTCCACGATGACCCTCAAGATGGTGTTGACTCCGCCCCCGGTGTCGGGCACCTTGGGGTGCGCTGCGTGTTGCTGGTGGTGGTGGTGTTGTGGCTGCTGCATCAAGTGTTGCTGGAGCATGGGATGTTGCTGTGCCGCCTGAAGGGCAACCTGGGAGGCAATTTGCTGTAGGGGAGAGGGGGTAAAGAAAGGTGCAATCAGGGTTAGGATGGCGTTAGTTTGCAGGCACATACCAATGTTCGGAATAGTTCATAAAACAGTGTCTGAATTACGAGACAATAAACATGTTCTATAAATGTAGCTGTTCTAGGAAGCGAATTACATTTTTTTTTTTGTAGGCTTCACTGAACAAAATTTATTGAGTTCAAAGTGTAAAATTAGAGTCTGTGCTTGTAGATAAAGAATGTTTGACAGATGAAGTTTTGGGGAATTTTTTTTATTTATTCATTTTTTTAACAGGATCGAGTACACAACCCTCTATACCCCTAAAATTGTGCTAATGCAAACAGATTTTAAAATTTGTCACTGCGATCAATGTTAATCTGAGCCACATTTCTAAGAAGAATTACTACTGAAGGACTCAAAACAAAAAGAGTCCAGTACATGCACGTACATGTACTGCCAAAAAAAAAAAACATTCCGCCTGGACCCCCAAAATGACACCATCAAAAGCTGAAAATGCAAGATTGGACTAACAGAGCTTTATAGAAGCAATTAAGAATGATTATTTTCCTCATTCTAAAGGCTAATTAATACTATCAAAGCACTAAATTGTATGTTCATTTATGACTTTTCTCTCTAAAAGCGGTGGCAGGGAAAACATTTTATCCCAAAATGACAGCATTCCTCTTTTACAGAATGCACATCCCGGAAAGATAATCATGACAAAAACCTATTTGCCCTTTTATGACTACCATAGACCACTTGGGTATGGGGTTAAATCATGTCTTCAATAAATGAGTTATAGCATATTCCTGGAGGCAATCCAAGCTTCGTGGAAATTGTTCTCGTTATAATGACAATGGTTATAAATAGGGCCGATAAGGATGGATGGAGATTTGCAGGTTTCTTGGAGAATTCCACTGAAATGCTCACACAAGAGTGCTTTTTTACAGAGAAATGATATTAAAAATTAAAGCCCGTGGTCTGTTAATTTTTTTTGCTCATGATATTCGGCACTATTCATCAAAATTTGTTGAGTATACAGGAGGAGTTATATTCATGAGTCAGATGTGTATTGTATTATTTAAAAAAATGCAATCTCACAAAAAAAAAGATTTGATAAAATCATTTGACTCTTTATACTTAGCAACTGATAGAGCTACACATACTCACTTTGATTTAAGCAATGAACATAAGCAAACATTGGGCAAAAAGAATACTCAAATACTGTGACAAATAGTCATGATTTCTTACATCTTCTTTACTCAAGTACATGTATATCTTTTTTAAAATCTCATACTGTATTTTGTGCATTTGTTTTGCTTGTGGGTAAACAGACATCTGATAAATTTATTGAATTGAAAAAAGTGGGTGATTATTAGAAAATGTTGGTAATTATCAGAAAGACATTTTAGATGATCAGAAGATTAAATGAATGAAAAACACACAAAAACAGATATTACATGTGCAATTAACATTTGCATTAAAATTACTTAAAAATTAAGGTGTTAGTACAATAGAAAGTTATGATTTTTTTTTCTTTCTTTCCTAAACCTCCAAATATTGTGATTTCATATCCTTGTATATCATCTAGCTCCAATAATCTTCAACCATTTGAAATGCTCTTAGTAAGAATATGACAGTTTAAGAAATGAAAGAAATAATTTTGAAAGAGGAATTATAAGTTTTGCACTTATAGAATAACTTTGAAAAAGTATGAATATGACTTGTGACCAAGAAATATTGATTTTTTTTTTTCTTTTCTTTTGAGAAAGGTCCATATTAAGAAATTCTTAAAAAGTAAAATCAGAACCAAAATATCAAAATGCTTAAGAAAATGTAAAGTTTGGATGCTAGAGAAGACTTTATTTGGATGCCATTTTACGAAAAGACAATTGACAAATTCAAGTAAATATCTGCATGCTTTCTAACATGAAATGTAAGATAAAAGAATATGTGCAGAATAGTAATAATCATAACAAAGAGCAATAAATATAAAATATGTAAGAAATTAATAAAATAGGAAACAATTTAAAAGAGAAACCAACAGAGATGGTATTTGCGTCCAGGTTAGATCCGGAGGACGTCGGTGGAGGAGGAGAGTCGCGGAGATGGTCTCCGTAGCCGCCGCCGCCGGACGATGAGGTCATGGGATGATCCCCGCTACCAGAGAGGGAGTAGGAGGGACCGGAGGAGGAGGATGGGGAGGAGGAGGAGGAGGAGGTGTTGAGGACTGCATGCACAGCAGCTAGGGCTGCTTGCACAGCCATGGCCTGGTGGGAGGAGGAGGATGTTGACATGGTGATGGTGATGATGTTGGTAGTGGAAATGGTAAGAAGAAGTGGTGGTGATGATTGTGGTGATGATGGAGATGGTGATGATGGTGGTGGTGGTGGTGGTGATGATGATGATGATGATGATGATGATGACGATGATGATGATGATGATGATGATGATGATGATGATGATGATGATGATGATGATGATGGTGGTGGTTGTGGTGGTGATGGTAATGGTGATGATGATGATGGTGGTGATGATGATGATAAAGGTGATGATGACGATGGTGATGATGATGATGACGATGATAATGATGATCGTGGTGGTAGTGGCAGAGGCAGTGGAAGTTAAGAGGTAGGGATATTAAAGCAAAACAGATTCAGAGAAATAGAAGTGATAGTTACAAAAACAGTATAGCAACAGCAAAGGGAAATATTGCCAAAGAATGTAAGGGAAATTATAATTATAATGTTACACAACAGTGTTTGTGGAAAATTAGTTATGGTAAGAGAGTTTATTTTTGAAGTGTCAAAATAGGATCATGAAATTAGAAGTGCAGCATAAATATAAACCAGAAACACCAATAAGATTTTTTTTTTTTAAGACATCATTTCATGAAAACATACACGCAACAGGTGCACAAGTGCAATGTGTAATGGGCCATACAAAATCCCACGACATAGAAAATACAGTAGTATTAAGTCAACATAAATGCATGCAACAGGTTAGCATTATGAAAGCACAGACCCGGATAAGCACATACAACCCATTGTACGTTGGTTGGGGTGGTTCCAAAAACCGAACAAACATGCACGAGTATGAGATTTTTCCCAGACAATAGTTGGTAAGGTAGAGAGGGCGCAGCAAACAAAAGCAGGGTCAGAAAGAAAAAGGAGAGAAGAGAGAGAAAAAGGGAAAGATTGTGAGTTAGAAAGAGAAATGGAGATCGTGAGAAGGAAAGAGAGGGAATGTAAGAGAGAGAGAGAGAGGCAGAAACCATGGGTAACAAATTTTGTGCAATGAAAAATGCGACAATAATTCCCAGGCAGGCGTAAGAAGGCAAGCATATAAATACAAGGAAGCAAGAATGAATAGAAATTGCCGTGCCCAGTGAAGAGAGACAAAATGCAAGCACAAGAAATTAAGGTTTACAACGAAACGAGTCGAGTAGTACATTTACCAAACAATACCATTGTTGAATATAATTTTCCCAAAAAGGAAGGTTAGGGGATTTTTTTTTTTTTTAACAGTTTGCACAGAGGAGCGGCGTGGGAAAGCATGTATGCGGTTGGTTACATATCATATGAATAAGCATCAAGATTACATTGTTAAGAAGATTGATTTTGGAGTTGTTTTTGGTAACAGAAGAATGGACCATGAAATGCATACATTGTGATTGATGTATTAAGGGTGCATAGGTAGCGGTATACAGGGGGTGGGGTGGGGCAGTGGATAAGGGGACATGAGGATTTTTATTTGGAAAATGTTGCCATTGGGAGCAATGGTTTACAGAATCATAATAAAAGAATGGAGAAGGAAAGAGGGAGGAAAATAGATAGAGAAAAGGAGAGAGAAGATAGGACGGAGAGAGAAAGAGAGACGAAAGGAAAGAGAGACAGAGAGAGAGAAAGCAAAAAAGAACGACAAGAGAAGAAGGTGAGAGGAAAGGATTATTGATAAAAAAGAAACATTTCATCAGAGAAAGGGAGATTGATAAAGGGAAGAAACAAGATGTTAGGAACAGAAATAAGAATAGATATAGATAGAATAAGGAAATAAAAGAAACAGAGGAAAAGGATAAATGAAGGATCAAGGAATAATTAGCAATGGTAGGTAGAAAACAGGGACAGGGGAGAGATAAAAACGAAGAGTAGGGGAAGAGAAACAAAAGTGAAAAATAAGTTATAGAACATGTCAATGAAGATACAGTATAAAAGTATACAGTTATTGTGCAGAAGTCAAAGATATAAACAATAGCATGAAGAAAGGAGAAAGACTAATCTACATCCTAACATTTCAACTCGAAATCCTTTTTCCCTCTTTGTAAAAACATAATTCAGAGGATTATCCAAAATATATGAAAATTTCATAAACCTGTGATCTAGTTTTATACATGTAGGTATTGAACACTATTTTCTCAAGAAATTTTTGTGATGTTTATAAAATTGATATGACTTCACTTCTTCATATACAATGTATGTATTGGTCAGATTGTTAAGTATGTGGAAGAAGGACAAAAGAACAATAAATCTTGAAAAGGTGAAAATAGAAGAAATTTTAAAAGTGTATCAAGGCGAATCAAAAGACATCCTAGTATGAGAGTTACAAAAAGAGTGTCCCCTAAATTTCATCAACAAGACATGCATGATATGCTCCGTACAAAGAGAAACATTTCCACCCTTCATTTAGTTCCAATGTGAGACTGCATGCAGTCTGCTTTGTGAATCTAACCTCCTCCCCCAAACTTTACAGCAAGTGAATTTCCAATTTGTCTACAACCATTTCAACCATTTCCTAAAAAAAAAAAAATTTTTACCATTTTTAAATAGTCTACATCCAGTCCATGTACTTTCCATATGGTTCTGAACAATTGCGTCTAATTATTATGGTATAATTAAATTTTGGTCTTATAATTTTGTCTATGTTCCAGTTGATAGTACTTTATTTCATCTACCAACAATTGGGTCTCATTTATCATTAGACCAGATGAGTATTCGACTCATTGGTGACTAGACCAAATGGAATTTTGACCAAGTATCCAATAGACCAAATGACTATAATAGACCATATGCATATTAAACAGGCATGTTGTAGACCAAATAATAGGTGTGAATCATCAAATTGTATTGGACCAATTGTTTGGGTTTTTTTCTTCATCTTTTTTTTTTTTAAAGATCAAACAGCAATTAACATTTTAGCCTATGTTTTCTGTCTCAAGGTCTTCATTTCACATCAATATGCATGGGGGACCTGGGCCACCCTTATTATTATCGATTCCCACAAAGATCTCATTCCTATACATCTTTTCATCTCCCAAAACCCATTCAAGGTAAGCAAACCTTGTAAATACTCTCTATTTTCAAGCCTTCTCTTACTAAGCCTAACAACATAATCTTAATTCATCCCAAAACATTGTAATCCCTTCTTATCGCAACCATGAAAGCCTACATGGCCAGAATTCTTTAGAAAATATCATTTCTATGTTCAATTGATTACCATAGTCCAGAGGTCTCCCTAATAAGACAGGTATTTGTCTGGATCTATGAGATGTTTTATTGTGAATGCAGGAGCAAATCGTCCTTGTTTTCAACCAAATTTCTGTTAGTATTCCAGAGACCTTCTAAGTGCAAACAAACATCTCTTTTCTAAGAGAAGGGATATCGAGGGGAATTTTTCAGTTGACATGGAATGTCTGGGGAATTGTCTTTTTATTCTTATCAATTTCAATATGCTATATGTCGCATCAAAATAATATCAAATGTTTTGATAGAATCAAGCGCAATCTCATAGAGAACACGAATGTAAAACAAACTGTTTAAATCCATAAAGCTCAAATGTCACGCATTTGATCGAGTTTCAATTACTGTTGAATTTTGTTACAAAATGAAACTGGAAAATGTATTCAATTGTTGAATGATTTAAAAAAAAAAAAAAAATCATTTTGATATGATTTCTGCTTTCATTGAGATTCAAAATCATGCTTATTTTGACCAGGCTAAATAATCAGCATTTTGCACTTGGAATTCTCTAATGCCAAACACTTCGGCCACTTTAGGAATACAAGCCTCCATCTTTCAAATATGATCTGGGTATCTCAATGCAGGACGACACCCTAAACACCTGCATCTGGCTTGGACCCTTTCGCACTCAAGAATCAAGCCAGTGAGTCTCACCTGTTGCGTGTGGGCAAAGTCGGTTTTGAGTTCCTTGTGCTTAGAGAATTGACAGTAGATCTGTCGTCCATGGACGTTCCTGGGCATGTGTGTGTAGTGGTTGATGAAGGTCTGTGCTGTCGCTTCGTCAGCCATTTCAAGGAATGCCTGTGGAGGAGAAAGAGATTGGGGAAAGAAAGTGGAAAGTCAAAGTTAATAGTTTATTTTCAAGTGGTGCTGAAGTACGCCTGGATTGCATGTCACTCCAGGGTTTATATGGGGTGTAAAAAAACAGTTTTTTGCCCATTTTCGAAGTGCATTAGATGCAAACATGGGCAAAACGGCTGTATTTACAAGCCGGAAAGCCTCCGAGAGTTTCTTCCATCAGCCTTTTCAAGGAAAGCCTGCCGAGGAGAGAAAGAGAAGAGGAGGGGAGGGGGTGGAAAGTTTAAGGTTGATGTTTGACTTGATGGTGCATTTAACCCTGCATGATTGCCATTAGTTTTGGAACCATAGAACACTAGTTACAAGAGAAACTTACTTTACTACTCTTGCAATAGAGTGCCGTCTCTCTTATTGAGATATGACTGGTTGGAAAGCTGAAAAGGGGCATTGGAAGAAAATCTGGAAAGAGGGATTGCATGAGTTTTATTTTTTTGATAATTTGAAATGAAGTGACAAGATTCCATTTGGGGGAAAGGCCTGGTAACTATTACCATGTTACAATCCATAATTACCCTGGCAACTTAATTTCAAGACCAAACATCAATTGTGTGCACCATCTCTCCTCATTGACAAACGATTCCTACCAACCTGCAGATTTTTAGGGCTATTCCCACAATGAATTTCTACAACCTTCAAACCTGTACAGGTTACATTTATTCCTGCATAACAAGTTTCAGACTCAGCCGATGTCTTACCAAACGTAGCAAATATCAATGACCAAAAAAGCAAAAAGACTACAAGAAATTGAATGGAAGGGACTACACAAAGGAATGATTTTAAAACATGACAAATCAAAGCAGTAGACTGGTGAAAAATGTGATATAGAACTAAAATGTAACAGATGTGTGTGATATGGAGAAGAGACCAACCGAGACAAGGCCGTCAGAACAGAAGCGATGCGGAACCAATATGGGTGACGGTAATAGAGAAATGAGATAGTGTGCAACATTTTAATTTGAGATTGAGGCACAGGTAGGGAGCCATGAAGGCACGGATGCAGAGAGAAAGAGAGAGAATAAGAAAACAAAGAAGGGAAGAGAAAGGAGAAGGAGAGAGAGAGAGAGGGGAGAGATACTAATAGAGAAATGAGATAGTGTGCAACATTTTAATTTGAGATTGAGGCACAGGTAGGGAGCCATAGAGGCAGGGATGCAGAGAGAAAAGAGGATAAAAAGGGAAAGAGAGAGAATAGAAGATGAAGAAGGAGGGAAGGAAAAGGAGGGGAAGAAAAAGAAGGAGGAGGATGAGAAGGAGGAGGATGAGAAGGAGGAGGATGAGGAGAAAGAGGAGTGAGAGAAATGAGATAGTGTGCATCATTTTAATTTGAGATTGAGGCACAGGTAGGGAGCTGTGAAGGCACGGATGCAGAGAGAAAAGAGGATAAAAAGGGAAAGAGAGAGAGAATAGAAGATGAAGAAGGAGGGAAGGACAAGGAGGGGAAGAAAAAGAAGGAGGATGAGGAGTAAGAGAAATGAGATAGTGTGCATCATTTTAATTTGAGATTGAGGCACACCACAGGTAGGTGGCCATGAAGGCAAGGATGCAAAGAGAAAGAGGGTAAAAAAAAAAATAAAGAGAGAGAGAGAGAGAGAGAGGGAGATAAAGAAGAAGACAGTGAATGGAAGTGAGAGAGCAAAAGAGGAACAATATAGAGGCAAAAACAAAGACAGTCTATGAGTTAAAAAGTGAAAACAGAGAGAAAAGTGGTAAAACAGAATAAAATGAAGAGAAAAGAAGTGAGAGATCGAGTTGAAACCAAGAAAAGGGTAAAGATAAAGAAGAGAGTGCAGAGAAAAGGAGGAGAAGAGAGAGAGAGAGAAAAAGAATGAAGTGTCAAAGAAATAAACAAGTAAAAGTAAAATGTTGTGTAAATACACAAAACAAGGCAAGATATTAAAACCATTAACATTATAACAATTAGGAAATTAAAATTAATATAATGAGTGCAAACACACACAAAGTGAATGGTTCCAGGAGTTGATTCAAACTCTGACACATGACACATGTCAATATATTTTAACAATGTAAACAATTTCATAGAACAATTGACACTCCAGACTTTCAATGCAATGACAATAAAAAATGAATATGATACTAGAAAATGACAAATATCAATTGGTAAGCTTACTGGATTAACAAACATTTTCAGGCCCTCCAAATCAAATCAAATCGAACATCCAAAAGTCAAAATGAGCAGCTTGTTGAGGAAATCGTCCAAAAACAGAAATGACAACAGCTGCTGGTGGTAGTAGTATCACGACCCCAACTCCAATGAGGCAATAGTCATCGGCGGCAGCATCAACTAGTCGATCAGAGCTCTTAGCAGCCTATGGTTACATCCAATACTCTCAAGTGCTGTTCTCATCCCAGAGGGCTCTCGCCTATCCGCCGTGAATTATTCCAGCTATCAATGCCTCGAGGACGACGGAGGATGCCAAGTCGCATCAAAAATGCATCTCCCAGACGAGAGTGAGCCGACCAACGAGTGAGCAGTACGTGGCTGATAGGCTGTGCGGTGGAACATGGCAAATGGAAGTGCTTGGCTGGGCGAGCTTGTCGGGGAAGCGTGACAATAGGGTTTGATCTTGCTCGTGTCATTTCCACTATCATTGACAGTGAGGGACTCATAATGGTGGGGTTACTTACATGTACTAGTACTTGCTTTCTATTCAGTCCAAATAACAAAAGAGGAGTTCAATCTCACAAATGGATGTTAGAGGGAAATCCATCGCCAATATTACTTGGATGTCAATAAATGCATGATTTACGGACAATGATCGAATCGTACCATTTTCCGGAGATTATGATACGCTGAAATGTCGGCCAAAGTATGAATATATCATCCCTATTTGATATGAAAGTCATCAAGAGGCACTTTTTCACACACAATTAATCTAGTTTCATCCTTTCCCTCAGATTACACAATCAAATATCAGCTGTTAAATATCTATAATAAATCTTGTTTAATGTCTTAAGCAAATATATGCAGCAACAAGTTAACAATAACACTCACTATATTTTTACAGACTTTCATATAGTAAATGGACCAGGTGGCTTAACTCATTGTTCATTTTTTAAATTGAATGTCACGAAAAACAAACATATTACTGGGGTTTTGTGCAACATTTTTTTTTTTTAATATGTTACTTTAAAAATTATTAAATGAAAAACAGGAAAAATATTATGACATCCTTTGGAAGAATCTTTTTTGATGGCAGATCTGTATCAAAGGCTACACATAAAATTCCATTTCCATGCAAATTAAGAAATCCTTGCCAGATTTGGAAAAAAAAAAGAAAAGAAAAACTATTAGATGGCTTAATATCATTTTACTGTATTTCACGGTGATAGACATACCTGGTTTTTGCCTTTGAGCATAAGATACTTGGTGACGCGACCAATGGGTAGCGCTAGGCTGAGGACGTCAGCGTCTAAAGCCTCGTTGGCGAGATTACGTATGTGGACCACGCGGGATGGCGATGACGCACTATTTTCCCTCTTAACCTATAGAGATTAGAGACGATGAGAAAAGGAAAATGAAATGGTTAGATGATTGAGATAAATATATTGAGAATCTTTTTCATGATCAGAGAAATATATCTTTTACCACAAGCATACAGTCTGTGTAAAAAAAAATGGTACAGTCGGGAAAAAATTATTTTTCGGTATGAAATCTTCTCAAATGAAGTGTGAATGTGGTACCGACTTAAAGCCAAAAGATCCTTCTTGCTGATGCACTTTGTTTTGTATAATTTGCATTTGTAAAACAAAAGTTAAGCTAAATTTTGTGCGGCGATGAGCTAATCGAAATTGCACGCATCTATTGTTTCGGTGTGCTGAATTCATGGCTATTATGTGCGAAACCCATAGAAAAGCATGCGCAAGGTACAGTTTTTCTTGATTAAAGAAAACTGGTCAAATCTCAAGATCTACAGCACCAAATGGGATGAAAAAAGAATGCAGAAGAAAGCCTGATTTTCCTTCTTTATGGAAATATCAAACACTTTTAGAATGCGATTAATTTTCATACTTTACAAAAATGTTTTCCACTTGTACCATTTTATTTGACACAGACTGTACATTACATACAATGTATACTCTCATACATAAAATGGTTAGATAATTGAAAGCAATACATGTACATGTATGTGTATGTTCAGAATCATATGTTTTTCCTGTCAAAATATCACATTTCTGACACAATAGTCCAACACACATACGTTATCACAATATGCAATTAATATAATTCACAATAAAGCGGTGCAAGCACGTTTTCATCACTCTGTTGAAGTCTGGGTTTAATTCTTTTTAATGTTCACAGAAACTTGTCTATGGAAAAAGAACTTGACAAATGAAATTGGAAATGCCTCTTTTTTCTATTCTTTGACAAGTAAACATTATCCAATTCTGTCTTCATCTATAAAATCGGAATTAATTTAGATTTCACACCACGTATCAGTCATCCTCATAACCCATATTTCCGAGATATCACATTTTCGTTTCGAATCAACATGTATTGAAATTGCAAAGGGAAAAACCAATTGAACAGGAAACCATATTAAAGCCCAGCTAGGCATCTATTGCTCTTTCTACAAGAGGTATTATGTCGACGACATATTTCGCCCGAAACCCAACCCTGAAAAATCAATGCCATCGTGATGCTTGTGTACAGAGGCTATGGCAACCGCACTTGTAGCCTCCGCAAACAGGCCAGCAAGAAACGACACAAACAAGGGAGAGACGCGACGGCTCAGCTTAAATCAACCAGACGCTACATATACACTCATGCGTTCACACGGCTGGCAAAGGCAGCCAGCCAGCCCCACACATGCAGAATCGTGTCGGCTGATATTCGGTCCATTAAACGGGGGATCGATTGTGTAAACTGGTAACATTTGGGAGGCTTCGCTAATGGAAATATCAGAGTGCACTAATCGGGACAAACGAATAACGCCTGCTCTTCTGATTTGCATAACGTTCGCCTCTTTGCTGAAAACTACAAACACAGCTGGAGCGTAGTACAAACTCCTCACGGCATTACTAGTATTGCAAATGAAATTAGTAGTATTCATTCACAAGTAAAACGAAAGAGATAGAGGGGAGGAGATAGGGGTGAGGAGATAGTGGATGAAAACGGCAAATCTAAGTCATATGCAGATTCTTGATTCCTGATTACACAATATTTGATAAGAATCTCTTTACACATTAACTCTGTAATGTTATGTGTGGAATATCCAAAGTGAAACCAAACCTTAGGGTGGTATCGCATCTGGTAAATACCTCGGGGGCATTTCATCAAAAGATTTGTCAGACATTTTATCCGACAAATTTGCTCTCAGCCAATCAGATGCAAGCATTTCAGTAGCTTACAACAGTTTGTCAGATAAAATGTCCGACGAGTCCTTTCATGAAACGCCCCCCTGACGTCTCCTAGACTTAGAGATGATGTATATTGTCTCAGAGACGCTCCTGTGACTTGAAAAATCTCAGAAATATGAAAAACTTCGATTTTCCTGCAACTCACGAGATGTTACGGAAACTCATCAGGAGACATCTCCACGACTCCAAGTTGCAAACAAGTTGCAAATCCGTCTCGTGGCAGGAGAAATAACATCTTAACACACCAGCCGGTATTCTCGAAGGGTGACTAAAGTTAGGGTGACTTATTTAGTACGCCTACTACCTTTAGCCACCCTTCGGGAATACCGGCCTACAGCTCTAAACTAAAGACATCTTGACGAGAGCCTATTAGAGTATGCTGTGACAGCAAATATGTCAGAGTTAAACACACAGGTGCTTTACATTGTAATTGAAAGAGCAAGACATTATGAGAGAAGTCTACATGAATGATGACCAAGTCTTTACAAGTTTGCCCACTAATACACCCAGTCACATTACCACATCATATCCAAACCAATCAAAGCTTGACCATTCACAGCGATGTAATGTTGTGTTTGGTCCAGTGATAGCGCGGTCAATGTGACTGTACCCTCACTACTGGGCAACACAAATTTGTAGGGTAATTGGCAAAGAGGACGTATATTGAGAGAGAGGGCACAAAAAAGAGAGATTGTTAATCAAGATACCCTTCATCCTTTCCCCAAGACATTGGACATTCGGGTAAAGACAAAATGGCACCAATCTGAAGAGCAAGCTAAATTTAATAACAAGCAAGGCAACCCCCTTTTTTTTAAGGATATAAAACCCTTTATGGCTTTGCACAGTAAAATATTAAAATATATAGAAGAATATACAATGTAGCTCAATTTCATTAATCATTTGAAGTGAATTACAATCATCATTAACTTACAATAGCTTTCACTAGAGCAGATACTCATGCATACATATAATTAGCTAATGCTTAATTTCAATAAGTTAACTTTTTTTTTCAACAATGAAGAAATATGGTATCCATCAGTCCACCTAAGTTTGCAGCGAGGATCTTCAATCGAAACAATTAGAATAGAAAACACAATCCTGTCTCCCGAATCATTCAACCCCTCACTGAAAATTCAATATAGCCTCTAGTTGTGGTTCTTGAAATCCTTTGACACCACCGACACAAAAACACACAGGTGGGACTATTAATAAGGACACTGGGAAATGGGCTGAAGCAAGAGACTATTTTCCGTGGCTGTTGCATTGGACAACACTTCATGTTGATCTTCACCTGCAAGAGACCAATCAATCAGATGCTATGGTGGTGTCATGGTGCCACAGGCATCAGGAAAAAAGGGAAAAAATGGATGATGCTCTTATGCAGGCATCGCATAAGTGGTTGGCTAAAGTCCATGTTTGAGATTCACGACATCATTTACACCAAATGATAGAGAAAGAAAAACTCTCTAGGGATGCTGTTTGTATATATGTACATGTAGCTACTCCAGAGTGTATTTCTGTGCATTTGCAAGGATTATCATATTTAAAGCAAGCAAAGATGTACATGTATGCAAAGATCGGAATGAAATGATGTCACATAACATGTCTAAAAGTTGCATACATTTGGATACATTTATCCTTTGACGAAAAGATTCACATGATCCCCGATATTGTTATAAATTCATGTACAGTAACGCAATAACAAACATGTTGGCATATTTGTCTAATTTCCTTCATCAATTGATTCATTTTACAGCAAAAAGCTAAAGCCCAGGTGTTTCTTTTCCCCCATTAATTTGTTCATCACCCACGAATCTATTACCGGTAATTCTTTCTTCCTCATTGATGAGCTGCTTTATCACGTCCAGATAGAAAGAAAAAAAAAATTCAGAATTCTCTATCATTGATGCAAGTTTTACGATTTGCTAAGTCCCATACATTCATTTTGGTGACTTCTTCAACATCAGCAGTAGATAGCAAATAGAGTGAAGGCAAGGAAAGGATAGAGAATGAAAATGATAGAGGAAATGAAAGAAAGGAAGAGAGAGTTTCAGAAAGAGAAAGGGGGAGAGAAAGGGGGAGAGAAAAAGAGGGATGAGTGAGAGACTTTTTTTTTTTTTGGGGTCGGGGCGGGGGGGGGGGGGGGGGGGGGGGGTGAGGTGAGGGAGAGGGTTGGGGATTATCAAGTTTTTTGAATTTTGAAGGAGTGCAGGACTATTATCACAAAACGTAGAAATATGGGGTACAGATACAAAGAGAGCACTATCAAATGGAGATGAGGGAATAACATCGTCTGTTGGGAGCTATAAGGGCGTTGTAGCATCTTATAGATGTTCTGTTGAGAGCCAGAAGGGCGCTATTACTGTACAAAGTCAATGGTAATAGCGCCCTTCTGGCTCCAAACGGAACATCCTTGAACTGCAATAGCGCCCTTCTGGCTCCAAGCCGACGACATTAAAAAGTGAGATCAAGAAAGATATAAGGTAAATGAAGAAAATTAAGAGAGAGATAGGGTGAAAGACACGAAGAGAATAAGTGTATGTAGAAGAGAGAAAGAGAGAGGGAGATATACGAAAACAGAGAGGAGAGTGAGATATACATAAGGCATCGTGACACCAAAGCCTAGGTAATATAGAGTAGTAGCTAATACAACACGACATGTGCTCGGGTTTGTTTGTATTGAGAAGCTAGGTGGATTTGGGAAGTATTTTCATATTTCATGAGCAGAGAGGTAGTGAAGATAGCTTTCTACACCTTCCCTGCGATAATTGCACTTTGGGTATAACTGCAAGCGAGGACGACTGATTGTGTTGTTTTAGTCACCCCTCTTTGTTTTTACATCCTATCAACTTTTCTTTTCCAGCACTTCTAGATCTTTTTCTTTCGTACTCTCTTCTTTCAATCTAGGTAATTTGCAAAGTTTAGGTCTTTCACGTTCTCTGCCCTGCCTTTTATAATACCCCCATTTTTTTACAATTCTCTCTCTCCCTCTCTCTCTCTATCTCTCTGTCCGTCTCTATCTGTCATTTCCTATATTTTTAAGTGATGCAAATGTTGGACTTATCATTTTCTTCTATACGACATGAATGAAATTATAATATGCAAACAAATTTTGGTGCGAAATGTGTAGTTCAAAATCTGTTTGCATTACCAATTTTAAGAATCTAAATAATGTATTTTAAAAAAATTACTCCCTCAAAACTTTAACTTCCTGCATCTGAATGAAGAATAGCTTCAAAGCATTTGTCTAAGAAAAATGTTTTACAATGTATGTCACCCGTTTGCTAATACATGACATGTGTATCCATATGCCAGCTCTCTTTTTTTGAACGAAGAAATCCAATAACTAGGAGCAATTACCTGAAGAAGGGAGGGAAACAAAATCAGCTATCAGCCAAATAAAGGAATCATTTTCATCATCGTCTTCGACCCCCTAGGGTGGTGGGCATGAGATGCCGATTCAAGCGAGAATTGCAATATTCCTTACTCCCTCCGAGCTAAAGGAACGCTTGGTTACCCATCCGGGGTTGGGCGTCGTCGTCCGCCGTATGGCCCGAGCTTGTGAGTTGTAGTTATGGTAGCCTCAAATTAATAACATCTAAGGAACGTGGACTGGTTTGCCCTCATCTGAAGGTCATGGTTGGGGTAATAGAAGATGCCTGTTATTCTTTGCTGGTTTCAATATTGGTCGTATAAGAGCCAGAAAGCCGTTTCGTACAAAGTTAAGATCATTGTGCTTCTTGGCAAAAAAAAAATATCAAGTTTGTATTTTTATATTTTTTCATTTTTCGATAACAATTTGGGGGAGAGGTTACTTTTCTACTTTTCTACAGACACCCCTCAAAGAATATTGTGTTCTGACTTACTGCCCAGCTTTCCTCCCTTCCATCTGACATTCTGTACATTTTTATTTTATATGCAATGGTATTTATAAAACTTTCCTACTTTTTTTTTCTTTTCAGTTTCTTTTATCTTTCTTTCTTTCCTAGTTTATAGATTGACTACCTACATGTACAAATGTATACAGGTGGTTGAAAAAAAAAGCAGGTTCGAGTGTACTTTATTGAACTTGCATTTTTGTATGCGCTAACCTGTATCAGTGTTAGCAATAACAATATGCCATAATTATAATAATTGCAAATGAAAGTCATCAAGCTACAAAGCGAGTTCCGGGAAAGTTTGATGTCGTGCCAAAGCCCTGCCAGCCGGGGATAGTTCATGTCTTTATTGGCTCTTGACAGCGCTGAGAGCACACACTTAGCTTTATTGGCCTAATGAAAACGTGACAGCCATGCGTATCTCCGCGACCCCCCGTCGACCTGGCAGCACCGCCACCAACGGGTGCGCAGCATCCAATCGGTAGTTTGTTATTGGAATATCCATCCAGGTATCGCGCAGCGCATCAAATATTCATCGGTGGCAGGCCCCGTTGCCCTGGCAACCAAACATCATTAGTGCATTAGGTACACTTAATCTACCCCACTCCAATTAAGTTGGCAGAATGGCTCCCGCGATGCATGACAGTTTAACTTCCCATTATCTATCTCAATCTCCACTCTTGCTCTCTCAGAGCTACCTGACCCCGTATCTTGGGTCGGATGCCACTCCATCTCGTCTCCCATCTCAATATGAAGGGATCGCATCCTTCCAACGATCAGCCGTGAAGTCTACCCGTAATACTGGGATCCTCTGCCCTCATTTCAAAAACTCTTTTCAAAACTCATCAAAGAATATGCTTTCTCTTCTGTAAAACAAATCAAATAAAAAAGGATACTTTTCTGAAACTATCTTTTCCAAATATCATTTCCAACAGCTCTTCTTGCAACTGTATAATACCGACAGTCTCTTTCCTCTTTCAAACTTGGAATTCTTTTGTTTCAAAACAAAACTTCCAAAAGATTATGCTTTCTCCTTCTCAAGAAAGATTACCTTTCTGAATCTATTCATTCCAAATATCAGTTTCAACAATTTTTTCTCAGAACTGTATCGCAATGGAATACATGTACATGACTGTCTTTTCTATCTTTCAAACTTTGAATACTTTGTTTCTAAAGGAAAAACACAAAACTGCCTGAATATATGGTGCCAGCTATCTTGGACATCTATTCAGATCGAATAAATGCAACATCCTACATGACAGGCTAGGATGACCACAGTTTCTGGCAACAGTGATACTCTCTAAAAATCATCAATCTCAATCCCAAACTTTATTATCATCCTCTATTTATCACTCTATCTCTCCCCACCAAGTCCATCTATCTCAATACAAGAAGCACATACACTCCATGCAATGGCACTAGATTAGATGATAAGTAATTGGCCAATTTTGTAGCTTCCGCTACTGACTTTGCCAAAGAATTTTTAGAAATCAGGATGACTATTAATTGAGTAATGATTCAAATTCTATTTTCACACAATATGGGGACATGATGAAAAATAATGTAAATTGTTCCCTTATTCTTATGATAGAACAAATTTAAGTCTATGAAATATTATTTGTCACATACACATGTCTTCCCATTGAAACAATCTGCTCTAAATAGAATATCTTTTGTGATCTCAACTTTACAAAATTAATTGGACATCTCTTCTTATTATTCCCCGTTTGATTCTGAAGAAACTACCATAGTATGTTTCTTTAATTGACTTAATATACACAATGAGTTCATTCCCCTTCAGAAATTCCCAGACAGGTACAATACAACCATACCATGACCTGATACAGTTCTTCTCCTACAATAAGATATATACGCTTCATTTGTAATCCTGTATTGATTATAATGTCCCGTTGCGTAACCGAGCCAGGGAGGACCTTTTAATCACAACTCTGAATTCTATATATCTGATCCATTTGTAGTACGGATGGTATTTCCCCATTAACTCCAGTGGATTATCACTTCTAGCATAGCCCATGCCAACTCAATCACCCTGTTCATATGCCTGCCAAGTCTCTGGAATATTTTTGCAATCAATCAGGCTAGAAGATCAGTATTTTAGCATGTTTTGCATTTAATAGATTAGACACCCAAAGAATGCAATTGTATGATTTCCATTTTTAATGAATGTTATACATGTATACCCTAACTTGAATACAATAGTTAATATTCTAGGTTATCAAATACCTTGTTATTCAACCTACGTGTATATAAATTCCCTGGGATAAAACTGAAGCCACAGGTCACCTGTTTATGCCTACCTAATTCCAATATTTTTTAACTTAATTTTTTACTAAATTTCTGTTAAAACTACACAATCAAAACCAATTCAAAATAATCAGGCTTTTGAATGCATGATTCTGGCATTTACTGCCAACATGCCTTGGCTTTTAAAGCAACCCTGAGAGAATTACACCAGGATTAAATATTGATGTGAACGGGGTATCAGCTCCCTGGCTATGATTAATGCTTACATTAGCCAGCAGGCTTTACCATCCATCCACAGTAGGCTGTCACATTCACTCTGCCATTACCGGTCTTACGAGCCTGTTCGCAGACATTTGACCAAGGGATGCCTTAGTTCGCAGGGGTCATTCCATAACTTGACACCCCAACACCCCTTGACACCCCGATCCTAAACGTTAAATGATAGATATAAAGGCAGTGGCGGATCCAGGCAGGGGCACAGGGGATGCGTGCCCCCTCTGTAATTTGAAAACCACTCCGTGACTGTACATGTTAAAAATTGGAAAATTTTGGCAGCTCACTCGATTCACCCCCCCCCCCCCCCCCCCCTCCATCAGGCCTCGTGCCTCCTTTATTTTCAAATCCTGGATCCGCCACTGTAAAGGCCCTATCTCTATGGTTTTACCTGTTGTATCATCTACTGATTCTATTTAGATGGTAGATGATTGATTAAATTTGTAAGGATCTGGGAGCCAATCGCAAAGGAACTTTTCCCTCAAAAGTGATTCATCAGCGCACAGTGAACTATCCGACCAAACAACAGCAGCACACACATCCTACTAAAGCAGGCGGCTCACCAAAATCCCCTGTCTTCAAAAAAGCTTCAAACTATCTCATACAAGAGCTTTCATTAAATAACCATTGACATATCCCTTCCGTTTGCCTCGTGACCCTCGAAGGTGTTGCCCATGACAAATGCACCTCAAACTATAAACTCTCTGCCTGAATAGTTCATCATAAATGGCACACAATTTTTATCTCTTGGTGTTTTAACTATGTTATGAAAGTATATTAGCACATGCTATTTTCACTGTTATGTTTTTTGTTTTTATCAAATATGAATTTGACCTTTGGGTGTATTTATGCAGAAAGAACATGCATTGTAGTATCAGTATAATAATGAGTCTACAGCGACATTTAACTTGATAGATTAGGAGAAATTTATATTGGTTCTTTTTAAAAATTCATAAACTGACTTCAAATATATTTGACAAATATTTTTCACTATACAACAAAAGATTCCATTACAACATAGGTATGCTAATAAAAATGCTTCCTTTTCTCTCTAAATTTGTTACTTAGTCTAACATTAAATATCATTTCTCTCAGTCTCTGTCTGGGCCACTGAAAGTCAAACCTCACCGGCAAAAGTTCACTTTGCTACAATAGACTTATTCTTTAACTTTCAACTTCTCAAAACTTTGGTATTATGAAGCACCATCTCATGCCAATTCCAGGCAGCAACTCCTTCTATCACCCTCTGGTAACCAAAGTCCCATTCTCTTCTTCCATACAGCTTTCTTTCTTCTTATTCTGATCCTTTGAACCCTCTTGCAACTTTAAACCAAATCCCTTTCAAAACGCCTCCAAAACAACAGCGTAATCCAATGAGACCTAGAGAAACAATCCCCCATTCCTTAGTCCCATACATAGACCAAGGTCAACGCCAAACAAAACCAGAGTCACTGACCCGAAAACTAATACCATCTCGGTTCCTCAAAACACCACATACTATTTGCTACGGCGAAGGCAACATGCTACACCTTTGGATAAACTTCTCCCCGCTTCATTTACAAAGGTATTTCACAAGTAGACGCTACAACGATAGATAAACTTCTACAAGGCAGGGTTCACTTACAAATCTATTATAAAAGTAGACACTACAAAAAGATGAGAAATTGAGAGTTTCAAGAGCAAAAAAAATACACAAATCAAGGAGAGCAACTATTTACAAATACTTGTCACGATTCTTACATACCTTTGATAAGAAAACATTGGGGACATGCATGCATGACTGACAAAACATCAAGTCAAAATTCCAACCACGAAGAAACGTCAGACATTCTTGCCGTGAATAAGCGTACAACGGCACGAACGCTCTGAATTTCCACTAGTTGGTGTAACCTAAACCATCTTTGCCTGCTTCAAAATGAAACGTTAAAAATGCTAAGTGCTTCTTCGGATGCTTGAGCACGCATCCAAGCAAAACATCCGACTTTTTTCCCCCCAGCCTAGAAATCGATGAGCACTTTTTTTTATTCTCGACCCTTTGCCTTTGATTTAGATCGTCTAAAGAGCAGAGGTCTTTAGAATGAGCCCTGGTATTAGTGGCACTGAGGTAATCATGCTTAAATTAGGTATTCGCCTCACTGCTGCCCTACAAATTTGAGCTTCAATAGCTCAAAAACCAGGTGATTCAGGTTAAACGTATTGCATGTGATATATTGCTGTGTGAGGTTGGCAAGAGAGTTCTGTATCACGCCCCATGTCCAGATGCAGGCGTTATCAAGTCTTGCTTGTAGCCCAATTCTACTCTCTCCTTCATATCCCTCAATAAGATATACATTTTTCTTTGTTCATCTACATTTCTTCTATCACCAGTCTGTCTTCTTCCCTCATCCCTATCCTTGGCCTTTCTTCTTCCACTGCTTATTCCTACACACCGTCTTTTGAACACCCTTCTTTCTTCCACTTCCA
This sequence comes from Paracentrotus lividus, assembly GCA_940671915.1. NCBI lineage: Eukaryota > Metazoa > Echinodermata > Echinoidea > Camarodonta > Echinidae > Paracentrotus > Paracentrotus lividus. The sequence goes on from CALNVZ010001721.1 coordinate 10,471,577, forward strand.
AAAAATAAAAAGATATCATTTTCTTCAACAAATATTTCTCCCTCTTTCTCCCCTAAACCACCTGCCCCATTATCCGATTCTCCCATCTCATCTTATTCTCTCCCCTTTATCCACCCTCCTCCTCCTCCCTCCCTTACCATCATCCAACCCCTCCACCTCCTCCCCATCTCCCTCATCAAGCCGATGAAAATCTATGGAAACTGTCACCACCTTTTTCATTAATAACGACCTTCCCAAGGCTAAACCGCTTTGCTCAGAAATCATCCTTCCCCGCCCGCTCCTGAACGTGGCGTCGTCACATGCTGCATTTCGACGATCGCTTGCTACGAGGCAGCAACGCAACAGGAGTAAAAACAGAAACTATCAGGAACATTTGTCTTATGATAATGAGTCAGCCCTAAAGACAGGGCCTAAGCTTAGATTATTGTTTGGATTGCTGGCCGGCCATCTGGGCATTTCTTTAGGTCTTCACATTTACATTAATAGGTCATGTACCCCAGATTGTTCAAAACTCACTTGAAAAAATAGAGATAGTTTTATAATTGTTGCAAACCATTTCATTGCCATAAAGGCAACAAATATAAGACTTTTAGAATGACAAAACAAACAGGATTTTTAATTGGTTAATCCTACCAGGAAGAGCACTCACTAATACCATACCTGGCATAATACTACAAATCATAAAAGAACCATAAAACATACAAATCAATAAAAAGATAATTTATGCATTTTGTGCACTTGAGTTTGAGTGCTTTGGGCTATACGTAGAAGAACCGCGTAACCCAATCATACCAAGCTTTTGAGAATTATCCAGGTGGTTTTTGAGGTAGAGATCTTCAGATAAACACGAGATAGAATTTCAGGATTCTCTCTAAACGATGTATCGGATCCGCCGAGGAGGATCCCTGTATGCTGCGTATCAATATCGGATGCTGCGATTTTATGAGATTTCGTTCAATTAGAGTCTATGTTTCAGTCTGCAAGGATATTACCTCCATATTTCTAATAATCAAAATTTCGAAAAGGATATCTGTATCGTAAATAATCCCATGTTGTAAGTCATAAATTTGAATGTCGTTGTTGGATGTTAGAGTGAAAAGTTAATGAGATTTGGCTGAATTGTTATCTTGTTTTAATCTGCTAGGATGCACGCTTGTAAAGATCAAGGATTTTGAAAAAAATATTAATATAACCAATAAGCCAACAATGTCATATAATTTGCGAATGCAAGTAGGTACTGCGCAAACTTCTTTCTCTGTCTCTCTGTCAGTTTGTCTGTACGTGAGCCTCTCTATCTATCTGTCTCTCTTTATCCGCCTCTCTTAATATATAGAGTCTTTATTAATTGATTTATAATTTTATATTGCAAAATGTAAGAAGGCATGAATAAAATTATTGCCAATTTGAGGATTTTTCAATTGAACCTTCTGCACTACTATGGGTTAAACAAGCCTCCTTTCAAAGAACAACAAGCTGACATAACACCTGCTGCTAGATAGAGGAGTGCATTGAGCATCCCCAAAGGCGAGATGTGAGATGAATATTGAAAAGCGCCATCGTCTGACACGCAACATGTAATGCTATCGCGGGCCACCGTACGTTCGGTTTATGTAAAACAGAAGGAATGGGGATGACTGATAGGTATGTTTAGCACGGACAAGGGAGTTATGGAGGCACGGTGAAAGTGAGATGAAAATGTAGGAAACGAGGAAAGGGGGTAACGCAAAAAGAAGAGATGGAAAAAGAGAAATGGGGATTTAAGGAGTCGGGAGAGGGGGGGGGGGAATAATAGAGAGGACAGGAGGACGCAGAGAGAAAGTGAGGTGAAGTGGGAAAGGAACGGCAACAGTGGATCAGACAAACTTTCCAAAATTTATTGGCATCAATATGTTCTTGTAATTATGAAACAATAACAAGAAACACTCAAATCATATCATTACCAAATACTTTCTAGCTGTACACTGCAGATGTCAATGAAATCATTTTCTTCCTTTTTTTTTTTTTTTTTTTTGCACAACTGATTTTCAGAACTACCCCTAAACCATCTCTCTTCATCATTAACTCCATGTTATGGGTGTACATTCCGGTACCAAGTCTCCAAATTCTTTGGAAAATTTTGAAGCACATATCCTTTCAGAGTCTGTATCACTATAAAACTTATGCATGGAATACACTGTCTAGCCAGTTGACCTATCCTTAAGAAAAAGAGATTGATTACGCAAAAGGCGTATGAATAAAGAAGAGGCCAATCTTAAGACACAACTACGTTCTATGGTAAATTTACAACGATCCCCTTTTGTTTCCTTCCCCTAGGGTCCTATTGTACATCGTGGTTTCTGCACCTGCACGGCATTGTGGGTCGAGTACAACCCGCAGCCACACCACACGAGCCCTTGCTTGGCCAGGCTATGATATTGCGGCGGCGACGGGGTCATACCGCTTGCCCTCGAGGTCGATACGATTGAATAGGCGAGAGGGGAGGATGAAGGGGGCATGATGATGGTGACTTGCAACGTTTCTCTATACGGAGCTAGGATGATAGGGGTGGCGGTGGATCGGTCGATGGAAACAATCGGGCGCTGCCAGGGGATCACTTTCTAGGCTTCGGTTTGGACAATAGGCTGAAGAGGCGGGTGGTTACAACATACCTATACTTGCATTATCCATTACCCTCAGAAAATTTTTAATGGAATTTCCTCACCCAAAATTTAAGGCAAGTAGGTCATTCTGAATACTGTGTGCAAAGCTGTAAAAGTGGAATTGGATTGCAAGACTGGACTGTAAAATTGCATTTTGGTAAGAAAATTAGCAAACAATTGAATATTATCTTTTAGGATACAAATATTAGTATTTAGAATCCTGCCAACAGTTCACTTCATTTGATAAAATACATTTGTACACACTTCTAGATTGCTCTCAGACTGAGACGTTAACTAAGATCTTTTCAATAAATAACAACAATGAAATATGCTATTGAGCACACACAGAAGTATGCACAGATGGGACTAAATATCCATTTGGTATTAAGCTCCCTTCTAATTTAGAGAAGACTTGAAACAAATATAAAACCAAAACTAATTATTATCGCAAGAAAGCATTCTTCCACTGATCAACCTTATGTACAGTCGTGTAGAACATCCCTGCAGTGTACATTTCAATTTTCCAAGAACTCCACAATCTCTCTTCGTCTTTTTGAAGTTTGACCAGGGTCGGATAACGATTTCACCTTCAGCTCTCACAATGTTTGCTAGAATGCCCAATAGAATCATCGGCAGATCTCACCGCTCACACTCCTCTTACGCCGGCCTCTATTTGTCAACTTTCGCATCGACAAACATACACATATCGCAGCATTCCAAATTGATGCTATTTTCGGCCAGCGCATCAATCCTTTCCAAACACGAGGGGATTCTGGCGCCAGAAAGACGCATGTTCGCTGGTCCGCGAGGAGGGACGGAGTGAATATAATATCAGCGGTGGTGTCATAATAAGGGTTATAACATTTATATTTCTTGTTTCATAAACGTAACTCTCTTAGTTTACCGTAAATGCATTAATTTTTTTATATACATCTATATCTCACAATAACTAAGCGGTACTGCAAAAATGTCGAGGATACAGGTCCCATTTTTAAGGATTTATGTATAAAAGCAGCTTTACAAAATGCAGGTCTGTACAACTACATAGTACTGTGTATGAGATTATTTTGATCGAGAATACAAATCCTCCACATAACAGATTGTATTCTATGTAACAAGTTTACTCCTGCCAGCTATACTGAACTCCTGTCAAACTTTCCTCAGATATTATTTTTAATGTATTCCCCTTTACAACCACCACCTATTCAAGAAACATCCCAACAATACAGCATTTCAGAAAAGGTACATCGGACATGAGCCCTTCTGCAGCAAGTTATCCCCTTGTCGATGTCACATAACCTTAATAGTGACATGGGTCTAGCGATGCACACAGATAGGCGTTAGACTGTGAACGAGACATCCGTAAGAAAGCAACATACTACGAGAAGAGATGAAAAAATGAGGGAGGGAAATGCACGATGCCAGATATATCAAAATTAATTTCTACAACCTTGTTTTTTTTTTCATTTCTGCATACAGCCTTGGACATGGCTCGATTGCACACTGGCAATTTATAGCGCTGAGATCGAATATGTTCTCCGTTAAATGGAGCGACTACCGAAGGGGGGCATGAGGCTTTTATCAGGGGAATTTCGGTGGGATTGTAGATGGCATTTCGTTGGCGGCGGGTTGACGCATAAATATGCGATTGTGTTGCAAATTTGTACTGTGTCGAAACGGGGGCAAGTGGCTATAGGTTGTGCGTACAAATTGCAAGGTAACTGATACATGTATTTCTTTTACCTAATAGCCCGATGGGACGTTACGATGTCATGCCTCCGCATAAATTGAATACCGAACTGCGTCCTATTGACGGATCATGTGGTTATTTTTAGATAGTTTTTAAATGGAATATCTTGTAACTAATACCCCATGGGGAATAATGATGCATAAGGCCTTGATCAATTGTAGCAATTTTAATATTCTAGTGCTTTTTCATTAGTACACAGTTCATTACATTTGTTGTAGTTTCAAGGTTTATAACAATGTGGATTCAATAAATTCTTTTGTATTATCTAAAAATGGTATATCAAGGACAAATATTCACTTTGCACATCTTGATCTATTCAATATTTTAACTACCGGTAAAACAAATCAAATTTGTGTTTCAGCTATAAGAACAAAATGCAGGCATCTACTGATCATAGCACACATACAGGTCTTCGACATTTAACCCCAAAGCTATTAACCATTAACCGACTGGTAATAATAATCCTAACACTGATACTTCTGGAAACATCAGTACATGTACTCTATGGGAGAGTATACGTGTACACGATAGCTTCATCAAACACCATTATGTACCACACATCTCTGTGTCGTTTTCCCTATTCAATTACAAGAGGATCAAAATCCATAGTGAATTGAATCTCATTTCATCAACATCAATACACATACATTGGAATGAAGAGCACAAAGAGAGAGTTGGAGTCGAGAAACGACAGGTGAAATCTACTACCATCACACCCTACTAAGACGCAGCCCGATCGTACAAGGGCTTTTCACAGACATCAGCGAACGTGTAAATAACCTTTCGAGAATGTGTTTCCCCGGCAACAGCAAACAACGGCGAGAAAGGTAGGGTGAGGGGCATTATGTGATTTTGGAAAAATAGGCAAGTCGCTACGATGAGATGAAAAGATTTGATGTTTGCGCATCATTAAGACGGAAAGATATCCCGTGCGTTTTATTTCGGAGGCTTTTACCCTCGTTTGATTTCTATGGAATGTGATCCATCAATTTAAATGGACTGCAATAAGATGGATAGATTAACAAACAACTGAATTTACATCCAAGTTTTTATTTCTTGCCAATATCAACATCATATCATTGAAATGTGGCCTCGATAGATCATTCCCCTTTTACAAAAATTGCCATTTACATACTAAAAGTAATAAAAAAAAATTATGTTTGATGATCCAGCCAAGGTCCTCGACTGAAATAACCTTTTGAAACTGGATAAGGAATCAAGATCAGAGCCCCACCCCCTCTCTCTCTTTACTCATCTCTATCTCTTCTGCCCATAAATTGATGTTATGAATGTTTGTGTGTGACGCGTGTCTTGGGAGCCAGAAGGGCGCTATTGCAGATCAAGGATGTTCCGTTAGGAGCCAGAAGGGCGCTATTGTCATTGACTTTGTACAGTAATAGCGCCCTTATGGCTCTCATCGGAACATCTATAAGATGCAACAACGCCCTAATGGCTCCCAACAGACGATACAGTCTATTGTACATCTATTTTTCTTCAAAAAACTCTTTGAGGTAAAGGTATAAACGCTCCACTACATGTAGATACCAACGAAGCCAGGCTTTAATGACATTCAATTCAAGTTCATTCCCATAATATTGTCTATGAATAATGACCTGCATGCAACGCCCCATCCATCTTTCATCTTCGTGCTACCACAAGGTATATTGTACGCTCGCAGTCTCTAAAGATGCGGTGCGAAGGGGTTAAACACATCTGGTAGCTGGTAATCGCTTTCACGATGGGGCTGGCCATGCAATACCAATTCATTTTATTCCTAATTGTTCTGGCATTATGGTCGCTCCCTCTCAGAGTCTCTGTACCATCTGCACGCTAGCATCATCAACGCCCATTATCCACCCGCATGGAGAAATGACAGAGTAGATAGAGCATGTTGGTATTTACACCCTACAACATCACATCAAAACCTTTGAATGGGACTGGAGGCCTCTTTTTAATATGAATTGGATAGTTCGCCCTGATTGTATAGCATGTACCTCTGTATCATTGAGCGTCTACTTTTATTTGCTTGTATAAGGTACAGAGTTAAATATTCCTATTTAGGTATGCCTACATGTATATGGTTCGCTTGCCCCTTTTTAAAAATAAATATCGAGCAATATCTGCGGTTGGGACATGTGCAAATAGAAATTCAGAAATATAAAGCAAAAATTAACCATCCTCAAATTCTTGATAAAAAAGTGGGTAAATTAACCAGGTGGTAAATTAACCATAAATTGACTTCTATGTAATGAAAAACTGCACTTTCGTTATAACATTTTGTACATTTAAATAAAAGAGGTGAAGGTTGCCATTAAATATCATAATTACATATACACGCAATGGCCATTTATTTAAATTCCTGCTATGACTGAGTGCTATTTTCTAAACAGTCACTCCATTAAAAGTGCATAATTAACACATCTTGCAGTAGACAGCGAATAAATTCTCAGTTAATTATCCCCAAGCAATTATCTCAAGATCTCTCATTTATTCACAAATTAGACTTTCTGCTAACGTACAAAAGAGAGGGAAAAAGGAAAAGAAAGCAATTTTCAATTCCAATTAACCTAATGAGCAACACAATAGTCCTTTACACTCGACTGCCCGTGGTTGGTATTGTAGCTGTTTATTGCAGCGATGACAACATAATGACACAGCGGGATCCCGTTAATAAGAAGCAATAACTTTCGCTCATTTTCTGATGTAGCAGTGCTATTTTGATTCTGGCAGCTTGCCTTATTGACAACCTGTTAATAACAGGCTGTGTGCCCCTAACACCAACTCTAGTTTAAATATGTGGGAGAGGGGTTGGTGATTTGGGGGGGGTGAGGGGGCTGGCAGTGTACAAGGGGGTATATAAGGGATTCTGTGCATGAATGGCCAGAGAGTTGGGGGGGGGTTATAGTCAAAGAATGGATGGATGTTTGAAACCGTATCAGGACAACTACAATGTACCACTGGGGGGCATTTCATCAAAGGACTTGTCAGACATTTTAACCGACAAATTTGCTCTCAGCCAATCAGATGCAAGCATTTCAGTAGCTTATAACAGTTTGTCGGATAAAACGTCTGACAAGTCCTTTCATGAAACGCCCCCTGGACAATTACCCCCAGACATAGGATTAGGTGCTAGATTTTTTTATAGGTGTTGGGGTTATTGTCTAGGGATAATTGTCCAGGGGGTAGTTGTCTTAAAACTCTTTAAAACAAATTTATAAACCAAATTCCAGTACATAAATATAATTTTGTGTTAAATTTGCATTTGGCAGCAGAGGGGCAGTGGAATTTTAAAAATTGGGGCTGAAAAGTTTGATTTTATTATTGTGATCAGGATAAACAGATTAGGGAGGGTTCAGGAGTTGATAAAGTTAATGTTTTCAAAGTGTTTATAAATGAAAAGTTAATTTTTCTTTGCTCATTCTTTAATATATTATTATTTTTATATATCTGTAGTCAGTTTCACTTTGTTGTTCAAACAATTTTTTGTATATGAGCCAGGTTAGGGGCGGGGCGGGGAGTAGTAAGACGTGGAAACCGTTTTTGAACTTTTGACTTTGTTACAAAAAGGGAAGGGGCACAACAGAGTCATTTTTCAGGAAAACAAGTTAAAAAAGTGGTTCCAACTAAGTTAATTTTAGCATAAAGCCACATAATCTTTTGACAGAAAATCAATCAATCAGATATAGACACAAAGGGGTGGTATGCACAAACTATTCATCATCAGCTACACGTACGGACGGGTTGGAATCCTCGCTTTGGGCTTTGGGGGAACAAAATGTGGTTAACGGTGAAAAGGGGGCCAAACAAGTAAAAAAATTTAATACCATCCATGATTCATAAAATTTCTCAATCATAAAGCCGAATGCACAGCATTTTTTCCTTAAAATTAGTATTCACTAATTCAAATACTAAAATTCACATATTCTGTCCTTTTCTGTTGGTAAAAATGAATAATTACATTATGTACTTTTATGCTTTGAAGCTTGGGGGGCACTAATCTTTTATTGCCATTGCAGTGTTCAAAACACTTAAAATTGCAATTTTATCTGAATGTGAATACTCCTATCTGTTGTGATTTCCACCCCCGCCCATTTCAATATTAAAACGATCAATGCGACACCACTGTGTGATATCACAAGTTATCCCATCCGACTTGCTTCATGCTTTTAGACTAATTAACTCACGTTTGGTCAATTCTGATGTCCTCTTCTTCTCCCAGTGAAGCATGCATTCATTTCACTATTGCAAAAATGATAACTGGGGGGATATTGAGAAAGGGTGGTAATCTCCCAAAAGGTATCAGAAGTGAGCATTTAAAGGATTTATTTTGAAAGAGCGGTTTTGAATCTAGCATAAATTTTATTGCAATTACATGTATCGTAACAATAACTCAAAAATGAGATACAACTTCTCCACGTCTATTGCTTATGTTTTGATCTTCATTACTGGAAGGAAATTTAAATTAATTTGAATTCATAACTGGGGATATCAATATTGTCTATGGATTGCTAGTTACCTATTAAGAAATGTATCTGTTACCAAAAATTGCATCTCTATATCATTAGATTCATTGTCAGAATACAGCATTACAAATCTAACCACAAAATTACCGCAAAATAACAAAAATATCTTCTTTCCTTGATCACATGCTTTGCTGAATGAGGAGGATAAAATGGCTTGCATCAGCCGTTTCTTATCCATGGCAACACAAGCATTTGATTAATCATGGAGTGATATGTAAAGACGTGTGACATTTAAATGATTCTGTAATTTCATTCCTGCTCCTAAATCTACACAACGCCCGCCTCCCAACCGCAAAACAAAACATCTGCGGACATTCAGAAGGCTAATCGTGTATCAAGATCTCCGTGTTTACACTGTGACTCGGTTCAGGGGTTCGACACGGCAATCGTGTTCGACATTTTACGTCACGTAAACATGATCATTGTGATCCGCGACCCGAGTTCGACACGCCTTTTTTGCTCTGCCAAAATCATAGGTTACAATCCTGGAGGCAGGTTCGACACAGCAATTTTTCTGTGGATAAGCAGAAAGCCGTGTCGAAGTCGATGACCTTGAGGTCAGAGGTGGAATTTGGCTATACAGTGCGTCCCAGATAAAAGTATACCCAACTTTGAGAGCCTCATATTAAAATTGTATAACGTATGTGTAATTAATTTTAATTTCATGACAAAGAGTAACTCGTATTCTATCTAATGATACCAAAATCATACCGATACTGTCATGGATGACTGAACACTTGAGTGTTTAAAAACATTGGTCAAAAGTGATCTGTACCAAGTTATCTGAGAAGCAGCCCTGGCCTTCTGATCATTCATTGTTTGTTTGAGGTCAGCCTTCCTGAGTCCATTCATTAGGCACAAAGGATTACTTGATCTTTTGAAATGCAAGGGCTGCTTTTGCTCAAACTTGGGACAGGGCACTTTTTACGCTTGTTTTTTAAAGCCCAACTGCTAAGTCATCCGACACAACACAGGTATAAGTTTGGTATCATTGAAAAGAATCAAGGTCACACAAGCTATAATATTTTAATATGAGGCTCTCAAAGTTGGGTATACTTTTTTCTGGGACGCACTGTACATCATAACACCCAGTAATGACGTCCCTTTACTTCCAGTCATGATTTGGGAGCCGTGTTGAACTGGCCTTTTTTTTGCGTATGAGCACGATCACAGGTTCACTCTTTGCTGTGCTGAACCCTTCCTGAGGATTCGACACGAGAGCCGCGTCACAATGTGAACACGGTAATATTGGTGCCATTTGTATACGGTCTACCCATCGTTGCTAACGAGATGGATTGCGTTGGTGCAGAGTTAACGAGCAATCATCCTTTTCCAATATTATCGTGGCGATCGCTCGAAAATAGCCCATCCCCTATTGATCTACCAATCAAAAGAACGAGGCATTAAACATTTCATACAGTCCGTATCAAAAAAAGGTAATCCATTTTGGACGGGCCATATTCCAAGCTCATCGATTTTGGACATTTATCAGCAGGCCTTACATGTACATTCAATTAACCTGTTGGAGACGAGCTGATTTGGCTATAACACACATTTCCCATAGACCTCAGCCCGAATATATTCGGGCTCAGTCCCCAACGGGTTAAAGACAAACTCTTCACCTTTCTTGACTCTTAAATGTAACATATATATCAGCTGGTAACTTGCAAATGAAGGAGTATCCATTTTTTGCAAGTTTTGAGAAAATGACACAAGACTGAGTGAATGCTGTCATTGCTGTCCCAAAGCTTTGTGTGCGATGATGTGCAACCTTTGACAAATATTTGCCAAAAATGGATTTTGTACCCGTCACGATCATCTGCAATTTATTCTGTTATGTGTAAGATCTATGATGCAAAAAAAGGTATCATTGTAAAGGTAAAGAGTTCCTCTTTAATCATGCGTTACATATGAATTACCAAAATAGATGGGAATATGATCCTCTAATAATGGATTACCTTTTTTTTATACGCACTGTACAGCGCAGGCAGTTGCTAAACGTCATGCAAATGGCTTCCCGCGACATGTAGAGTCGAGTATGGCAAGCTGTGAGAGCCGGGGAATAAATCAGGCATTAAGAAGGCTCAGGAAGGCATAAAATAAGAGACACTTTTCCCCTAGAGATAAACTGTATTATTTAAGAAGATCTCCGAAACGTGCCTGGTGGCCATCGCTTTGTATTAACCGTGAAGCCTTACATATTAACCCAGTGCACATTTCAGTTTGCTGTACAAGTGTATGATTTAATGATTAATCATGAATTAGCACAGTTAGAAATGAATCATAAATTGATTTATTTATTTGATTGATGTATCATTGTAAGATATAAATCAAAAGCATGGCTAACTTATCGTCTGTAAAAGTAAAACTATTCAATTTATATATTTGAGCCTCAGACTCTTTAAGCTTTTAACAAAGCTGGAAAGCGCAGTATTACAACACTATGAACTATAAAGGAACATCGTTGGGGCATAATTTCTCTTTCAATCCCTTTAAGACATAACTAATTGGAGAAACATTTGATTAGGCTATAATAGACTACAGTCTAGGGGGCCCCTATTTATGCTGTCCTTGTTATTAAAAAACTGTTAAGTAACCGATCGCATAGACCAAGGATCATACTCAAGGATGGAATCATTTTCAATCACCAGCGTGGCTTAATGAATCTACAGGAGCGTGCCAGCTTATTGCCATAAATTTCCTCCAGCGGTGGTTATATGTGGGACTAAGGGCAGAGAGAAGAAGATGGGGGAAAATTATGGCCGAGAGTCGTGATTTAAGAGACCCTTAATTTGGTCAATTAGATGATAATAATTACCAACGGGGGATGTTACTATGATCCTTGTCTTGACATGAAGTCTCCGAGGGACCTTGATGCGACATGGATTCCATAAATGCCATCTTCAAGGGGTCAATAACCATCTTAGAATATCGCGCTACTCATTTACTACTTCTACTGCAATTAATTACATATTTATTGATGATGCCTTTTGTTTAGCCTTATTCCAGCTCTTGGGGGGGGGGGGGGGGGTGGCTGGCGCCTCATTCTAAACATCAAAAGCTTTCAAACTAACCCCAAACCCAAGGAAAGGCAGAGTCCTTTAAAATTCTCAAGAATATTTTTATTGTAGATGGGTAAAGTAGGGCTTAACACTAACAAGTAATGATAAATATGTGCATCTAAATTCGAGCTCTCGACTCTATAACTAAAAATGTTGAAATTTAAGCAGGCGCCCTTTGGACAACACTCTCAGACCCCTAATAAAATATGATTTTGTGGATCTTAAAGTTTAAACTTCACGAGCATTACCCATGCACAAACATAATCTCCAATTAGAAGAAACGTACTTCATGTAAATGTACCAGCATGAATTGAAAATAAATCCTGTTCAAATGTATTCAGCCATAAATATCATCTACAATGTTTAAATGCCCTTATTTTAATTATTTTATGCATCACGTGAAAAATGCTGGTACATGTACATGTATGCTGTATTACTAATCAGAAAACACTTTAAAATGATTTATGAATCGCATCTCTGTCCTACATCCAACATAAAGTTTAATAGGACATGATTAAAATTAATATGAAGTCATATGTAATAAATCAAACCTTTTGGATTGCAATATCAAAGTTACAAATTGGCAATGTGTTTGCTTATTTTGACCCCCAAAAATTAAAAAATGTACTATGAATTAGTATCATAAATGGGAGGCTAAATTCAAGACCTTTGAAAATGATGCACTGCTACAAGTTAACCAATTAGCCAGGTATGGGATACCACACAGCATCTAGGCTGCTCTGGAAATAAACAAAAAAGGAAAATCTACCCCAAAAACATCCTTGCCTGATGACTTTCACCCATTGGAAAGCGAACCAAATGTAAAGCTATACCGGCCCTCAAGGTTTTTCAATTTTCAAGTGAGCGTGTGTCCGGATGAACTATGAAAGCGCATCAATTGAAACACGGGCCAACTTTAATCCCCATGTAAAGTTAAACCATCCCTGGAGGTGGTCCAATTCCAATACAGGGTTAGTGTCTTCGCCGTTGCATATGCAACAACTAGATGAACAGTAACTTGTAGATAGGTGCAGGCATCTTCCTGGGAAGTATCCTTAAGGTTGTTTGAACATGTGAACTACTGAAGATGGAATGGTAGGAACCCAGAAGTTAATAGCTCACTAACATACAGGGGGTCGTTTCATGAAAGGACTTGTCGGATGTTTTATCCGACAAACTGTTATAAGCTACTGATATGCTTGCATCTGATTGGCCGAGAGCAAATTTGTAGGATAAAACGTACAGCAAGTCCTTTGATGAAATGCCCCCAGGACCTCATGATGGAAATTATATTCTCACAATTTCAAACTTTTGTTTTAAACGCCGAGACTAAATCGACCCTACAGGTATTTCAATCCTCAAGTAAGTGTGTTTCTGGATGTAGGACACAAGCCTCTTTTCCTGGGAATGGGAGGGGGCATTTTGATGAAATCATAAAAGAAAAGGGGTCCCCGCTATATTTTAGTACGGTACCCATGTTGCAAATAAGACCAGCTCTTCATGTTTAAGATTATAGGCCTAGTTGTTTAAAAAAAATAAAACCTATAAATTTGTCCCATAAAATATTCAAACATGGATACCAGTTGGTTTTACCCAAATACCTGTAGCCTAAAAAGGCAACCCATTACTCCGCGAACTAGGGGCCTACACGCTTTGTGCAAGATGAAGCCTGAAATAGAGATTGCATTGCATTGTAAAGTAAGGCGTGCCGGAGCTTTTGTTATACTGCAGCTAAGATTATCTCGGTGTGAACAGGGTTAGTTTGCCTCCTACACTTACCTGGTAGGTTCCACAGGTCATTGTCAGTTGGAAGAAATATTTAACAGAATCATATGAGTTCATTCACACACAAAAATTAAGCTGGTATTTTAGTAGGGAAATGAGTGAATTGTGTGGGGTACTAGCAAACTTCAAATCAAAATAAAACACATGTATAAGGATAGCATGCAAAAATAATAAGTATGAGACATTTTAACAACACACATTTCTGAAAATAAAGCATGGAAAAATTAAACATTGACAAGTACACAAACAAAACTATAGAGGGGGGAAATCATAATCAGACAAGGCAAATGAATTATATGAATGCCATGCGAATACCATTTCAAACAAGATTTGGAATCAGGGCAAGCAAAGTGATAGTTATTAATGAAAGGGAAATTTCTGTTAGTCCCACCCATATGGTTTTCTGATGGTGACCAAAAATGGAAAAATGGAAATGTTGAAATTTGCATGTTTATTTGAACAGATGGCAGTGGGACAGAATTTGAATGCAAATATGATATCAGTCTTGAACCTGATATGTTTATGATTGAACAAGGAATTTTATGGGTTTTTTTTTTCCACTTTAGGATACCAGCAAAAACTAGGTTTTCTGCTATTGAATTTGATCATTATAGTGTGTAAAAATACAAAGCATTAAATCTAATTCCTGATCAAATAAACTAGACATTTTCCTTTTCATGTCTGTTTATATTTATCATGACAAAAATAATTCTATGGAAACTATCAGGGATAGAAAGGGTGGGAGGGGGTTAGGCTTGCGTGAGAAAAAAAAAAATTATATTTAGTCTGAATAGCTTTTCAAGTTCTCCAGAAAAAGAAATCATTAACAATTTGTAAAAGTGTAATGAGTACCTGTCTAAAGGGTTCTTTTTATAAATATATTGTGGAACCTTTTTGTTATTTTTCTGGAGAGCTTATGAAATTCAGTACATTTGCAACAAAACAAAAAGATTTGAGGAAAAGAATTATAATCTGTCTATTTTCTGACAGCTTCAAATTTGAAGTACTCTCGATTGTGGCATGTTTTTCTTTCGATATGTAACAGGTAAAATTGATTTTGAAAAGCAAATTAATAATTGTGCGATTTCTTTTTTTTTTTTAGTTCTTTTCAATTTATATCTCAAAGTACAGCACTTCAGTATGCCACTTT
>CALNVZ010001721.1:10497367-10537975 GCA_940671915.1 Paracentrotus lividus
TATCCAAAAGCTGAATAGATTCACTCTCACTGTCTCTGTGTCGCTACAGGCTTATGCACTCATGAATCTGTATACTCAGGGATGTCCGTTTTTAAGCCGAGGACAAACCAAACCAAATCAAACCGTCCAGGCACAAATCACCAAGCCTGCTAGCTGCTGGTAATGACGATCCACCAGCCACATTAAATCACTCTCCCTCGTAACTTCACTCTCGACCTCAAATCCAAATTAATAAGCCAGTCATCTCCGCCACCACTCCACAGTCCACGAAATGACACTCCAAACGGTCAGAGAGCAGTTTTTAAAGTGCCGAACGGCGCAAACAATTAAATCAATCCCCGAGCGACAGAGCACACCTGATACCCACTGTTTACGTGTGTCCTACAGAGTCTCAGGACTCTCGCAAGGAATTTAGCTTCTGGAGAGAACCTTACGAGGGTAACCCTGTCTGCTGGATTTCATATAGGGCGAGCGGCAGAGTGGAACATGCTAGTCGTCCGGAACCAAACCAAGGCTTTGCCACTGCCTAAAACCTGCTACGCTGCTTCAGTGCTTCACTCCCGCCTGGCTACACTATCAAACACCACCTGCTAGTAGTATGAGGGAGAACTCATTTTATTTTCTACATGCATACACATTTCTCTCTCTCTCTTTCTCTCTCTCTTTATACAATGCACACAAACCATTTCTGGCACAATAGAATGCTTTTGTTAGCGAGGAAACCTGTACCGAGACATGGTTTGCAACTATACAAACATATTCCTTTTCTTTCTATTCTTGTCTATCTCTTTGCACTGCAGTAGGGATCTTTTGTACTCGGATTTACTCCAAAAAAAAATCCCTCTTACTAAATTAAGTATGAAGATTTAAAGGGAGGGTATTAATAGAGAAACCACAAGCAAACCTCGTTTATGGGACAAACAAGTGTCATGACGCAATTATCACGTTCCAAGACAATTTTATCATCAGTAAATGAAAAAATTTCCACTGAAGCAAAAATGCATGACAAATGCATGTTCAAACATTTATGAGCATATAATTATCAGCATCGCCCTATAATTATCAGCATTGCCCTATTACGCCTATATATACTCCACCTCCAGCTCAAAATATTACATTCTTTTCCTACGCACTTAATCTCCTTTGACCTACGCTCAAATATTGATACTTCGCTACCAGCCTCGCACAGGAATTTCAGCCTAAAGAGTAGTGTCCATGTTCCAACCCATATTTTCCTATGCAAATCATGCACTCTTGGTATTTTCAAAGAAAATATTTGCTGTTGGTTTCATTTTTGCATAACAAGAGGTGAGGTTTTGGTTTTATTATCAAACAGTCTTCGCTTTTCTTTACCTATCGTCAGCTTCATACCATATTCCATCACAGGGCTCGTGGGGCTTCTCCCTTCAAAGGGTTTGCATAAAGCGTCCCTAGTGAGAAAGCGGTGGTCTCTTTATGAAGTGGGTATTCAGGTCCAATTAAGCATGTAGCCAGACACAAAATTGAGAAAAATAATTAGAAAGCACAGTCCGATGTGTAACGGAGCCAGTGTTTTTGCACTTAAGACTGACAGACATTTGAAGGAGGTGTTTGATAAGTTTCTGCACAATTTGCAAATCATTACTGTGCACAATAAAAAATATTGACATGTTTAAGTGATAAATTAACTTTAATATTTGACCTCTTCAACTGGTTATACTTTTCTTGAACACTTACATGTACACTACAAACAAGCTGGGAAATTTCAGGTCAAGACGGCCATTGAAAATACTTTGCTTATTAATAATGAACTAGAACAATTTCACAGAGAGTTCATCATTGGCTGAAGTCAATGAAAATCATTGCCTACAGGTGACTATTATTAGGATAGAGACACCTGTCTTATTGTCTCATCAATACTCTAATACATTCAAGGACAAGATCATGACTAAAAGTGATCACCAGTCAAGTCATCAAGTTCAGTATTAAAACCTAGAATGGATGACCTTCCAAACCAAGATTCTCAACAAAGTTTTAGCTGCTCGAGAATTTTATTCCCCCACTCTCGCAATGTTTTTAATGCCGCGGGATTGGAAATAAGTTTCTAGATGACATGCTTTTGTGAACAACATCACTTAAACACCTCTACGGCGTCTTCTGGAGGATACCCACCAAGTATTGAATGCCTGCAATTAATTCGATTTTTGTTATCATCATTTCTAAAAAGATCCTTTTATTCTGAGTGCAGAAAAATTAAAATGATTATGGCTAACAAAATTTACGAACACCAATGTACCAATTACCTTAATAAGGTTTGACATCACAAATTCCTGACCTAGATCTATATAATTATGTACATATTGCATGTCTCAATTGATATAAAAAATGTATAAAATTCAAACCCAATTTCCATCTGTTTGCTCTGGATGCAAATTTACTATACAAAAACATGAGAGAAGATCGAGATCAAACGACAGCCCCCTTTTGAATTTTATTGATTTTGACAAGTTTTCCCAGTTTTAATTTGCTCTAGTCTACTTCACACGAGGAGCATGACGTGTGAAGTATAAGCATTCTACGGTTTGCGTTTCTCACCCGAAACTGGAGCAAGAGATTTTTCGGGGACTATAACCACGGCCGGTAAAAGTCAAAATTAAAGCTTTCAGGGGCCGGCTGAAGAGCTTTTGAAATTACACTAGGGGGCAGGTGGATGGAATAAAAAAAAGACTGGATATTTCCGGGTATTATTTGTTTTGCCCTCAATTCGGCAAATACGCAATAATCTACTATGAATGGAATACTGATCGTTCATGTTGACCTTTTCTTTTTATTGGTTTGCCCCCTTGTCAACACCTTAACTTTGACATGTGTGAATCAACCCTCTTATTTAATAGAGCTATCTGGAGTAAAACCTGTTTCATTTTCAACGTCAAATGAGGCTAACATCTCAGTTTAGCTCAAGCGCTACTTAACTCTCATTTCCCACGATATTTGAAGGGTTCTAGGGCAACTACCCCCTGGACAATTACCCCCACCAAAAATCTACCACCTAACCCTTCACCTAATCTTAACCCTATATCTGGGGGGTAGTTGTCCTGATACAGATTCAAAGCATTGTATTGGGGGCTAGGATTCATAACATCCTCCTTTTCATTTGAAGTTTCCCCCAACCTCTTTCGGAAGACGAACTCCCTCATCCCAAAGCAATCCTTGCTTCCTCACTTCAATGATACCCCTTTCCTCTTCCAAAACATCACCCTAAAACTGCCCTACCCCCCCCCCCCAAAAAAAAAAAAAAAACAAACAAACAAAAAACAAAAACAAAAACAAAAAAACAATCCTCACTTCATGTCTATCAATTTCTTCTTCCAAAACATTACCTTAGATTCCCCCATCCCCAAAACAATCCCCCTCACCTTGTCCCTTCCCTCTTCTTAACAATTAACCCACATCTGCCCCACCCCAAAACAATCCCCTCGCTCCCTCACTTCATTACCTCCATTTCAAATTCCCTGACACAATATAGTCCATATCTCACTTTCATATCAGGGGTAATAAAATATTTACGCTCCCCAACATAATGCTTTTCTCTTTTAGTCTCAGCATCATCAGTGCCTGGATTCGTAGCATCGACATCTACATGCAACAGTAGGGGAAAGGTTGGATTATAAAAAAGTACATCCAACCTTTGGGAAGGAATAGAGACACACACACACCCCCATACACAGATAGATGCAGCATCCATTTCAATCAAGTATTGTTTTGTGGTGCCCCTCTCTCTCTCTCTCTCCTCCGCAATTGATCCCGTGACTAATAGGGATGCGACGTCGCCACGGCAACCACAATTCAATCACATTTGGGGTGGCGTATAATGCAGCAAACGCACGTCGGGACCCTCGGAATGATAGCGAAATGGTAATAAAAATAAAATTTCAATTTCATACACGCACCCTTGACAATAGGGGATGGATTTCCAAAAAGGTATTATGCATGAACAGGGAATGACATGAATTTATTAGATATGATACCTGTAACAGAATATATTTTGTATCTCCGAACAATCATCAATCATCTTTTACAGAATAGCTTCCCACTGGGACTTCATAAGAGAATTAATGGTTAATCGTAACACCATTCAGAAAAATTAAAATATATATGTGGCATCATTCGTGCCTTGCATTTTAAATTTTCATTAGATTTTCATTCAGTAGAACAAAGCATGTGTAAAACACCAAAAGCCTCTTTTGTATCGCGATTCATGTTCCTCTGCACATGTGTAAAATTCAAATTATTTGTTCATTCTTTTACTGCCAATCACATATAGCTTCCTACTGGGACTTAAAAACAGAGTTAATTATTAATTGTAATACCATTCACGTATCTGAATGTGTGCATGAATGACAATGTTTGTACTTTGCATTCTAAATATTCTGATTTTCATAGGAGAACCAAAAAAAAAACGTGTGTACATTTGTAAAACACCCATGTCCTCTGAAAAGGAGAGTAAAAGAATGAGACTGAGATTTCATGAGTATGGCAGCTCCAAATAACGACTTTGTTACATATCGGGACAATTGGATGATTTTAGTGAGTCCCAATTAAAATGTAAAGACACTAGTACCAAGAGTCTCTAATACATTTTAAATGCCTGTTTCAAATTCTTTACAAAGTGGAAAATAAATTGTGTAATACACACTAATATTTAAAAAAAAAATTTGGAATTACTATACTTTGTGATGAAAGTCTGAATGTCCTATAGATCTCAAATTCAAATATCGTCTGTTGAGAGCCAGAAGGGCGTTATTGCATCTTAAAGATGTTCCGTTGAGAACCAGAAGGGCGCTATTGCTGTACAAAGTCAATGGTATAGCCCCCTTCTGGTTCTCAATGGAACATCTTTGATTTGTAATAGCGCCCTTCTGGTTCTTAGCCGACGATATCTGCATGCCAAGCACTTGCTATGAAATAAAATGATTAAATTAGTTTGGAGTCTCCTGGCAAGACTAATATCAAACACCTTAAGATCTCCCGCCAAAATGAGGATGCTCCTCCCACTAGAGAAGCCCTTCAATTCAAGAGTACATAACAATAAGGAGCAGCAAACAACAAAACAATAAGATGGACCCTTCCCCTCAAACCCAAACACTCTCTCTCTATCTCTTTCTCTCTTTCTCTCTCACCTCCAAAAAATACATTCAAATATACCTAGTCTCATAACCAGACCCTTATAAAATCTCATCCTAACTATATTTTGTAAGAATATCTTATAATTAAAATAAGTTTCAAAACAATGAGGCAAGTAGCACCAAATATGGCATGAAAGACTTACATCGCACATCATGGTGTTGCACAAGACGTTCCGCTACAGTTACAGAGACCAGTAAGAAACGGGAGAGAGAAAGAGAAGTATCGGAGAAAGGACACCTAAATGACTACTGGGTTTATTCATTCATCTCTGCATGTAAATTTTGCAAGGGACTACCTTGCAAACAGATCAATAGGCGATACAATAGGTTCTGGCCGGGAGTCTCGTTGTCCCCCCTTTCACATGCTTTTCATCACCACTTTTCTTTTCTTTTTTTCTCTCAGACATGTATGGTGTCTGACTGTCACCGTCTATTTTCGGTCTCACGCTGTATTTAAAATTTAAAAGCCTGTGCGAGATGCACGAACCCAAATAGAGTCTTTAATGACATGTTCTGAAACATAATTCAATCTACATGGACATGTTTACCAAATACCCACTAAAACATGCAAGAATGTCCCTTACAACAGACTCGTGCCAATTTCTGATTCACGATCATGATTTTGCTTCTAACTTTTTTAAGTGTTACATATAACTTTCATTCCGAATACAATTACAACATACATTTGTAAATTGTTTGCCGGGGAAACAGAAGGAATTTCAGTCTAAACATTCAATGTATTAATATTAGACATCACAGCAATACAACTACATGTGCCAATTTGACTTTGGTAAAAACTTTTAAAAGGCATGGTCGTAGATACTTGATTGGGGCTTCAATACTTTTGTAACATAATGACTAGTCCAGCAAAAGGGGAATTTCTTCTTCGAGACTAATACAACACAACTGAATGGATAATGAAATCCGATACACTTTACGATTGATAATCAATGGTCTCTTTTGACGACTTTCAAAGCAGAGTCTGAAGGATTATCCAGTCTTGAATACAGCGCACCTCATATTGCAATGGTGTAAAACCACAGTCTAGTCAATGAAGCAAGGATCTTTAATTTCTATGGAAGACCCTTTTGCTTTATTATACTTTTCATCCTTCTTCAATCTCTTTCTACATACATGTACATGTACAGTATGCTTTTTCTCTTTGAAGCTTGTTTAGCAAGTGGATGATTGTTTGTGGTATGGTGCTTCTAAAAGGGGATGTGGTTTTGGTTCAACAAAAGTCTATGTCACTGGCTTATTAGCTCCTTTGGCTCCTCTTTGGTCCCTTCTGGTCTGGTCCTACCAAAATGGACCAGTTTACAAACAGGGCTCAAGCTCATACTGTAAAGTTCCGGCTCATGTATTCAGATGTTACATACATGTACACGTATACCTCCTAAAAGTGTCTGCTAATCAAGATATGATTCTGTCCATCCAATTTGCAAAAGACTTGTATTAATTTGTTTCTTTGACATTTCTACTTAAAAAAAAAAACATTTTCTTTGAAGATACCATACTTTATTTATGCTTTATACTTTACTTTTGAACAATCTCAAACCCATTGAAAAGCAGCATACATCTTAACCCGTTGGGGACTAAGCCCGAATATATTAGGGCTGAGGTCTATGGGAAATGTGTGTTGTAGCCAAATCAGCTCGTCTCCAACAGGTTAAGAATTGATATGGAGGGAAGAGTAGGTCTGTAAAATTGAAGACTAAAAGCAGTTTCATCATCATAGGTTTCAAAACCTTGGAAAGAAAAAGGTTTGCAAATGTGTGATTGCTTCTGCCCTTTTCACTCTGCAGATTTATCCATCAAAAATAATTACAACTGGAGGGTTCCTTGCCTGGGAAGAGACTATCAATCAACTAGTGAATATTAGTCTGTGTATTCAGACTCAATCTAAAATTGCAAAATTTGGCTATTTAAAGACCATCAGGATTTACTATGCCATTGATATCTGTGCATTGTTTTGAAATACTTCTGAAATACTTCATCCCCAACCAAAGCGTCTACAGTTGACATTTTTACGTAAAATCCCAACAATTCGTAATTGGTTTCACAAACTGACAAGCTTCTACATGTACAGTAGCATCAAACAACAAAATTAACGAAAAATTCCTGGCAGCTTTTGCATATCGTTAATCACTGATTGTTTCCCACCAAGACCACAATTTCCAAAATTAAGTTCATTCAAATTCATTCTAAAATAATACATTTCCAGAAATTTCTAGTTTTGAAGAATTCAAGACATCCTTCAGACTATGCCTATCTAGGGTCTGGTTGTCCAAGACTAAATGCAGACGATACCTCACTCTACTTGCAATTTAAATCGATGTGCTCATGATCCCTCCCGCCATTTTGATATATCCCCCTCCTACCCCTCTCCATCACGACGCAATTGATTTGACATGGATTAAAATCAACCTTGATAACTTCGTCTATTTGTCCACCATCGTGATGAAAGAGGAATTATAGAATAGAAATTGATCGAAGGGTATAGACTGGAGGATAGTCTATAGGAAAGTGAGGTCAGATAGTTGGGCCATGGTTGGACGGACCAATGGTTTCTTTATGTTCTGTATTCAGTTTAAAATAAACATTAGTCCTTGCCTTCTTCCGCAGTTTCTCTCGATGTCCAAGGAATTTTGTCTCATCAGAAGGAGACACTCGCATCAACTCTCTCCCCTCTTCCCCCTGTGTCCTTTCCATCATGGACCTATAACCCTAAGTCCATGTTTCCATGTACTCGTTTATAGGTCCATGCTTTTAGTCACTTTATTTCTGTCTTTCTCTCATTCTGTCTGTTTCTGTTTCATTTTTCAATCTTTTCTCTGTTTTTATCACTTGCTTTGTCCCTACCAAACAGACTCACACAAATCAACTCTCTTCCCCTCCTTCGCTGTGTCGCTATTTATCACATTAAAGATGTTTTTCAGTCAACCTCTCTCTGTCTTTCTCTCTTTTTGCCTATCTCTTTCTCGTTTTCTATCTTATTCTGTATTCTTGTCCTTCTCTGTCTTTTTCTCTGTCTTTATAACTTTGTCTGTCCCATTCAGACAGACAGACACATCAACACCCGCCCCCTCACTTTAAATCTCATTGGAGATGTCTTTTAGTCATCCTCTCTCTGTCTTTCTCTCTTTCTTCCTTTCTCTTTCTGTCTTTCTCCATCTTTCTGTCTTTATCACTTTGTCCTTTTTCACCTTCCCAGACAGACAAACATATGACATCAACTCTCTCTATCTCTCTCCCTATTTCATTTTCTCCCTCCTCTATTATAAAATCCATCAATCAAACTCTTTTTCTCCTCCATTCATTTTAAAATTATAATCTTGTAAGCCAATATAAACTAGCTAAAAGTGTATATTGCACTTTCTTAGGTCTACTTTTATCCAAGATTTCACAATCACGTTACAATAATGAAAAATGGATGTAAAAGCACTTTCCCTTCCAATAAAACATCCAATAACCATGACAACACTCCCAAGTATAAACTTCAACCATAATTAAATTTTATGAACAAGTAAGAGACACAAAGCCAACAGAAAATCAAACAAAAGCATCCACTTATTTCTATTTTAAGATGGAAAGTCTGATAGTCTTTGTAAGGGTAATGAAAAATCTCACAAAATTGCCAACTTTTGTTTGCTTGATTAGAACTTTTTGTTATCTCTCTCATTTTTGATCAGATCCTTTATCAAACTTCCATTGATATTTTTCTTGTATTTACATGATTTTTAAACCAGGTTAATGCCGGACTTTACACCAAATATTACACTTACATGTATATTACGTTTATCTCTAGATGGTATTTCACCAAAATCACAATACACACAAGTTTCCAGAAAATTATTATAAATCTATGCCTCATAGAAATTATTCTTAACCTCAAGCGATTTAACATTTAATAAAAGTTAAGAGTGTTTCAGTGTTTTATACTCAACTCTCATATTGATGTGATTGAGTTTGACATCATGTCAATTTCAGATGTAAACCAAAATCAGGGATAATGCATAAAAAGCCTCATGGGAAAATTATGTGAAGTAATGATAATAGCCATATTTATATTGTGCACATATCCCAAGAGATGCTTACAGCACCTAAACTGCCCTTATGTTTAGGAGCTAAAGCATTCAAGGCATCATCCCCTACCAGGGTGGTGTTGCATAAAACTTTTTTTCTAACCCGAGTTTTCTCGGGTTAAAAATCTCAGCTTATGTAGACCTATTTCTTAGGTTATTCAACCTGAGTTTTAAAACTCCCTAAAAATTTATTGCATTAATACTTTTGAAAACTCTGGTATGTTTTTATGCAATGGAAAAAACAGTAAAAAATCCAGAAAAATATTGTAACCGGAGTTTTTGGACTTTAACCGTAGTTTTCAGATTTTAACCGGAAAAAACTCCGGTTAGAAGTTTTATGCAACGGGGTCCAGGTACCCACTTGCTACACATGGGTAGAGTGAGGTAAATGAAGATTCATGTCTTGGACATTAACATGAAACCCCACATAATTAGGATTTATTAAAGTACTGTATTCGCTGTTATTTTCACGTGATTAAATTTTCGCGCTGAGTGGCTTCAAAACATGTTCACAGGTTCTTTAATTCGCACTGCATGTTCGTAAGCTCGCAATTGAACCCATTCAATCCATGCATAGGATACCCTGCCTATATATTTGCGGGTTTTCTAATTTGCGCTTGTCGCTCTTTGCGCGAAATCCGCGAATATTTCCACGAATACAGTACTTCAAAGTCATATATTTTTTGTCTAATCCAATTACTTGATACATTTTCAACTATATCATTTCTTCAAATCTAAGCCCTTTCAAAAATATTTAAAAGGATATCACAATATAATTCTGATAAATATTGGAAGTAATTACACAAGACATTTATCTAGCTTCTTTCGAACTGCACCATTTACCCACGTTTTAATTTTGTTGTAAGGCAAGCATAATGATTAAATATTACATGTACTTAACTTTTAATTGGGTTTTGATCATACTATTACTCAAAATTATATGCACTGATTTCCATCGGCATAGATATGACTTCTCAAAATAAAAGTCAAACAATTTTATTGCTCTTTTGTGGAAAAATCACATCGGTTTGTGGGAAAATTTTTATATTGATCGCGCTCCAGTGATTGTATCACAGTCTGGCAGGTCAATAGCAAACAGAGGATTTTGAGACGGACAAAAGACGTTTATTCGTTCCTTTCATCATATTCATTCTTCTAGCACTGAATGGAAATATTGATTGTTATTTCCTTTCGTTCTGGAACCTATAATCATTTGTCAATCATTTGTTCTTTGTTTATATTAAAGAAATGGATGGGTGAACGCAAAGAGAACCAGGTAATGCTTTGGTTTACGAAATCTAGGCTCAATAATTCCTATTTAAAGATAATCACTTGTTGAATTGATGAATGCCTAATACGATCTAATCACCTTTCAAATATTGCTAGGCTTGTTTAGCTCTCGGTCAGGGGAATGAGCTCCGTTGGTACAATCACTAAAATCGATCTCATCAGATATTGATCCAATTCACATAGAGAGAGATGAATAATCTTAAATCTGGTTCACGATCAATTATCTCATAATTGTCTGATGATTTTTCCTGCATCATCTATAACTGAGATGTTTATTCTAGGTGTATGCAAATTCAAAACAGAATTTCAAAGCAAAGAAAAGGCAAATAAAGTAGTCAACAGTAGCACTATTGACAATTTCTGGAACCTTCAAATGTGATATCTGTCATATACCTTCTGTTCAATTTGAAAGTTACATGTAGAAATAAAAAATATACACTAAATGTTGCATATATGCAACATTTAGTGTATATTTAGCATGCCAAATTGTGCAAAATATAAGCCTCCATCGTCTTGGAATTAACTTGGACAAAGCTAAAAAAGATCCAAATTAAGAGACCTCTATGGGGGAAGTCCCAGTATCAGCAGGTGCCAATTTGAAGATTCATATCAGGGTGTTATTAAAGTTTTATGACTTGTGCCACAAAGACATTGCTATTCTTTGCTCCTCTTATCATCATAAACCCCATATGCTACATATTTTTTTTACTTTGATACTTCAAGAATTGAAAGAGGAAGAGTGAGTTAAAAATAATAGTGAATTGCAGACTTTTGAGTATGAAACGTATATATCGGCGAATGACTTGTTCTTACTATTTTCATTAAGAACACTTCTTAGCTTTGTCCAAGTTGATTCAAAGACGACGCAGGCTTATATTTTAAGCAATAAGCATGCTTAATCTATATCGTTTGCAAGGAAAAGCCTTATATTCTCTGATCTGGGTAAAATGGCTTACTCTTTCTAAACTTTGGTCAGAAGAAACATCACCTAAGAGAGAACCATATGGTCTCTGAAGACATGGCTAAATACATCATGAGATAGAAGAAGCAATCCCTCACGCTCGTGACCGTCCCGCCTCCATAAAGTCCTCCGTGGGATGTCCCAACGTGAATCCATCAGTATCGTCTGTCATCGTCCAAATCCCAAAATTAAAAGCCTTTCTTTTTCTCTCTCTCATTTTCTCCATTACTTTCCTGATCATTCTACCCACCTGTTTCACAATCATGGCTATCAAGTTCATTCTAACTATCAAGTGTCTCTTTCCAAAGTTTTGATATGCATTAATCCATCAGGAATTACAGTATCAAATACCGTATAAGTGGTTATTTTCGCGGTGACTTTATTTTTGCGAATTTCGCGAGTCAGTCATCGCGAAAATTTCCACTTCATTACAAGGCTATTTATGGTAATGAAATCATCACCAAAATCGCGAAATTTTGCTCCCGCGAATTTCCCCAACTGGTCAAAAATCGCGAAAATATCTGTACGTGGAAATATTGGCTTATACAGTATGCTAAAGGGCAAAATATAAAAGTACATTTATATTCTTTTGTCTATTTCCCAATGTTTCAATTGATCTCCAGTATGCATCTCTATCCCTCCAATTCCTCAACCTGTTCATATTCGTGCTGGGCATTGCTTTATCCTATGTACATTGACAATCTAAAGTGTAATTCCCTCTTGCATCAGAAAATAATCATTAATTCAAAAAGGAAAAAAATTACGAAAAATATCGGGTATCTACATTTAACGTCCATCCATCCTGTTTAAAATAACCTCTTTCTACTTCAAATGTCCCATCGACTCTTAATTTGAACACATCGAGCAAATAGATGGGAGGAAAGATGGATGGGTCTCAGTCGAGTACTCTTGCGTAACCGTGACGATGATAAACCCCATCTCAAATTGGAATCATATCACGTAGCATCTCTGCTCTTTGAGAGATCAACCCCTATTATTGAGATCCGAATCAGCTTATTAGTGTGTGTTGAGTTTCAAAACGGCACAAATGCAGAATGAGATGATTCTAATAAGGTCACGAATGCAGAATGAGATGGGTTAAGGTCCTTTTGGCTGTTTAATGACCAACCCCTCTCATTGAAATCCCAATGAGTTAATTACAGTGTATTCAGATTCAGAAAGTCATTAATGCATAATGAGATGGGGGAGGTCCTTTTAAACTATTTTATGATCAACTCAAATCATTCAGACCCCAATTAGCTAATTGCTATCAGTTCACTTTCAAAAGGGCTGAGTAAGGGCCTTATAGATCTAAAGCACCTAATTTATAATTAGCCAAGAGTCACAACATATGGAAATTAATCACGTAGGAACAATGAATTTCATCAAATTAAACTAATTTGCAAAGTGATGTTGATATCAAATTTTTTTTTAAAGGACAATAAATTAATGAGCACTTATGTAGAATCGATGAATGGGGAATGAATTTTGAAAAATATTACACCCCCCCCCCCAAAAAAAAAAATATATAAATAAAATAAAGTGTACATTTGAATAATCTAAAGCAATTGGGAAGAATTTTTTTCAGTACAATCGTGATTTTGTATATATTGCCTTTTCTTGGCCTGCACTTGAAGGGAAAAAAACTGAAATTGATTTTCAAAGAAGGAAAAAGAAAAAAAAAAACAACATGCATACAACATTTCCCATAGTTACTACATAGCTACAACCACAAGATGGCAGTATACAGATTTCCTTTTCTTGAAATTTGAACAATGTTGCCATTTCTACATTTGGTTTCATTACCAGTACACATTCTTCCCAGGTTATTGTTTGATCTGTATTTGTATATCTGCAAGAAGCAATTTTGTAAGTAACTTTGGGGAAAAGAACTGTTTTATATGGAAAAAGGTAACATCAAATCTTTTCCCTTTCTTTCTCTCTCTCTCTCCTAATCTTCAATTGTTTGAGATCATGAAGACGATAGCCAGCCTTTGATGGACAGAGAGCAAGATCCCGATATTAAAAAATGGTGTTCTCCGCCTGATGAATTATTGACACGAATCCTAGACCGTCAAAGCGAATAAATTATACCCCGATGTAGGCTAATGGATGACCTGCCTAGTCTCTCAAATCAGACACTATTTCCCCAGAGGGTGAGGCACAGGTAAAGTTTCCAGTAAATTGTGTGCTTTGTATGAAGTAACTTACATGTAAAAGAGAGAACTATTAAAAGTGAAAATTAAGGCAAATTAATTGCTACAGTTGCAATTGAATTCACTCTATATTTTGTATTTTTATTGAAAGGTTTGCATTGCTGCAGTTCCAAAACAAGACTCGATAATACAATTTCTGTGTGGTTCTTGTATACATGTATTTCATTACCATATAAATGTAAACCAAATGAATGTTTCCGGTACACAATGTGAAAAAAAATGTGGAGTTAATACTAGATGCGAAGAAAACACTTTAATCATTACACAGTAATACCACTCAGGATCATATTTATCTGGAAGTCGTCTCCAACCCCCCAAAAAAATCCTGAAAAAAAGCAATAAATTTTGGCAAGAAAAAAACACACAGAAATAAACAAATGTCTTGGATTTTATTAGAAAATCCTAAAAAATGGAATACCTGATTAGAGTATGTACATGTACATTATTTTTGCATGAAGATTTTATTTTCTGGATAGAAAACCATGTTTCAATCAAGATGTACACACTAATGCACATGTACACATTTTATGTGTGTGCTTTCTACCTTAGATGTTAAACTATTCAAAATTATTGAGGATTAAGAGATAACTTGTATTTCATATGTTAAGAATAGGTTGTGTGTGTTTAGATACTATGAAACACTAACATGAACAAGATTGATCAGAAATTTTGCGCTGTTTCCATAAACTGACGCCCCGACATCCCTGACACCCTAACTCTTAAACTTACCCTAAACCTGCTCCTAAAGTTTAGGTTAGGGTGCAAAGGGTGTGTCACAATATGACAAGACCTGAAATTTTGTGTGGATATTTTGTAAATAATTTAAAGTTATGTCGAATAGTAACACATCAGATGGGCTATGATCATATTAACTAAAAATTAATTTTCATGGAATGAGCCTGGAGGTGATAGGGACAGACTAAATCGGACAGTACACACTATATCATGGCATCAGCCCATGTCATATGAACAATAGCTTGGACATATGAAATACAGCTGACCAACTACAGTTGCAAAGAGGTTACAATAAGGTTATGTACAGGAGTCTAATTCAGATAAATTTCAGAAAAGTCATGGATGATGATGGGAACTTACTGAGTGATTTTTTTAAATTTTTTATTTATTATTATTAGTGTTTAAAGCTCAAATCGGGCTGTATTGCAATGTCTGTATTAGCCGGAAACAGTTAACACTACAAACATTCAAACTAATTCTATGAGTATTTTAGTATTAATGACTGTTAAAATCTAAAACTCGAGCATTCATTTACAGGTTGAAATTGTGTATTTTTGAAAAGTATTTTGATGGACTAAGAAAAGGACCATCTTATTATTTGATATGAATGTTTTTGGAGTGCCATGGTAGAAAAGTTTCAAACATTGTTTCTATAGCATTTTGAGGATATAAGCACAAACATTTTCACCAAAATATTTTCAAATTATTTATAAGTGAAAGGACCGATTCTTCATGGTTTAAACTCTAGGGCCCGTATTCTCAAAAGCCGCCTAACATTTCAGCCTAGCTTAAATCTGTGGTTTAACTATGGCTTGCTAAAATGGAATCAATCTGTCGATGTTCCATGTTCCTATCACCTTCTCTGAATTCTGGAATCATGTTTTAATTGTAAGGAAAACTTTTGTACTTATCATTCCCAAGCAGTTTTTTCAATACCAAACATATAATGTTGAATTGAACATCTACTTTTCGGGATGGATTCCCTTTTAGCAAGCCATAGTTAAACCTCAGATTTAAGCTAGGCTTAAAGTTAGGCGGCTTTTGAGAATACAGGCCTACAAGTACAAGTTAGGGCAAAACAAAGACAAACAAAATTGATTCTTCAGACACTCTGGATTCCAAAGGGTTAATAGGGTCAATGCCAAGGGGTACAGAATGGGTCTTGAAGGGGGACAGAATGGATCTATTAGGGGTGCAGGAAGGGATTAAAGGGGGCGAGAGATGGCACAACGGGTCACCTCTAATTGCTTTAAAAGGTATCACAGCACCTACATGTACATATTACAATCTCTCTTTCTCTGTCTCTTTCAGTCTTTCCTTCTGTCTGATACCTGTTTTTTAAAGGGGAAGTTCACCCTGGAATTTTCTTGGTTTTAAAAATTGCAGAAAAAAAAAGAGAAAAATACGAATGAAAGTTTGAAGAAAAGCGACCCAAAAATAGCGAAGTTATGCAGATTTCAAGTTTTGATTCTGTGACGTCACGTGCGAGCAGCTCTCCCAGGTGTTTTTCATGGTTGTTGATAAAGGAATGGGTCAATTTGATAGAGGCATGTATATTAACGTATGTTTGATGATGGATGAAATTATTAATTTTCTACTGAAAAAAATGGCACTTTATGGAATTTACACAACAAAACACATACAAATGTAGGAGAACTGCTCGCATGTGACGTCACAAAATCAAAACTTTAAATATTCATAACTCCGTTATTTTTTGGTCGATTTTCTTCAAATCTTCAATCATATTTTTCTTTTATTTTTCTGCATTTGTTAAAACAAAATTAAATCCAGGGTGAACTTTCCCTTTAACTATCCAATTGACTTCTTGACCTACCTTTCTTTCAGACTAATACCAGCTCCATTCCCCCCCCCTCCTTTCCATCCGCCTCCACTTGATCTTACCTCCTTCCTCTCTCCCTCCCTCTCAAATCCAACCACTTCATCACAAAATACGCAAAATCATCCCCTTTGGAACAACCCACAACATACAATTGTTCTTCTTTTATGTGACAGTAACACAGCAGCCCTGCAACACATTCGTCTTAGTCAAACCCACATCGGTAAACATTTAGAGAGGAGAGTTTACACACTTACCAATTCATGCAACACGTGTCAATGGGGAGTGCTTGCTAGAGGTTGCTTTTTTTTTCCCCCTCCAGGACTCTTCTTCGCCCGGCATAGGAATTAACCGGCAATCGCTGAATGGGAAGACCAGCCTTTGCTCAATTGGCGGCAGGTTCTGCCGTTGCCATTAGAGTAATGGAAGCTTGGAGGAGATTGCTACGTTTTGACTCATTATTGGCTTGCACTAGCACAGCCGCCATTTGCATACTACTTTATGGGCTTGCATAAATTATGACTTTCTAGCAGGAAAACCTGTGTTCTCGAGTTCCTTTCCCTTCGTCTTGCATCTAGTAAATTTCAGGTTAATTATTAAAGCTTCATCTCTCTTCTCTCGACCACTGCCAAACCCTCAAGAAAAATGTTTTATTACTAACTCTGACGTTGACATGTACATACTTAATTATTTTGCTATATAAACAGCCACCAAGGTTTCCACCATTTCATTGGGTAATTCAGAATACTTAATAACTTTAAAGTGCTCAATTTAAAAATATGACTAGTCTCTTTCGTTCTTTTGATGTGAGTAGGTACATGTAGGTATCAATCCATTAAAAATAATTAATTGGTATTTCTTGCACGTTCCTTACAAGTCACAAAGCTATAGTTTCATTTTATTTTTTTATTTTTTCCCCTTTTTTTTTGGGGGGGGGGGTGGGGCATGATAGAGAAAACATTTATGGAAGAAAGCTAACTTATGTATATCATAAAGACAAGAACTCCATACCTTTCCCTACCCTCAAAACAAAAAATACAATAAATGCAGATTCTTCCATAAGTCAAGAAACTTGCATTAATCCTAGTTTCAAACTTTTTTCAGTACTGCACATTTTGTATTTTTATAAATGATGATGGCAAGAAAACCACGCCCCTCAAAACTAATAAATTCTCAATGACTTTGGATTGACCAGGGCCGGTGAATCTCACAGAACACACGCCCCTCACACCTAAAGGTGTCCGGGCACGATGGATCAACAAGAATCCAATACCAGCCACCTTGCATGACGGATAGCGTCTATTTGATAGGATGTTCCACCGATTCTCTCCCTATTCCATCACGACACCTCTATCGGAATCGTCAAACATGGGCCCGGTCTTTAATATCCCCTCCCGTAAAAGAATGTCATGCATATGGGTGACGACAGAGCGTTGTGTCAATTCTTCGCTGGCATGGCGCCTCCAGGGGCTGCACTTGCTAATAATCCTAGGTAATTGATAATCTGATTATAGTTTGCAAAAAAAAACCTTGGGATTATAATCAACAAAATTGGTTGATACTCTTTTTTTTTTTTCCCCTATCTCTCTTGCTCTCTCCTTTTTTTTTTTTTTCATGATTAATTTGAAATTTTGTTAATTTCCTGATGAGATGGAATTTGTGGAAAGTAGTGAATGGCAGAACAGCACGCATGAACTAATTATGTAATAAAATCTATTGAAACATAAGTTGAGAGAATAGACATTTTTATTGGGAAATGAAAATGAGAAAATGAAAATAAATAATTAATATCCTGCATTATTCAAAGTTTAATTTGGTTCAATCATTTCCTGTAAAATTTCATTAATTTGACACACTTCAAGAGAAGATGGTGAATGTACATGTACATTGTAATTAAAATAAATAACTTCACTCTATTGATAGGATCTACATGTATCTGTTGAAGGGGAAATTAAACTGTTTAAATTAAATTAAAATGTTTTGACTGTCATGTTTTTGTTTGCAGCAGTGAACTTTATTTTGACATATCAAAGGAATGCCATAATGAAAATATTAAAGAAAGAATAACAAAACAAAAATACAGGCAAACATATTTTGTCATGTTTAGTTTTTATAATTAAGAACAATTATTGGGATTCATGTTTAAGATCTTTAAAATAAAAAAAGTGTTTGATATCACTGGAAATCGTGGAACTTGAATTAATTCTGGTTAGTTATGAGGTAGCAGTTCAGTTGTATGCCACCAGCACCACTCCAAACCAGGATTCTAAGGGTTAACCACCAGCACCTTCTCTCCCACATTTGTTTGCCCTCAGAGTGAAGAGGGCTCCCTACCAATATTTGCTCTCCGTCTAAAGCCCGCCATGTCCTCTCTCTCTCTCCATCTCTCGTCTATTGTCATGCTTGTTGCTAAGGAATAACCATTTCAAAAGGATCTGAACTATGGCCCCATTCAAGCTCTAAAATCCACCCGCTCTTGCTTGCTCTCCCAGTGTTTGCTGACAGCTTTCTGGAGCTTGGGGTTTTTTTTATGAATCTTTCTTTTTTTCGTGAAATGTTTGCATTTAGATTTATGGCCTCTGACCTCACTTGAATATAACATTTGTATAAGATTTCATCAGCTTTTAGATCTCTCCCTTCACCCCCCCCCCCTCCCCTCCTCTCCCCTCCCTTCTCTAAGTCTACATGTATCCCCCCTACCCCTCTCTCTTTCCTTCCTTCTCTCTCTCTCTCTCTCTCTCTCTATCTCTCTCTTATCCACTTTCTTTCTATTATCATTCTACATATTATCCTGTCACGGTCAATCTCCGTTATCTACAAAAAAAAAGTTAAGATTGAAAGAAAGAAACAAATTAGTTTTTAAACAGTATTAGTGTTTGTACAGAAGCCTTCCATACATGCATAATCCCGAACCCCTCCCCCTTATATGGTATAAATGGTTATTTTTGCAGCGGTTTTATTTTCGCAATTTCAAGAGTCCATCTTTGCAAATATTTCCAAAAAATTTTCTCTATTTTTTTTTTCTTCCATCAGTTTGAAAGATAGAGACAAATCAGTTTTTTAACAGTTTGGTGTTTGTACAGAAAGCCGTACAGATACTTTTGTACATGTCATCTCATAACTACCGAGCCCCTCCCCCTTATTCTAGGATTAAAATTTTTCAGCATGACAGAATCTAATAACATACTTGGACAACACCACAATGAGCTCCCAATTCACTTGCACACACATGCAACATAATAGTAATGTTGCATCATGAACATACATGGCACACATTAAAAAGCCTCGCCCTCATCAAGAACAGAAGAAGAATTGTTTACTCTGGATACTGAACCAAGAAATCTGAGCCAACACATCAACAATACAATGTTTACTTCTCATTGTCTCCTATTCATTTTCTTGGAGTAAAAGCCTGGGGGAGAATCCCCTTTGTCATTCTTTGTTTGTTGAGTGTGAAGAGTACACCATTAACCCTTTAGCACCTAAACCGCCCGAGACCGCCCCTCAGATTACTCGCTAAACCACCCCAAACCGCCCCTGTCTTAAACACACTATAGTCAAGATAGTATCAAAAATGAGTGATGAAACATGCCCATACTTGTTTTGGATTACCAATTGGATGTGTGCTGTCCGATGGTGCACAAAAAAGTATGTTTTAAGAGCAATTCTTATTGGAAAAACGTGACTGAAACACAGCATAACCCTTTCCGCCAGTGAGTAAACTGACACTTTTCACACAGTCTCTAGGTGCTAAAGGGTTAAAGGTAGTAAATGTAACTCACTACGTTTCTAAGACTCATAGCTTCAAAGAAGTATCCGAGGTTCCAAGATATCTCAGAGACGTCTCCAAGATGTCTCCGCCAAGGAAAAAACCTAATAGATATGAACAAATTTCGAGACTCAAGAGACAGCTCTAAGACCTCTCCACGACTAGTTTCAAAAGTGTCTCAAATTTGTCTCAAACTTGTCTCAAACTATTCCCAAACCCGTCTCAAATCGGTCTCACAGCAAGTGAGATACAACCAATACCCAACGCTAAAATACATGTCAACTATTTCCCCACCAACCCAACCCCCCCCCCCCCCCCCAGAAAAAAAAAATGTCATCATTGACATTTCTCTCATCTCTCAGGACCTTTTTAAATTAATTAAAATTGGTTTAGTATGAATGAAAATAAAGGTATAACCCACATCCTCAGCCACAAATGTTAGGGTAAGGTTTAGGATAATAAGGGTGTGTTCAATGTCCAGTTTCAAATTTATACGCCAACATGAATCATGAATACATAAACGCAATTACAAAACACAAACGCGATCAGCGGTGCACCGTTCAGTGTCAAAAATTTAAAGCTGCTTATATTTCCATCATTTTTAAATTCCCCGCTCTGAAAAACAAACATCTTCTCCTTTTTTCACTTGCACCGGAAGCTTCCACTGCGAGAGCATAAACACGTTTGAAAACTCAATCCTGTTCAGTGTCGCATTTTGTTGCAATCGCGATGCTCAAGGTCGTAAAATTGAAGCTGATTGTGTTTCAAAACGCATCTTTTTCGGCGTTTAAATTTTCCTCCGAATCGAGATTTGAAACACGTTTACTTTTACGACCGGGGATGGGGGACAATGAACACACATTTTGTTTCTCTCTATATCAGCGTTTTGTAATTGCGTTTTGTATCATGATTCATGTTGGCGTATAAATTTGAAACTGGACATTGAACACTCTAAGACACACTCTAAGATTAGGGTTAGGTGTAGAGTGTTAGGATTTCACGCTCTGGAAATGCCCAAGTAAAAATTTTGCCATTGAGTTCTTATTTGTGTTGCCAATCAAGAGAGTTTAATGACTTAATATCTACTGAAGACAATATCACCTACGTGTTCTGAGATTTTATTTCATAGCTTGGTACATACATATCGCTTTATTTTCCGTATTAGAAGATAATAATGCTGTATGTATTTTGGAGCTTGGAATGTTGAAGGAAAAATACATTTGTAAGTAAACAACTTGGACAATGTGAATAAAGTCCTTATACATGCTTTTAAATGTAATTGCTTTTTAGACATCTCATCAATCAGTACGACACTATTCTTTCAAATACAAAGACAAGATGATCGGTCAATTGTTCCTTCAAGTGCTTCACAGACTAACGTAATGATTGAAAAGAGCTTCTTAATTCACAAGAAAACACGGCGAGATAAAGTGCAAGAGTTCAAACAGCAAATGATGAACAGAGTGATTTATTTTTGCTGGATCATCCATTTTTGTGAAAATAACATGATTCCAAGGATGATATTTGTTTTCGTGGCATGATAGTTTCTAGTTTGTTTTCAAATGTGTCTGGTTTTAAGGATAATTATTATTTTCATGGCATTATACAGTCTGTGTCAAATAAAATAGTACAGTTGGGAAACATTTTTTTATTGTATGAAGGGTAGTCACAACCTAATAATGCTCGGTATTTCCATAAAGCAGGAACAACAAGCTTTCTTCTGTAATTGTTTTCACTCCATTAGGTGCTGTAGATCTTGGGATATTTTCTACAATCAATAAATATTCATTTTGCGCACGCCGTGCCATGCCTTTGTGTAGGTTTTGAACATCAGGTGCCAAAATGAACCAAAAAGAACAATAGGTTTGCGCGGAGTTAATTCCCTTGTCTTCGCACAAAATTTAGCATATCTTTTGTTCTACAAAAGCAAATTATTTGAAAAAAGTTGCATCAGCAAGAAAAATATATTGGCTTTAAACCTGGTGTATAGTTTTGGTAGCAAAAAAGGAATTGGCACAAAACCAATCAAATGTAGTTACATGTTGTCCACATTGCACTAAAAGATATGTGTGAAAGATCTTGTGAAATTCCTTTCAATATTTCTGATGAATTTCATTTTTTATACAGTTTGAATATAGCGCATTCCAACTGCCGTTTAGACCTCTGCTGACAGGTTCTCACGCCCGAGGTTACGGCGTGAATTAGTGCGAACGATCTGTGTGTAACACCCACACAAGAGAATCCCCACTGGTTTTCCACGTGAGCGCTAACCTGAGACGGGTCCCCGACTTATCTTTTTTATCCTTATATTATGAAATAAAGACACTAAAACAAGATTTCAAGTACTATAATTTGCTTTATTATAGTTATTGGATTCAATCTATCATAATTTATCTTAATGTGAATCAAAATAAATTTTTCTTTCTCCCGAAACTATACACCAGCTTTAAGTTGATACCACATATACATAACATTTTTAAAGATTTCATACCTAAATGATTTTTCCCCCGACAGTACCATTCTTTTTGACACAGACTGAAGTTTGCAGTTTTTTTTCAAATGTGTCTGGTTAGAATGCTCCCCAGCAGTGGATGTGCACATATTGTTTGCAGGGAAATCTATAACTATGGTAACTAATAAAACATTGTAAAATAAGCACATTGATAAATTCTTTGGATACTTCCCTACAAATAAAAAAATAACTAAATTATACTGTTTATTATACTTCTTTTTCAATTTATTGAATTGAAAATGCATGAACTCACAAAATCAAGAGGTGCTGAAAGCTGCGAAGAATGAAAGCAACATGACAATGATAGAATGGGACTGTCACTGATCATTCATAAGACATACACCATTGTCAATATGATGGGACTGTAGAGCATTATAATCATGCCTGTCATCTCTGATCTCTACTCATAAACACTGTTTTCTCTTTCCAATTACTTCGGACACAATTTCTAGATTGGGGCATCTGGAATAGTCATTACCTCCCCATATCATCTGTGGAAGGGGTGCGATTGGGGTGAGATGGGGGTGGGGGAGGCGGTGCGGAAGGGGGTGAAGAGGGGAGGGGGCAAACATGTTCAGAACATCTGTGTGATATCATACTGGGACATTTGAATTCTGAAAAATTAACACCTCCTCCTACAATGTGAATGTTTAACTGTCCTCCCTCAATTTTATTGAACTACATCTAAATTATTCTTTAATATCCCCCTATCCCTATCCTTATTTTGGGTCCAGACCTTCCCTTTAAGGCCTGTGCCAATATTCATAAAACCTTACTAAAGCTAGTTGTCAACTAATAACATAGGGAACAGTACAGTTAGGTGATAACTAGGCCTATGAAGGTTTCATGAATATGGGCCCAGTACTTAAAGGGAAGGTCTGGACCCAAAATAAGTTGCTTCTTTAAGAAGAAGATAAATTAGAAAAACAGATTAAAACAAGTTTGAAGAAAATCAGACTAACAATAAGAAAGTTATGAATATCTTTCTGATGCACAAAAAATGATATCATAGGGGCACAACTTGTCATGCATTTTCTATATTGTTTTATGATAAATTTTCACTCTATTTGTTAAGTAACAGTTTTCCTCATCACTTTGGCCAAGATAAAATGATTTTTTGGAAAATGTACAATACTTGCTGGACTACTTCATGAATGGGAAAAGGAACATTTTGTTGCATATTGTGTGAATCACAGTCTGCTTCCAGGTTTATAGTACATCATTCCAGCTCACATCAGACCCATATTCATATCATCCAAACTTTAACATTTTAAAACAGTGGGTCCAGTGCATGTGAACTTAAATTCTTATTCATTTTTATAAAAGAAGACTTCGGTAGAGCCAGCTAAATAAGTGTAATTTTTCCAAAATACCACCATTTCCCTTGTTTAATTACATATGTCCAAAATCTGATTTTAATTGAGTTTTCCATCCCCATCTGGATGTACAGTGTCATTCACCTTCATAGCATTCATACCATCATGGCTAATCTTCAGATGGTGACACTCCACCAGACCAAAGTTTAGAAATAGCCCATTCATAATTAGCCAGATCAGAGAATATCTGTTTCTTTCCTCCCAATTAGCTTGTTAAATTACGAAGAAAAGTTAAACTACATCATCTTGCACTTTTCTTTAATACAAATAGCTTGTGTAACTGGTTATTTTCGCGGTGGTTCTATTTTCTCAAGTCCATCTTTGCGAAAATTTCCACTTCAGCATAAGGCTGTTCATAGGAATAAAAACATCCAACAAAAAAAAATCACAAAATTGTCCACTCGCAAATTGCTTTAAGTAGTCCAAATTGCAAAAACATATGTATGCAAATTATGTGCATGTATTGAGGGTGCTCGCCGCAAAAAAAAAATTAATCGCGCCCGAAAATAATAGAATACAGTATCTCACAAATTCAAACTAATCGAGTAGCACCCATTAGGTGAGATGTGTTTCTTGATGATAATTACCCTTCATCATCAACCTAAGATCCTGTCAAATCAAAGCATTCATCATCATCCCCATCACCCTAGCACCGTTTAGACAAAAAAAAAATTATGGACAGAAGACAAAAGACCATATCAAAAGACATCTGTATCATGTGTGGACGCCGCCGCGGGGGATCAATCGCGACCACTTTAATTGCAATTTGACGAGACATCTTACTCCAGCGAGCATATGTCAAGTCTAGGCAGGGCCCGCAGACGAGCATGGGCGATCTTGGGATCCAAAATTGCAGGCCAGCGCCGCTTCGATGCACACGGCCGACTCAAGGGTAAAATGGAAAAGCAGATGTTCCGTCAGGATCATCACATTTTTGTAGCCATGTGACTAGAAAGGGCATGGAAGTACTTGTGAGATGACACTCATTAAATTTGTGGATAATTTTGGGGGAATAGGAAATGCAAAAGGGATTATCCTTAATACGTCTATCTTGATTTTAGATCTTCATGAATGTAGAAATGTATTATTTCTAAATAGTTTTAAAATGCTGCAATTACTGGATACAATGAGTGTTATTTGGTATTCAAATTTTTTCATGTGAAGAACCGGTGTACTTGTACTATGCACTAGTACACAATAAAGAACTGATACCATTCCTGAATTATAACCCCTTCTGAATTTCCTACACATTCTATTTCTACCCCCCCCCCCCCATTTCTATTTCTACTACCACCCTTTTGACTAATAAATAAGCTGCATCTGGTAAAAGCTGCCCCCCCCCCAAAAAAAAAAAATAAAAAAAAAATCCTTGTCTCCATACCAACAACCCCCTTCCTATTTCAATAAGAGCACTTTCTGCATCCAACAACCCCCCCCCCACTTTAATAAGAGCCTTGTTAGCATCCATCGCTTGTTCAGTTTTAAAAATGCCATGGCAATTTGGTACATGCTGTATTATAGAACGAGACTCGCCACAGAGATATTACAGCATTTGAGGTTTCAACAAAGTACATTTTCTTTTGAACTGCCTTTGCCTAACATAGCATTTGCATTTTTCGTCAACCAACCAAAAACCTATTTCCTCCAATGCATATTAAGAATCAGTTTAACCAAATTAACTCCCTCCCCCATACACATTATGTGTACCCTCCCCCGTCCTCCTCCCCCTCCCCCCTCTACCACGAGCATGTTCTACTCCAGTCTGTCTCACATAGCATCCATTGCTAATTACGAGCAAAGTATCCTCTCTCCACCAGAGCCCAGCGATGGCTATCGATGCAGATCTGTTTGCTGTTTAATCATTCTTCCCCAGGGTTAATAAAGCATCAACTCCGCATCACGTACAGGCAAACAATACGACGACCCACTGACGGGTCCGACTGTTGCAAAATTTATATTTTCATGAAAGAAAGCAACATATGGAGCCTTGGCAGGTACGGAAAGGGCATGATGGTAATTAAGGTGGAAAGTCATGGTTCGGTTATTTGTCCAGCGTTCAGCTTTATTTCTTTCTTGGCTTTTAATCACTTCTCTTCTTTCTTTTTTCTTCTCATTTTTTTCGCTCTTCAAGTACACTGTACTTCATGATATGATTTTTTAGGAAAAATAGTATGGAGACATAATAAAATACAATGAATTTTCTCATTAATTAACACAAATTTCTAAATAAATATTCATTGGACAGAGCAAAAATGTTATTGCTAGTCAGAAAATTGGAGATTAAGAAGGATGTGGTGTCCAATGATTTTATATTGAAATAAAAACACATGACAGAAATTCTCTTTTAAAATGTCCCTTTCCCCCCTTTTTTCTCTTTTTAAAAATTTTCAATGATGGCTCTTTACCGAGTCTCATTCTCCACATGTATTTTTTAAACTGAATCTGTCAAGATAAAATACTAACTGGGCAAGATGCTATCAATATGATAATTTGTACATGAACATGTGTGTAAAGACATGAACATAACTGGACACTTAACAGGTGTCCACTCACTTTCCAAATTTAATTCTTACCCCGTCCATTACACTATTTTACACTATAATTGTCTTGATATCAATGTACATGTACATGTACACTATACATGTACATGTTTAAGTGGA
This sequence comes from Paracentrotus lividus, assembly GCA_940671915.1. Classification (NCBI taxonomy): domain Eukaryota; kingdom Metazoa; phylum Echinodermata; class Echinoidea; order Camarodonta; family Echinidae; genus Paracentrotus; species Paracentrotus lividus. The sequence continues at coordinate 10,523,974 of CALNVZ010001721.1, forward strand.
TCTCTACATTGAGTGCATATTCTGATAGCAATATACGCTTAGGTGGTGAAAGACAAGACAGAAATCATTAAAAGCTACAGCCTAGATTTAGCTTTAAATCAGAGCAACAGCCTATCTCATATAGAATGATTGGATTCCAGGTCCCTGAAGAGGTTTGTCAGGCCCCAGGAGATGTAGCAAGTGCATTAAATCCTACTCCCACTTGACATGACCCACTATTGTCTTACCATAATATTTACGGAATGCAGAAACAAACTATCATTCCCAGAACCATCCGAAATATACATGCCCTATCATCAGCACCTGATGTAGACGTAGTGCGTTGTAAGCCGGCACTCGGCCACGGGAGGGAACTATGTAGATCGCATGAGGGGCTGTGTGTGGACGATTCAATTACTCTTTTGGGCAGGAGGGGGGTTTTCACCGACTGCTAGTACATGTATCTCAGCTGAGCACTTTGAACCAACGCATGGCAATAATCATATCAGTATTGGGAGGTATGATTGAAAAGTGATGACGTTTGCGCGGAGAGGAAATGGCGACGGGCTCTCACAACACTTACGTTATATTCTCATCAAAAGCTAAACAAGTGAACAATGTTAGAAGTGCCTGCTGAAATTGCTTTTTTATCAATCTAAAATGAAAAGAGAAAAATGGTTGATGCATTTCAACTCGCTAGGGAAGAAGAAAAGGCTTTACAACCTGTAATAATATTCATAATCTTGGGAATGAATTCCACGGTCGTAATAGACACTTAAATCGACTTAATTGAATGCTGGCTTTACACACACCCTGCAACAGATCGATGGAAGTCAGATCAGTGAATGACGGGGATCATACATAACGAATACTGCTCAGCACGCGAGGTGAATAATTAAAGCGCCTCCAACACGATCGCTGCCACTCTCTTGAAAAAGCTCCTGCAAAGACGCAGATGCACAGCTATTCAACGAGAGAGAGGCATTATCCCATCAATCGGTCCCTACTATTGTTCTCTCCAGCATTTGCCCACAATATATGTTCTATCTCCTTTGCCATATCACACAGCGGCCAGGTGTTTTGCTTTATTACCTCTTTCCTAATACTTCATTCGTTCACAGAAAATTTGATAGACTTTGGTTGGCCGAAAAACACATTCTTTTAGCATACATATTTCACAAGGGTGTCGGCTATTTCATCGTTCGTCCATGATCAAAATTTCATTTGATTACCAACTACTGACCATAATAAAAGCTTGTTGCAATATGCAGAGGATTTGATGCCCTTTCATTGGCAGAAAACCACATTCTTTTATTAAAGCATACATATTTCACAAGGGTGTCGGGTATTTCATCGTTCATCCACAATCCCATCAAAATTTAATTTTAATCACCCATCAACTGACCATATAAAACTTGTCGCAATTTTTGTATTACGCCAAAAGAATTTGATGCCCTTTCGTTGGCAAAAAAATACATTCTTCTAGCGTACATATTTCACAAGGGTGTCAGCTATTTCAACATTTATCCATGATCGCCCATTAAAATTTACTTTTTATCACCCACCTACTAACCATTTAAAAGCTTATCGCCAGACGCAAAGCATAAATCCATGTCAACAACAACAAAATAACACACCTTTAAATCTTAGAAAAAAATGACCAGCTCTTTTTGTCCCGATTTCCACTCATCTCAAAGAATTTCATTCCTTGTTCAAAGCTTCATTCTACTACATTTCAACAAATGCCTGTACATGAAAAAAAAAGAATTCCTGCGATTGAGAGATTTCAAAATCAGGCCTCCCTTTTTATGGTATTCATAACTTTTCAATCACATTTAGAGCAGGAGCCTATATATTATTTCCACAAAAAAGAAAAAAGAAGCTATGCTGGCATCACGTTTGGAAATCATCATCTTCAAGACTCGGTGAAAGCGAGAGAGGGGGGGGGGGGGGGGGGAGATGCAATCACCGTTTCTTCATCACATTATGGTCTGCGGCAGGCTTCATGCACTGTGGAAACCAAGTCAACCAATCGCTGCGGTGCAATCAAGCGAGAGTCGTTATGCGGCATCCACCATCTAAATCACATTACTCCCCGATCACACTAAATGCCTATGAAATATATAATCCGGCGCTATGAAAATTGGATTGCTCGCAATTCTACCTGAAATAATTCTTGACCTCTTTTGTAAGTGTTTGTCCCCACCCCCCCCCATTATTATTTGTAAGTGTGATGCCATTTCCAAGATGGGGGTATGAGTATTTTTTTTTTCCCCCAATGAGCTCATTAACTAGGCCAGAAGTCGGTGCTCACGAAATTGGCAATGTTTACCATTATAAATGGGGCACTGCAACATTCTGTAATTGAACAAAAGTGTAATCTGCGGAATAAAAATGTATCGTTGACAAATATTTCATGAGATGAGAGAAAAATTGTATCTATCCAAGTGTAAACAATCTTTTTCTCACAATCAAGTTATATACATTTAAGTAAAATAATTTGAATCAAGCACAGATGGCTTAGAGTATTTAAAGTACCAGCTTTAAAAAGAATAATTCAAAACCAATTATACACCAAGAAAGATAATTGAATTATTCATTTTGTATATTCTGTTGGGTGATCTGTTGTCATGTTCTCATGCAAAAATGAGCATTATCATTTGATTGAGAACGTTTTATCTATGTCTGGTGATCTCCTTTTCACTCTGTTTTGTTTTTTCTTGTTCCCGACCCCCCCCCCTCTCTGGTTTTTTTTTTTTTTTTTTTTTTTTTTTTTTTTTTTTTTTTTTTCTAGGCCATGTATGCTCTCTGTCTCTCTCTCTCTTTCATGTATTCTATGTGTCCCTCTCTCCTACTCTATTTCTTCATATTCAGAATCATGAATACACATTTCACACGTGTGGATGTGTATTAGAAACACACTTAAATTCAAGAGGTGCCCAAGATTATTCACTTGAGCTCATCCCTGTAATCTCAATTCAAGTCAAATCAGAAAGCATTCATAAGTGTTAAAAAAAGTCTAGATCTACACCCTGGTAATACATGTACATGTAATACTATTTGAAAGCACTCTTTAATACTATCTTTCTAAAACTTAAATAAACCCTTAAATAAACTTTGTGGCAACACTGTTTCTCATTCTGTCATTGCAACACAATTGCATCAATCACAATGTTGATGTTCAAGCCTTTAAAAACTGTATGCAAGCAAATGCAACTTTGGCAGTCTTGCTCTCAAACCACCACCATCGCAAAGAATTTTTGTCAATATCCTTGTGTTCTTGGTCGTCATGACAACTTCGACTATCATCGTCCCTACTGTTCTATCATTGCTAACGTTCGCCATAAACTACTTGTAAGGTGGAAGTAAATTTTCATTCCCTCTCATTCATTATTCATTTTTTTTTTACCTTTCAAACGGTAAAATAAAAAGTTATAGCTGCTATTAAACCAGCATGTTAACCTCATTCAGGAAAAAAATATCACAAGTTTATTTTATAATCTCAAAGGATTGTCACTTGAGATTAAAAGATACCATCTTTTCTCCTCAACATGATGATGATGATGATCATCATCATCATCACCATCACCATCATCATCATCATCATCATCCACAGAAAAGTTTAATAGCAATCTATCTGTCCAACATCTCAAGACATCATCATCCTTACAGTACACCACCATTTCCAACATCATCATCATCATCATCATCATCATCATCATCATCATCATCATCATCATCACCATCATCACCATCATCATCGTCATCATCATCATCATCATCATCATCACCAGTGGAATACCACCACCATCACTAGTACTGCAGTAGGACCATATTGTGATACACATTCAACACAAACCCAAATACTCCCAGACACCTTTAGAGATGTGTCACATGATCAAATCTTTGGATGTGTCACATGATCACATCTTTGGATGTGTCACATGATCACATCTTTGAATGCATCACATGATCACATCTTTGCAATCAAATCACATTCACTCATCTCATGGTACATTAACAAATATCACTGCAATCGTTTAGACAAAAAATGATTAATGTTATAATTGGTTAATTACATGTAGGACATGAATACAGGGAAGATAGTTAGCCAGAGAAAAGGATATATTTTAGAAATGGTACTCAATGTCACTTTTAATGAGTTTCATCCCTATATGTACCAAGTTTTTTTTGCTAGCAGAGATCCACCTCAAACTAAACCCCTCACAAAAAGTTTCGCAAGTCGACTTTGGGTCATGATAACTTTTCAGGTACGCTTTAGTTATTCCTGATTCTCATACCAATGGAAAGATAATTTATTCCCCTTTTGATTGATATCCTATTTGTAATGATTGTATCATGCTTCAATGCACAGAATATCAGAATATGGAGAAAAGTAAAAAGTCAAATGTTGTAAAATGCATTTTTATTGATCACATTGAAGTTCCGCAACTTCACTTTAGGTCCTGATAACTTTGGGGATATTTTCTAATTTTTATTGAATTTTATACCATTGTCAAGTTAATTTATTCCTCTCTTGATTGATACCTTATTTGTCAGGGTGATGTCATGCCTGTGTCCACAGAACACCTCAATACCACTTGAATACATGAAAAAGCGAAAGATAATTTTCAGTTTAAATTTCTGTAAACACAACACTGAACCTTGATACATTTTAATGTGGGGATTTAATCATTGTCAATTTTTATAGCATTAAAAAGTTCGTTTATTTTTCTTTTTATTGATACCCTATTTGCAATAGTAACATCATATTTTAATGCACATAACTCACGAATATAATGCAAAGTAAAAAGTGAAAAGTTGCGAAATGCATTGTTATTGCTCGCAACAGACAATAATACTCACAATAGGCATTCAATTTGCAAAATTTAACTTCTGACTTGTCCTAACATTTAGGTGTTCTGTCCATGCAGGAACAACACTATCGTTACAATTAGGGTGTCATTGAAAAGAGGAATAAATTATCTTGACAATGGTCTAAAATTCAACAAAAATTAGAAAATACCTCGAAAGTTATCAGAGCCTAAAGTCGAGTTGCGGAACTTCGCTTTGATAAATGCATTTTGCAACATTTGACTTTTTACTTTTCTCCATATTCTGATATTCTGTGCATTGAAGCATGACATAATCATTATAAGAAGGATATTAATAAAAAGGGAATAAATTATCTTTCCAATGGTATGAAAATCAGGAATAACTAAAGCGTACCTGAAAAGTTATCATGACCCAAAGTCGACTTGCGAAACTTTTTGTGAGGGGTTTATATTATAAACTGATTGTGTTCAAGTGGCACAAATCCATCCCCTATCAATTTGGCTGTGAATACTACATAAAACCAATTAGTGTTTTGTTTTTTGTTTTTTGTTTTCGGGGTTAGGGGTAAATTTGCTTGTTTTATTGAATATAAAACTTATCATCAAATGTTGATAAACAAAAAAGTTTTTAAAGAACTTGAGAAGTTACTATATTGTACAAAGCTTCTGTATACATGTACACACGTTCATTCCCATACAAACATACAAAGTACATGTAGATGGACATGACACACAAAACATTAATTTCAACAGGACAATACTGACTATAAGGTCCGAGTCAGTTTGGCAGTGGGGATCACCTATATTGTATACAGGGCGTTTCAAGAAAAGGTTAATTTTATTTTAAAATTGTAACAAATTCTTTGTGGATAACTTACTTCTCTATAAATATATCAAAGTTAATTGATGGTGAAGTTTTTCAACACTTATCATTTTAGATCGGGACGACCCTTTATTCAAAACACACAGAACATGTAAAGTAACTGAAACATGATGGAAAGACAGGACGTTGGAAAGGAAATTATATCAAAGCCATTGAAGAGAGAGGGAGGGAGGGAAGAGTTTACGTGAATGTAACATACCTTAAGGCCAGATCCGTTAATATCAGGTGATGACCCTCTGTAAAAATGAAGAAAAGAAAGAAAGAGAAAGAATATTTTGTTATTTTATTTATTTTATTTTATTTAATTTCCAGGCAACATAAGAAATGGGCTTTTATATGTAATAGCCAAACATTACACAGAGTATAACAAGCAAGAAATAAAGTACAATAGGTACATGTACAACACAAGGGAGAGAGAGAACTAATGCCTGGGGATTACCAAAAGAAATTAAATTCTATAGAAGGCTCTCCTCATTAATTGAGTTTTAATAATGACAATGATAATATGAATAATATTCAGCTAGAGACAGAAAGTTGAGCAATGAATATTAAAATCACTATTAAAGAGCTGCGAAATATCAGATGAAAATATTACATGTATTTATATCCAAAACTTAGTATAATTATTATTGCTTTTGTTGTTTTTAAATGATAATAAAAGATTGATAGAAACATTAATTCCAGGCAAGTAAAAACATTGAAGAATTGTGTGTACAATGTCTACATGTATTGTACATAACGTCTATAATGAATTCCAGAAATATGCAATTAGATTTATATAAATGTACATCGCACGGACTTATGCTCTCTAATTCGAAGATCTGTGATTGCTCCACGCACAAATGTGTGCGTAACCTTCATTTTTGTTTTCTTTCCGTGAAATCAATTACAGTTCCCTGCCTGGATGCAATTGGGATGAGCATACTATCCAATTTCCATCTCTCTCCCTATCATCTCTAATAAACGCCTGTCAGTCTCCCCCCCCCCCCTGTTTCACAACATGGCGCGCCCCGCAGAGCTAATCCGTACAAGTAGCCCATAATTTCAGCCAACAGGCATATCATCTCGCCTAATCTGATAATGGATAATTTGATATGAAATCAACCCAACACTTCGCCAGCTATTAGAGTTGTAAAGGCGTTAACTGTCTTTCAGTGTTTTGATGTGTAGGCCTATGACATTAGTGCCCTTATAGCTCTGAGAAAAAAAATATATAAAGTGTATTTTCTTTCAAAAAATAATTTTATAAGCCAAGTGGGTAGGAGTGAGTGTAAGGGTGTGTTTGTGGAAGGGGTGGTAGATTTAAGAGCATGCATGCAGAGAGACAAATTGAGAAAATATCTTAGAGAAATAGAATCAGGAAAAGAGAGGTAAAGAATTTTTTTTATAGAAAGAGATGTAAAAAGATAGAAATAGAAAGATAGATAAAGAAAAGGGAAAGAGACAAATAAAAACAAGATGAATCCTCGACCGCGCGCGGTCGAAATATATGCCTCCGCCGTTGCCAGATCAGAAAAATATCTCACATTCATCTATTCATTTTGCTTTATAGAATGACATTTTTGACCTTGACCTTTGACCTTGTGACCCCAAACCTAATCAGATTCCTCTGGTGATAGATATTACCCTTAAGTTTGAAGTTTATATCTTAATTGGTTCCCGAGATATCGCGATGACAAACTCAATACATGGATTTTCACATCTTGACCTCGGTGACCCTTGACCCTTGACCTATATAATCCATAATCTAATCAGATCATCTTCCTATGGCGGTACATACTACACCTAATTTTAAAGCTCATATCTCAAATGGTTCTTAAGATATCGCGATAACAAACTCAATACATAGAATTTCACTATTTGACCTCCGTGACCTTGACCTTTGACCTACATACTCCAAAATCTAATCAGATCATCTTCCCATAGTGGTACATACTATCCCCAAGTTTGAAGCTCATATCTTAAATGGTTCTTGAGATATCGCGATAACGAACTCAAAACATAGAATTTCACTATTTTTGACCTCCGTGACCTTGACCTTTGACCTACATACTCCAAAATCTAATCAGATCATCTTCCTATGGTGGTACATACTATCCCCAAGTTTGAAGTTGATATCTGAAGTGGTTCTTGAGATATCGCGATAACAAGCAAGCGGGACGTACGGACGTACGGACGTACGGACGGACGGACGGACAACCCGAAAACATGATGCCTCCGGCACCACCTTCGGTGGCGGAGGCATAAAAAAGGGACTGGAAAGAGAGAGAGAGAAAGAAAGGATAGACATGAATTTCCAAAAATACGAAAAGATTTTAGAAAATGAAGAGAGATACAGAAAGAAAGGAGGAAGGAAGAAATGGAGAGGGAGAGAGAGGAAAAGGAGAAAGAGGGGGAGGCATACACATAGGGAGAGGGGGAGGGAGAGCATTATCTAATCTGAACTATGAGGGCAGCATTCAGATTTTGTAACCAAACATGAATGCTACAAAAAAATGTAGCTGGCCTTTATGTGTGAAAATGTTTTTAATTGTGACAAGATGACATGTGACTTTTCAACCCCAAAATCCAACCTTTACAATCTATTAGAGATGTTTCCATTACAATCTACATGTAAGCCATAGAGATTCAAAAACTACTCACACGAGCTTTAAAATAATATTTTCAAATATTGAAGGTAATCTCTGCTATTTCTTGTTATAACCGTCAGCAAGGGCAAGGCCCTTACATGGATGCAGAACAACTGCATACGGTGAAAAGGATGAATGCAGCAACAGATTTTTGACCTCGTAAAGACCATATTTTCTCTCTAATTAAAATATTACCAATAAAATTCACCATTATCAGCCACGATACACTGATTATGGAGATTCGTATTACTCAGAATTTACAGTGTGTGCATGGTTTCACAAATCTAAAAGCAATGAAAAAGCTGCAGTTTATGAATATTCTCAACGATTCTAATTTAGTTTGTGTGACATCAAGTGGATTTGGTATAAAAGCTACATATGAAGAGTTTGATTCCAAAAGGTGCTAAATCCACTTTTGTCACTTCTGAGTAGGCATTTGTTTGCAAAAATTTTGTACAGGTGTCTATGGGAAATTGAAATTTAAATGTACAATTTTTAATAATTGCTGTCTGAATTTATTTTTTCAACTTTTGTTTATAGACAGGTGCCAGGCTGAACAATGGGCGGGTATCACTATTCAATTTTCATAAAAAGTGGATTTAGCGGCTTTTGGAATCAAACTCTTCATATACAGAATGTATATTGGTAGCGGGATGACATTATAATACAATATCCTTGCTCAACTGGTAGATTAATTCAGACTGAATTCAGACAATAACTAGCATAGATTGACTTGGGGAGAACTATACATTTGCAATTTCACATCCATTTGGACTTTAATAATCTCCCATGAAAGATGAATTATTAATTAAATACATTTATGAATATCAATATTTTTGACAATGCAACATATTGCATATGGTACAATGTGGATCAAGAGAAGTAATTTGATACAAAAAAAAAAACAGGATTTTGGGTGGGAAAATAATAGCTTCGCCTTTCAGTTGAAAACAATGAAATACATACATCTTTGGTTGAGAAGGAGAATTTTTATATCCTCAGAATGAGAAGGGCGTTAAGTAATTTTCTACTTCTAAAATTAGAATTGGTCATTATTTCTAATTTTTGTTTACGTACATGTACATGTACATGTATGTTGTAAAAGATGTATTATTCATTCATCAACCAAACTTTTACTTCTTGTGAGCTCCCGAAAAGGTACTAAAAACGTGTTTCAAACCCACCCCCCCCCTCAAAAACTTTAAACATGATCATCTTGCAAACGCAAAAACGGTTTAAATAATAACGACCTTCTCTTTCTCAACCAATGACATGCAGACTTTGGAAAATACATGCGTACCGCTACATTGTACAGTACATGTACATGTATGTCCCAAGAAACCTGCATTATCTTTGACCAAAAACACAATTTCCGGTATATTGCATTTGAAGTAAACATGCAGCATCGAAAAGACCAGTATTGTTCATTTACATGTACAAGCATACACAAATAATTGCTCACAAAATATTTTAATCTTTTGTAAGCTCAATAACTACCCATAATGAGAGCACTTTGGTATTTATGGTTTTTATAAAGGCCAACCGACAGATTCTCAATGATTTTTAGGTGACTAGGAATGTAGGTAATTTCACTGACAAACTGTTCCATGGCCCAACAGCTGTGACAATGTGATAAATATTGTCTAACCAGGCACGGGTTGTGAATTTGTACTTGCATACATGTATGTTCTTGTGGGCTAAATGGTTGGTTTTTAAAATCAATCCCAAAGCCTGGACAGCTGTTGCACCTGACTTTCATAATTGTTTTGTTCTCTATTAAAAGCTGAGTCTTTTGAGTAATGAATGTAGAATAAAATTAACTTTTAAATTTTCACCTCTGCCCAAGAGCGAGAAGGCCGTTACTGATATCATTTGAAACCTTCTGGCACTCAGCAAACAATATTATACTATAGTGTATGGATCAATATTGATACCAATTTTCTTTTTGTTTTTTTTATGATTATCATTGTTCCTTTCAATATTATGCAAGAGCATACTGATTGGTAGAGTAGAGCTGAAAGATTATGCACTTTTAATTACTTATTTTATTTGTTTTTCTAATTTCTTCTCCTTTTTCCCCTTCTCAGACATTTGCATTGGTACTATACATGTACCTAAGAAAAAGAGCCTTGAAAAATGGCCTTGCCCTAAAACTGACAAAATCTAAGGCTTGCTAATCACTCTCGATTTTCAATGACAAAGTCTCTAACTAAACCCAAGAGACTTCGGTGATGGCAAAAGTAAATTATCATAAGGCCCTTTAAGTTTCTTCCTTGTTTCAAATACTTCACTTCTATCTCAAATGGATGAAATATGAGAAAAAGTTTCATCAACTTCAAGTTCAAGATCCTATTTTAAAACTCAAGAACCAATCTTAAAACTAACTTCACTGCTCTACCAATTGATGAAGCATTCAGTTTCATTCACAACTCAGTCACACTGCAGTGCCCTGTAACTTAAAGATAAATTTATAATTGATAGGAAACTGATAATTTAAGCGAATCGGGTTCCATGTTGCATGCACTTCTTGCAAAAAAGCCTCACTCACAACCAATCAGAATGGTTGTTTCAAATTTCCAATGAGTTTCAGCTGGTCATGTTACAGGGCACCCAGATCAATACACTAAATCTTGGTCATTCATAGTAATGTTTGGTTCAGTGTTTTGTCGGTCCAGTACCAATCTTGTTGGTGAAAATGGGATATGCTATTTTCGTATTCAAGGGTTTTATTTCTGCAAATTTCATTTGTCAGAGATCAAACGCAAAAGATTCCATGACATTTGCTAAAGTGAAAATTGCTCCGCAGTATAGATTTAACTAACTTATCGAACAACTTAAACCCTGGGCCCGTATTCCATAAACTATACTTAAGCAATTTTGCTGAAGTGTCTTTTCTAAGATTTTATCCAAGAAAAAATTTCTTAGCTTGTATTCTAAACACGTAAAGCAATTTACACTAGGCCTATACTCTACCCTGAACCCAACCATAAACGTAACATAAAACCCATTTCGCAGGAGCAAATGTCGACCCACCAACTTCAAAAGACCTCAACCCCATCAACAATAGATGCAATAAATAAATACCAAACTTTCAACAATTCAATGTCATGAATTACAATTCTCAAGAAATTGCAAATGTTCAACATGATTAGAAAAAAATGATCAATAAAATGGCTTTTGTCCAACAAAAGATGTCATTCATGTTGCATTCATCAATATTTATGGCAATTTTTAGACAAAGTTAGCAAGGGGCAGACATATATACATGTAAATGACCTCAAGGTTGCTGAATATTCCATAGACAAAGAATGAGTTTGATATTAAAAAGGGGTTAAAAAAAAAAAACATTTGATTGTTGAATAATAAAATTTTCATTAGCTAGCGCAGCGCAGGTCTTCATTTCTTAATCACAATAGATTTCATATCAGACTCCATTGCTTTCCAACATGGATCATGTTATTGCATCTGAAGTGTTATTTGCATGACAATTGAGGCAGGCATGGAAAAATGGTGGCAGTATTGATCGGACTTTGGTGCGTCCATTGTTTGGTTTTTGATCATCTCATTCTCTCTTCCTCTCTCTCTCTGTGCCATTTTCTATCGAGTAACTAATTGACGAGCTTCATCTGCCAAGCATGAAATTTATTGCACTTTCTACAGATTAAAAAGAGGCAGATCCTGAACTCATTTGAATCCCTTTTCTGTCTGTTTCATTCTCTCTTTATTTTCTTTTATCATTTTCTTTTATTATTTCCTCTCTCTTATTTTTTTATTTTTTCTTCTCTCCTCTTTTCTTATTCATCTTTATCTTCTGTTGCTCTTGGTCATGCTCTATATCAAATGTACATGTACATTCCCTTCTTTACATAAGGGATTATTTTTAACAAGCCTCCTTTGTGCTTTTCATATTCCCGCCACAATATATACTAAGAAGACAAATTGTTTGTAATATGTTTTTAATGTGGAAATAAATGAATGAATGAACGTGTACACAAATATTCAGTACAGTGTCTTTTTGACACGAGACGACACTCAAAAGGCATACTGTAGAATGTTACAAGCAATCAACAAGTATACTGTAGATTTTTTCAAGCATACTATTTCTTTCCAACTTTCTGGCTCTAAAAATGAATTTGTAAATTTTCCATCAAGCAAATTTAAATTGTTGCAGACTGCCCCCTCAAATTTTGTCTGAAATATTCAGTGCAATATACAACGCTTTTGTCTCTTTGAAACAAGATGACATTCAACAGGCATACTGTAGAATGTTTCAAGTACTAGTACCCGGTATACCGTTTCTTTCTGGCTTTGTGCCTTTAAAAATACATTTTGTCAATTTTACATACAGCAAATTCAATTTGCTGCAATTTGCCCCTCTCCTTTCCCCCTCCAATTTCTCTGAAATATTCTGTGCGATAGATATGTTTTAGTCTTTTTGACATTAGATGACATTCAACAAGCATACTGGACTTTAGTAAATTTCAGGCATACCTTGTGCCTCCAATTAGACATGTAAAGTCACATACAGCAAATTTCATTTGATGCAGTGTGCCCCCTCTCCCTCCCTCCCCACCCTACCTCCCCCCCCCCCTAAAAAAAAACAACACAATTTAAAAGTACATCTACATGTAGATGAGTCATGCGCAGGCAGGAGTGAGAAGTACAGGTGTCGATACAGCAACCCTCACTGAATCATACTCACAATCAATGCATATCACACGCAGTGTTATCTGTCCCGGGTATGGGCCCACTGAGCAGGGAGGGCAGAGGGGGCGCAACAGGAAAGCCAACAGAGATACCAATTAGCGACTGGCCACAAATGAGGTGGAAAGCAAATGTTCTGAATGTCCTCAGATCAAGCTTGTGAAGGGTTATGCTTCATCAGTACAAATTTAGGAAATAGGGCACTATGAGGTGGATCAGGGGAAAAGCATGAAGTCAACTGAAGAAAGAGTGTTCGGGAGAAAAAATTTGAGACCCACTTTGAGCTGAAGCTTAATATCAAGCCCTCAAGAGCACGAAAATCTCCAAGGCCAAATAGGGAATTTTGGAATGTGCATTAATAAAGGCCAGTGAGGGGGGCTTCTACATGTAGGGCCATGGCCTCCATGCGGTTAAACAACCTTAAATAGCTCCCATCTTGAAGCTTTTACCCTTTTCTCACGGGCCTTTTCTTAACCCCGTACTATCGTTAACCCCATACTTATCTTTACCCCATACTATTTATTTTCCTTTTCCGACGAGCCAAAATATCTGCCTAACCCCGGCTAAGAAAATGCACGCTGTTCTCACACAGAAATCGGTAACCCCGTACTATCGTTAGCCTCCGTGTTGTGGCTTGGCGCTCGCTAGTACGGCATGTGCACAGCTGTTGGCTTAGTCGGGTTTCTGTTCCGACAAGAGTTTGTAATCCAGGACTTTCACTCTGAACACTGCAATTGCCCGGCTAACCCTGCTATTTTGCAGGGCCAGAGAATCCCGTACTATAGGTGGGGTTAGCCTACTTTGCCAAAACATCGTCGGAACTGAAAGTGGAATAAGCTTTACCCCGTACTATAGGTGGGGCTAAATGGCAAGTTAGTACTACCTATAGTACAGGGCTAAGGAAATTTTAGTACGTGAGAAAAGGGTATAAGACCATGGTGGTGTGGTTTGACTTTTTACGCTAATTGAGG
>CALNVZ010001721.1:10537999-10552318 GCA_940671915.1 Paracentrotus lividus
CATTCTCTAATTATTAAAGCCACTTCATTTGATCAGAATTCGCAGGCCATTTCAATTTTCAGTCTGATGAAGGTACTACCTACATGTAGGTAAAAGAGTGCCATAACACAGGATCCACTCAGGGGATAGGTCACTACATGATAATACTGTAATCCAGGGCTCCATAATAATCAGAATGGGGTCACAGGGGTAAATCTATTTTCAGGAGCTACATTTCAAGAAGCATGACTGGTTCAAACTAACACAATGAATAATAAATGCATTAAACCTATGAAAAACTGAAGTAATTACAAGGGTGTTGTTGAGGGCATTTTGTTGGCTGAATCGTTCAGAGCCCCGATGTATTTTTCCACTAGGAACGGTAGATGTATACATGGATACTAACAAAATTTCTCTTTGCAGTACCCTAAAATGACACAAGTGACGTAGAGGTCTTCATGTTCTCTGAAATTCTGATTTTGAACATCTCATACATGTATATGTATGAGCCTCTGTCTGTATTTAATCCAGTATTTATCAAATGATGCAGTCCATTGTGAAATGTCAGTTATAAAAAAAAATCTCAAGTAATAAATCCTTAATAAATTTGTAATTTACCTTCAATGTTGGCGTTGAAAATGAGTGTACTGTATATCCACCAAATGCAGCAGTATAACCTTGTAGGTTATGGGTAGATCAGATGAAACTAGCTGTGATCACTCTACAAGTTGGTTTTGAGTTCATAAATGACTAAAGCACAAAACAAACCACTTTCCAACTGACCCCACAGAACAAAAATCTGTGGCTGGAAGATATTGTACAGATGAAAATGTATAATTTGGAAGAACAATGTGTCGTTGATTGATGACAAAAGTGAAATCGTAGAAGCTGCAGAAAGATGTGCTGGTACAAATAGAGTACTAATTTTTAGCTCAGATTACTTGTAGGATCATGAAGGAAATATGTGTACGAAATTATGTGCATGCATACACATGTATCAACCCTCAAAAAATATGCGAATGGAAGGGGCTCAATCCAGATCAAAAGGAAACTACGAGTAGACCTATCTTTCATACCTTGAGGCTACAGTGGAGGGGGGCACATTGAGCGCACTTTTTTTCATAAGGGTGTCCACACTAAACTTTGTTTATTTTTAAATGTGTGTAAACAAGGGCCCTCTTTAAGAATCGAAATTTTAATGGGTTCAAGTTACAGAGGGGCCTGTGTGTAATTTTGGTGCCTGCTGAAGTGTTGTGAGCTATTTTTTTGTTTAAATACTAGATCTCTATCTTTTTATACAGACAAAAAAAAAAATGTGTATAAGATGCGATGGAATCGTGGATACATGTATTACTGTATCAATACTCTCTTGCTCACATTATTTTGTGTGAACTATGTGTACATGTACATGTACGAAATGAGTGTCAATTCGAGAAGACATTAATCTACGTTAACTTGCCACCCTTGACCAAGGGAAGTACAGTATACAAACTTACAATGTATTTGGTAGTAATAATTTCCTTGAATAATTCCTCACAGAAGTGAGAAGCACAGATAAATGGTATTTCATGCATTATATTCCGAAGATAAACCAGTGTAAAATCAAACAAAAAAGTATCATCTAGAAAATCAATGTCTTTGAGGCATTTGGGGGGCAAGGAAAGGGTTAAATTGCTCTACTAGCTATCTAGTACCAGTATCCCAGTATCAACTGACTACAAGATGAACTTCTCTTCAGATCCATATGGTATCAAACAGTGTTCAAGTGCAAATGGGACCATCATAAATACTCATCCATAGGTTGTAGGCTATTGTATTCTTGGAGCTATTGAACTCTGAAGGTGATTATTCTCCGTCTATACTACACATTGTGCATTGAATTGTTCTGCAGTTTACATGTACAGCACAATGTAAAACAAAGAAGCCCATAAATACATGGATAAGGAAATGTTTGAACAAAGGAAACTGACTAGAAATTTATAATGCGGAAAGGTGTACTGATATTGAGTACGCATGGCTTTATATTCAGTGAATATTTTAATATTTTATTTGAAAATTGTTTGGTATAACAATTTTACACTTTCAAACTCTTGTGGGAAAGGTGAAAAAAACAATGAACAATTTAAAATTATTTTCGTATTTGAGGAAGAATAGTGAAAGGTTGATGCATATTGCGCTTCAAAATACCCTCATAGTAATGTATCATTATACACATCCATCATGCAAGAATTTAATTTAATATTAAATTTCATTTCAAACCTTGCCAATACAATTTGGTGTGTGAATCTTCTGATGAATTTGCATTTTTCAATTAAGCACCAATATAAAATTATATGACATGAAACCCCAAACAAATAATATAGCTCCTGTTCTCTGTAAAGAATGGACTTCCCCGAAAGGTACACAGAGTACAAAAGTCAACTGCCGCCTGAACACACTGTCAACAAAAATGAGTTCATAATGTTGACATTATAACAGGGTGTGCCTATTACACAGGTGCTTTGACTACTGTAGGGCCAAGGCTATCTTTTTTATTTCCAGGATTTTATTTATCATTCTACATCCTCATTCATGAATGGCATAATGTAGAGCAATCCAAATTTAGAACAAATATGAAAGTTCCTCAAGGATGAAAATATGCTCTAACTGCACATATCACTTCCTTTGCACAAAGAATTTTTTTCAGAAAACCATACCCTTTCAAAAATATGTTGGATAATATTCATGGTTTTGGCCCCAAAGTTAATTACAATATTCTACGCATCATGATCTCTCAAATGAGTTTTCCATTTTCATAATTTAGGACATAAAATATCAAACAACGGTGATGCCTTTAACATGTGTATTCATGCCAAAAAATGATCATGTCAGTTATGAATGAATAAGGCCTTGGGTATAATTTGTTGCAATTTGTTGCACTACTGTACTCTTCCTTTCCAAATGTGTGAACTACTGCATTTATCCCCAAAACATGTCGAACCCTCAAAATAATCTCCCAAATGTCATTTTTTGAATAAATGAATTCGGCTTAGGCAGAAATCTAAATTGAGTGGATCTTTCTATGCTATATTTTAGAATGTACATTATATACGCAACAGAATACCATCAAATTCAAGTTTATTCGCATAAATCCGCTTTGAATTTCAAAGTAAACATGAGGCAAGCCTTTCCGTCCGATAGCATTACGTATGTGCCAAAAACTCATTATGATATTGGCAAACCCCCAACACTGAAACTGAGTGCACATATAAAGAGAATGTGTCTGGATTTATGTACATTTAAATCTCATCTTGAATTTAGCAGCACAGGTATAGAACCACCTGTTTGAAAATTAGATGATCGCATCAACATGGATGCAGTAAACATTGAATGATATTTAAATTGCAATTTATTGGATTTAGCTCATTTTGCCAACATGATTATGAACACATAGGTCAGTCTGGTATTCCTTAAAAATTGCAGTCTATTTGTTTTGCTTTACTTTCAAGATATCCACGATTTTAATACTCAAATTTTCTAACCTGTTCCTTTACGCTTTAGAAAACCGCGTGCATTTCAACGCACGTGGTTTTCACCGCATTTCCTGTTGTCAAGTCCCCGTGCCTACCGGGCGGCTATTTTGCAACGGAGCAGTGTAAATTAATCATGCACGGCCGTATCCTCAGCCGCATTTGAAATTTCACTGTTTTAAGATAGTAAATGACTTGCATTTGATCTGAAACTTGCAGTAGTTTGTTTTTACGGTCAGAGCGATAGAATTCTATTCATTTCGATCTCTTTTGCACTTGTTTTTGGAAGTTACTAAATCCCTTTAAAGGCAGAAATTTGAAGAAAAAAAAAAAAAAGAAAATGCGATTTCATAGATTTGGTAATCAGAAGGTCCCAGGTTCGAATTCCGATGGAATCCTAATCCTTTGGTCATTTTATATATTTCTGGTCATTTTCTTTTGTTGTTACAATTTTTAAGATAGAAAGGCAGGGTTTACTACAGAAAAAGTCAACATGTTGTATATATATTTTACAAAATTCTGAAATGGAAGACCAAATAGGCCCTACATACAGAATATTTCTAACATTACTGGTGAATTAACTCCATGTTGTAATGTAGCCTACACGTATACATGTACAGGTACATGTACGTTTGTAAACATGATTGTAGTGGCCTATCCAACCTACATGTACAATCCTAAAAACTTTTCAGGTCTTCATTCATTGCCCCCATCTCTCCCCTTGCCCCCATCCCACCCCCCCCCCCCATCTCAAAAGTATGGCCCAACTACAGGGCCTACATGTACAGTAAATGTTGACCACTAATGTCTATAAGACACACTTGACCAAAATACCAAATATTACCATTGACCATCATACAACG
Source organism: Paracentrotus lividus (assembly GCA_940671915.1). Classification (NCBI taxonomy): domain Eukaryota; kingdom Metazoa; phylum Echinodermata; class Echinoidea; order Camarodonta; family Echinidae; genus Paracentrotus; species Paracentrotus lividus. The sequence continues at coordinate 10,542,351 of CALNVZ010001721.1, forward strand.
TAACATCAATGCTACATTATCAAGCTTGAAATGTGACACTTTAATATCTCCATTCAGAATCCACACCCAAAACCTATACTGTACTAGATGCTCTTTTGACTTCCTTCCTCTTCCAATATCATGAGTCAACTATTAAAAACTTTCTTCCCACGATGTTCAACATTTTGAAAGGTCATTTAGAGGCGACTGATGACATTGCTTCCAGGCATGGAATGTCTTTTTTTTGGAAATCACAAAAATATGGAAGAAAAATTGGGTCAAACATCTCCACCAGGTTATAGAAAATATGACAACGTCCATGTACATGTACATGTTCCTCGCTTGCTAAAACTTTTTTGGGGGATAGTCTTCCAACCAGGGCTCTTTAATAACTTGTATATCAGTTCTTTAATTAGAAATAATTGTTAGTACTGTGCATGCAGTGCTGCTGTTTATAAATTATTATCATTATTATTAGATGCAGATCTGCAGCTTGTAGAGGAAGTTTTCCATTTCCTTGGAAGGTTATCAGAGAAGACCCTAGAGTATACAGTACTCTCGGAAATGACACTTCTCAAGTTCAGTTTTGTATCAGTTCAATGCAATCACAGTGCTCAGCTTCTATGTATGTTCCCCTCTGTCATTTTTGTCAAATCCGAAACTTCCCACCTATCAATATTCTCTGAAGGTGTCCAATGAGAGATTACTATTTTTCCATGGCATTGATCATTTTGCCAGTGGACCTTGGTCTCTGCAAGGGTCTGATAAGAGACTACTCTCTTCTCCTAAACAGGTCTGATACAAGACTACTAAAGATGGAATTAGGGATCAGGAGTTGGTCGAGCGGTAACACTCATTGTCAACTCTCTGAATCAGCCTACAAACTGACATGGAGCAGACCCTGGTTCAAAACCCAGTCACGTCTCTCGGATGGTGACGTCAAAGGTCCGTCCCAGACGTAAATAATCTGATTGATACACGTCTGTCAAAACCCAATACTCCTCCTCCTCCGATCATTTTGCCTGGACCTCGGTCTCTACATAGACGTAACAGGGAACGTCTATGGTCTCTACAAGGGTCTGATGAGAGACTACATTCTTCTTTGAGAATATATGGCATTGGCCACTTTTGACAGTGGACCTCTGTCTCTAAAAGGGTCTGATAAGAGACTACTTTCTTCTCTAATATGACATTGATCATTCTTCTATTGAACCTGAATCTCTACAAGGGTCTGATAAAGAGACTAATCTCATCTTTGAGATGGCATTCACCAGTGGACATCTGCCTCTGAAAGGGTCTGACTAAAGACTACTCTCTTCTCTCAGATGGCATTGATGATTTTTCCAGGGGACCTCAGTCTCTACAAGGGTCTGACAGGAGACTACTCTCTTCTCTAATATGACACTGATCATTCTTCTATTGAACCTCAATCTCTACAAGGGTCTGATAAAGAGACTAATCTCATCTTTGAGATGGCATTCACCAGTGGACATCTGCCTCTGAAAGGGTCTGACTAAAGACTGCTCTCTTCTCTCAGATGGCATTGATGATTTTTCCAGGGGACCTCAGTCTCTACAAGGGTCTGACAGGAGACTACTCTCTTCTCTAATATGACATTGATCATTTTTCTATTGGACCTCAGTCTCTACAAGGGTCTGATAAGAGACTAATCTCATCTTATATGGCATTCACCGGTGGACCTCTGACTCTACAAGGGTCTGATAAAGAGACTACTCTCTTCCCCAAGATGGCATTGATCATTTTTCCAGTGGACCTCGGTCCCTATCTCTAAGGAGTCATTTTGGCTGGAAGCAAGACTTACTCTGGTTCAAGTTTAAGTTAATGTTGACACATCAAGGTCTACGACCATGTGTCTCAGGTTTGGACTGCTCATCTTATATAAACAAGAATTTTTCCTCTCAAAAAGAAATTAGATAGCCAACCATACAAAACAGAAAGCATGTACAATGTGGTGTATACATTACGTACGAGCAGATTACATGCAGTGTAGAGTATTAATTACCAGTATAAATGTAGTACAAAAAGCTTTTAAAAGAGCAAAGGTTATATTTTATGGCAAATTTTAGAGTCCAAGGAAATCAAATTCCAAAGGTTGCTTAATACAGATGCTCAGATCTTTCATTTTAATTGCCAATGTACACTGTACCTGAAAGTCTTCCCCTATTTGTATCTTTTGATTATAAAATAGGCCTATACATTGTGAGCAAACTCTTATCATGTTTACCACATACATGTAGGCTTCTATGTTAAGTTGCCTACAAATCTTTTCCGGAATAAAGACGAATTTTGCAAATATTTATCATCGGGCCATGTGTATTTTGTCAGCCACTTTCTAATAATAAAAAACAATAACTGCTTCAAATCATGAAGCACTTTTTCTTTTACAGCACAAATGATCAACATGCTTTTCAATGTACATGTACAAGTACACAATAGGCAATAGATGATTCTATCAAACTACGTTCTTCAATCACATCATAATGTTCCCAACAGAGTATTGGAAGTATTCGTGATCATGCTGTTTGGAACTTTTTTTGGCAGCTTTACACCCCCTACATTTTTTAGAAAGCCATGTTGATTGTGGTCGAGGAATTATTTTCACACCATAATCATTGAAGGGGCTACACATAGGCTCGAAATCAGGCAGAAAATCCTCAAAAAGGGTCAAACACTCAAGTGCATCAAAGACGAATTGAGATCTGTCTCAAAGTCTTTATTCTCTCATGCAGGACAGTGTTTGCACAGTCGCAGAAGAGCAACGGCACATTCGGTTCGAAAGTCGCACACTGCGTACAACAATCGCCAGGTTGGGAGCCTGTAGAGTGTGCACACGCCTCGTTACACAGTAGCATGGCAACAAGTCCAGAGAGCAAAGGGTAAAAAAAAAAATCATCTTGAATGGGATACTAGTATGGTGCAATGAAAAAAAAAACCTATGGTTTTTCAGAATTTCCCAGGCCTAAATACCCCCCCCCCTCACACACACACACACTCACAAACACACACACATACAAACATACACAGACAAACCAGTGTACATGATCCTGGTATGGGACCATGACCTACAGTTTGTACATGAATTATAAAAGGCACATTTATACGCATCACACGCACACTGATTGGGAATATAATGCAGACCTCAAGCGATGATTAGGCAACTGAGAATATGAATATAATATTCTGAAAAGACGAAAACGGTTGATATGTACTACTATTGCTTTACTTCCTCAATCCACTTGTTATTTGAAATCTGTGTGTATACAATTTGAAGGACACCTGTTTTACAGCAACAAGTATTACACATCCAATGATAATGTAATAAATTCATACCTTTGGTCACATTACAAATGAAGGTCTTTTATGGGTGATATACACTGTATCTGTTGAATATTGGTTTTGACAATTGTTTTTCTTCTTTTTCTTTTAAATTTATAAAAATAATGTACGACAATGTCTTGATTACATTGTACATGTATGATTGTGTATTTAAGATACACACTTGTAGATCTATGCGTTGGATTTGATGTTGTAAAAGAGAGATTTCTTCATAATTTTAAAATCTATGTATTTGTTTTTATACCACAACTTTGAAGTTAAATCAGCCTCCACTTCAATGCATCTTTGTATGCACCCCATGCCTGTTGGATCCTTTTCACTCATCAATGCATAAAGCCAATCATGTTATCCAAAATATGATTCAATAACGATGTGTGACATCATCATGACTCACATTATTTATTACTTCAATCAGAAGAAAGTAATAAAGTGGCAGATCCAAGGTACAAATAACAATTTTTTTTCCTTCAAATTTCACTTGCAAGGGCCCCTTTTCAGCATTAAAAAAAAATGCATCTGAACATTTATTGCACTGATCCACAGCTCTTTTTATTATTTTGTCCCCCATGGCATACAGGCTTTTCCAATACCTCTGGACCTCTATGAGCCCGCAACAAGTATCACTATAGGCGGTGCGGCACTAGCTCCAGCTATTTCAAATAACGCGCTATTTGTGATCCGATGAATTAGCTTGATCAGAGCAGATCCGACTTTGTTGTCAAATAGCGCGCTAATTTGAAGGAAATCCAAGCCCGAGTCATCTTAGGATTTTTTTAATAAACTCAAGCTGGTTTGCGGTTTTAGCACGAAATACCGCGCTTTTTTGTGCGGTGCTGCTCTAGCTCGAGATAATTAAAAAATTACACACCTGTGCTAGTATACGCTAGCGGTAGTTGCCATTTACACAATACACATCGGGCTTGTTTGTTCAAGGTCAGGTCGTTAATGCGAAATTTTAAAATAGCTTGAGCTAGTGCAGGACCGGTTTCTTTTTTCAGGTTTTTTTCCTGATCCACCAATTAGCGCTGTATTTCTTAGCTCAAGCTAGTGCAGCACCGCCTTATGAGCCACCATGTACATGTACATCTGTAGATTAAGCTTGGGTGAAGCCCCTTTGACAGCAAAGACCCTTTGACAACATGTTTCCTTGCTTACCTCCTTCAAGGTAATTCAAGTTCACACCAAAGGATTGCCAGCAAGACAGATTTCAACTCAACAACACAAACATCCCATGGATTAAGGAACTCGGAAAAAGGTGCATTCATGGTTGATTCTTAAATTTAAACAGCAACATGAATCATGATAATTCAAAACCCAATTACTAAACATGAATAAACGAAGGGCACTTTTATGGTCCGAATTTCCAGTCGTAAATATAAACGTCTTTCAAATCTCCATTCTAGGGAAAATTTAAAAGCTGAAAAAAGGTTGGTTTCGGAAGAAGATCAGCTTTAATATATAACAATTGTCATGACCTTGAGCATTGCCAATGTAGTACAAGCTACACTGAGAGAGGCGAATTAAAAAAATTATCTATGTATAATCAGCTTTAAATTTTTTTGCCATGAACAGTGTATCGCTAATCATGGTTTTGTAATTGCGTTTTGAATCATGAATGTTGCTGTTTAAATTTTGTATTCGACCATGAACGTATCCTCAGCAAGGGCAAGAAAACTCCAGCCCTCTGTATTCATTCAAACAAGCCACATCTGGCAATCAGATAACGCTTAGATGGGTGGGTGGAGAGTATGAAAAATATTCTATTTTTTAAGACCCTCACTGGTTATTCTCTGGGCAATTCTTAAGTCATGTAACCAGCTGTAGGTTAGGGGAGGTGAAGAGTAGCACTCTACATGGATATTTACCAGGCATGAAAATTGCTTGGTAATAAAAACACTGAAAAGACCCAAAAGAGCTGAACACGGCATGAAATAGTGGCAAAATAGCTCAATTTGGGCTAAAAAAGGCATACATATGAGGGGAACAACACTGAAATCATACATTTGAGGAAGACAAAAACACTGAAATCAGCTGAAAAGCTGAAAATTTTCATGCCTGATTTATAGCGTATGTGGAATTTTGGACTCAGAGCAAATTAACCTTCAGAGCCCCCCTCCCCCTCCCACCCTAAAAAAAAAAATACTTTTCAAATTTTTTGAAATTCCGTTTTTCCTTCTTCCTATAGTATACCATTGACGAGAGGGCCTGATAGAAACCAAGAGCCAAGCCTTTCATTCATCCTTCATTTTCAAATTCAAAATTTATCATTTGAAAATGTGAAGTTACCACTTGTTTTTTCACGCCCCCTTCAAAAGAAAACAAAGGGGGATGGTCATGACTTTGTGATGTATCCAAGCTTATTCCAAATTCAGCTGATTTCTTATACATAAAGGTTATCACAACCCCTGGTAAATGTTATATTTCTAAAATGTTATTTCCCAAAAGGAACTGGTAGAACATTTGTTTTAAATTCAATGAAAATTAGTGCAAAAATGACTACATGAATATGTTCACAGTACTTTATCTCACAACGATTTCTCTCTGTTTTAAAGTCCTTACTTCACCTTTTACCAAACATGTACAAGATTAATTTTCAGATTTCCAAAGTTATTTGCACATGAACTTTGTGGCTCTCAAGCTCTTATTCAATCATACTGTCCCCTTTTTCACATTTTTGGAGTGAACTTATCATCACAGGGAATGATTTTCATGGTATCGCATCACAATTTCCTATGCAGTTTGGTATTATTATTTTTTTTTTTACATACTGTATAAATGTAGAAATACATTGTCGGAAGGACTTCCCCAACAACCGAAATTGCTGCTAATTAAATTTGACAAGTAAAATTATTCCCTGTTTCATCTTTCTTGTAACATTATTTCTCCTGTAATTTTCCTACAAAACAGCATTTCAATTTACACTGTAATTATAAATCCAACTCCCCCACCCCTCCCCCTCCACAAGCTGACAGAATGTATACCTGACATCAACAGATGAAATGTTTCGATAAATGTGTGGGAGATTTTCCCCGCCATCAAGCAATGCTGAACCACCACTGCACAGACTGGCTACACAAACAATAATCAATAGCTCATCATACAAACTCACTCAACAGTGTCACATGCTATTCAACGGTAAAGGTCACGAGCCGGGTCAATAGATGTAAGCTTCCACTTTGTTCTCTGAAAGTTCTTTTTGTAGACACATTTCGTGAAGCGTTGTTCCTCATTTTGAATCATTACACATCAGAATGTGGAATCAGAATGTGGAATAAATCTACATTAAAATGGGTCTGCCCTATGTATGTTACTCTTTTTTGCGCATAAAGTCTGTATCACATCATCAGGTGATCTTAAAAATCACCTGACATGAACACCTGGAATCAACTTTTCTCACTTGCAAGCACGACCACAATTCTGTTGTGGTGATTAATGGGGAGAAGTTTACAACATTTGATAGTCCTTAGAGCAAACTGAAGTGGATTAACAACACATGTGTACGCAATAAATCAATTCGTCAATGTAACAAATACATGTGGCCCAACTTTGCCCAAACTTACAGCCCATAGATTCACAGACAGAGTTCTAGTTCATAACAAAACCAATGATTTAATTTACATTGCAAGTTCATTTTTAAATAAAAAGCTGAACACCCTCTCCAATTATTTATAAGTCGATATTCATTTTTTGAAATGTCACTGAGCACTGTCTAAAATTGATTGCAAAAACAATTGTTAAACAATTCATCAGTTACATGTTGATGTTCTTTCTACAATCACTTTTTAACAAGGACAGGTTGATGGAAATTACATCCAGGTGCATTGCCACTCATACAAAAAACATTGTCCAGTTTGGTTGTTTGGTTGGGTCAAATGCTATAATACTACTGTATAAGTGGTTATTTTCGCGAATTTCGCGAGTTGGTCTTCGCGAAAATTTCCACTTCAATACAAGGCCATTTATAGTAAGTAATGAAATCATCACCAAAATCGCGAAATTTTGCTCTCGCGAATTTCCCCAACTAGTCCAAAATCGCGAAAATATCTGGACACGAAAATATTGGCTTATACAGTAAATAAAAGCACTAGATGCTATTATTTTTAGACACTGCAAATAAGCCAAGGAATACTTGATCAACAACTTCATAAAAGTGCTTCACGATCTGATTAAAATTTACATAATTTTTCAATTAATATGAAGTCATATTCTATAGTTTTTTACATTCAAGTATCCCAACCTCTTATGAAGAGGTCATTTCCAAAAGGTACTTCATCCACTTTTGTTACTTCTGAGTAAAATGTATTTGTCTTCCATATTTTGTACAGGCGTTTATGGAAAAGTGAAATTTGAAAGTGCATTTTTTGACACTTTGCTTTCATTTTTTTTCTTCAAAGTTTAGTTCAAAGAAAGGTACCTACCTGAATAATGGTGTGATATCAATAACTCAATAACATCCAAAGTGGATGTAGTACCTTTTCGAACTGAGCTCTTCTTTATGTGGAAACTGGAAATTGGTTTTAAAGAGTCTTGTGACAATGGGGTCCATTTCCCCCTTTTCTTTCAGAATTAAACTCCTATGAGCATATGATGAGACCTAAAGAGCTCACATATTGAATAAACATTATTGAACAAAATACATACTTGATAAATGAAACAAGAAGTTGTGGGAGATAGCCAACCACTACTAATAAAGATGTTGTACATGTCATACATGTAGATACTGGGAAGTCACCCCCCCCCCTTTCTACTTGGGGGAAGTTTATTTTCTGCTAAGTTACACTTGCACTTTCACTAGTTGTTGTAAGCCCCCCCCCCCACATCTCCCCATGCCCCTAGACTACCTGTTGTCTATGGTTTGGAATTGGATAATTTGGCTTCATTTGTGGTGATTGTTTTTTTTTTGGGGGGGGAACGGGGGGTATCAGTCGTGAAACCTATTGTTGTTAGCCCCAATCATTTTTAGCACTGTTTGTTTGTCTTGGCTTTTTTGCCTTTTTTGGGTGGCCCCGGTTTTTTTTTTATTTGTTGTTGTTTTTTGTTTTGTTTTGTTGTATTTCTTTTTTTAATCAGTTGGGGTTGAGCCAGGGACCAGATGCCAAGATTTAATCAACATATAGATCCAAATTATTTCAGAGAACTTTGCAGCTCTTTTTCATTTTTAAAGTGGAAATACTTGCGGCGGGATTTCTGAATTCAGATGTAAACATAAAGGTCAATGAATGGTTCCCCCTCTCCTAATCCACCATTGAAATTTTAGAAAAAGTTGGAAAATTTACTAAATTTACCTGTTTAGGGGGGAGGGGCAACATTGGCAGACCTAAATCTAGATCCAAGTGTTTTTCTTGTATTCTTTTAGAGATTCTATCTGACTATTAGCATGTTCTGTGGGCTATACTTCTGTCACATATTCACAAGCACAAGCCCCCCCCCCACCCCTAATCGAGCCATTGGCATATTGCATTTCATGATTGTTGAACTTGAAATTGAAGTGAATTGTTCATTTTATGGATTCATATTTTTCATACACACTTCTCAGACTTTAATTAAATGTCATTATCATTATTGAAATACAATAACTTTAACACTCATATTCATCTTTTTTTGGCTTTGCACAACATAGATCATTTACACATGACAATGCAATTGCCAATTCACAGCCAGCCCACACAGTGCAATACAACTTGAATAGTCCCGCGTCCACCATCACATGCATGTGCGACTGTATTGCCACCGCACTGGATTTGGCTGCGATCAAGCTATCAATTACGATGTATCCGAGCCATTTTTACCAGTAATTCGGGCAAGACAGGTACACATCCTCAACATCAGTATTATAAAATGATTGGGTATGATTTTAAGAACCTGAATCAATAGAAATACAGGACCACTGTCTGTGTTTATTTATTTGAATATGTCATCACAACGGCATTTTCCCGCTGGACATTTTGGACGCGGCTCCTGTGTTGGATGCATATGCGTGCACCGTGTGTGTACGGTGACAATAATGCATGATGATGTGCATTTGCAATGCTGTGCACGAGGCGAAAGAAGCCATGGAAAAGAAGACAAGTTTGAGAAAAAATAGTGATTTTGAGGGACGGGATGGTGGATTTTTCCGTTCCCCTACAGATTACTCACCCGTCCATTTCTCAGGGAATGAAGAAGAAGGTGATCAGGATAGAAATGTAGAGAGAAGAGATGAGAAAAGCTACAGATCAGTAGAGCTAAAAGATGAGGCAGGTAGTTGAAACATGAACGGATTACGTACTGTCCGTGTGTTAAAAGTTGCAATGCAAAACACACACACAAATGCAATGCAATATTCGTACACATTCGATCGGGAATACTTAGTATAATATCGCCGCGCGCACGCGAACGAGTGCGAGCGAGCATGCATAGTATATAGTACGAATGAACAGCGGCCGCGAGATGCGATTTCCAGGGAGCGACGATTGTAGTTAATCGGAAAGCGACGAAAATCAAGGATTCTGAATGATCTGGAAGAAGCGAAATTTGTCGAGCGAATATTAGGCCTGCTAATAGTTATAGGCATTGGATAATGACAATTCAATAAAACTTTTTATACAAGTGCGGCAGAGAGAATGGGGCCAGCAATTAACCCCTTTTCACAT
>CALNVZ010001721.1:10557687-10596179 GCA_940671915.1 Paracentrotus lividus
ACATGTATACATGTAGCAGGTGAAAATTACCTCACACATTCCATCAAAGGGACATTTTTCAATAAACAGATGTTTTTCAAGTCAATCCATTCCTCGATTAATAACAAAAATTTTGTTAAAGAAAATTACGTTTTATCACACGATGACCCAATATTATCACCCCACAAGGCTGCGCGACCTTTCATGCACACCTTCAACAATTTTATGATGAAAATAAAATTGTGAAATAAATGCATTAATTTGAAAACACCTGCATGTATACGTTTTGTAAAAAGATTGGCGGTAATTCCTCATAACTTCAAAGAAAATGGCCTAAAATTTTTACATCATTTTTATACATTGACGTGCATGACGTTGGGTTTCTTTTTCTATAGTTTAGGTAAGCTTTTATTTTAATAGCCTTTTTGTAATTGACGGCTTTTAAATAGTCATTGTTGCGTCATTGACTTATACAAGCGGATCCATGGGCGTAGATAGCGGGGGTGAACTCCCCCACCACACACACTTTTCAAAGTGGCGATGACCTTAAGAAAAATATATTCATTCTTTTTTACTCGAGCAAAAAAAATAAAATAAAATGTATTACATGACATTAATAAATGACATGTTAAAAACAATACTCTCGGTCGCTGTGCTCCCTCGCACAGTAATAGTTTTTGTGAACTATCGAATATTGGCGCCAAATACGGGTTATGATTTCTCCTACGAAGGCTGCATGCGAGTCATGCAGAACTTTTGCACTGAAGGCCTATTCATATTGTTATCCGCGGGGGGGGGGGGAAGAAAAATAAATAGATAAAATAAATACCTCGTTATAAACAATAAGGCTGTAGAAGCTTTAACCACCCCCCCCCCCGGCCCTCCTCTTGATGTACTGGATCTGCACATGCGCTGAACAAAAGTATAACTTCACCGCTTACGATTAAACGCAACAGATTACATAGAATATTCAAACGATTGTATGCCCTTTCATGATTCTGATATTGATTTGACCCATTTTGCCCACAAACAAAATCAATCAATTTTTTCAAAACAAAAATGAAAATGATGGAGAGCAAAATCGATGAACATAATTCTTAATCTGAAAACGACCTCCCAATGTGATTCGTTATTATGGTTTGTTATTGAACATTGTAGGGGAGACCGGGTATGGACGTTACAAAATTCACATTTTGGGCCAGATAATTCTAATGAAAGAACTCACGCACTCCATATTGGGTCTGTAGTTAGCCTATTATGTTGGCTAAAACCTGAGGCATATAAAACTTGAAAACATGTAAACACTAATTAACTACAGCTTAATTAGTGAAGACATTTTTTTGTAACAACCTACCCCATATACGGGGTAGGTTGTTACACCATACGGGGTCAATTGTTACAATATGTAAACATACGGGGTAAGTTGACAATGTGTAAATCTCTTATACCATACTTGAATTTCAACTTTCCAGTTTCTTGATATCGTTAACAGTAGATCAAGTAGAGCTCTAGAATAGACAAAAGTAATAATATTAAAAAAAAAAAATTAACACCTGAAAATTGAGGCAAAATGTAATTTTACATAATTATGTAATGTAATTGGGGTAAGTTGTTACATCAACATGGGGTAGGTTGTTGTAACAACCTACCCCATGGGTGATTTTACACACAGAAATCAACTGTAGCACAGTCATTAGGCAGAATGGGCATGGCTAGGGGGTATATTAGTGACATACATGTACTATATTTACAATACCAGACTATCATCATGTGCCTTCAGTTGTAAGAGCTATTACAAATTTCAATTTTTGTCAAAAATTTACTTTGAACTGTAAAAAATGGTTTTTGTTGATTTACTTTTTAATAAAACAACGGAGAAACCTCACGACCGGCAGTTCATCACAGCTATGTGTAGGCTGTATATAGATGCCAGTTAGCACATCCTCTCTTGTTCCATCTTAGCACACTGAGAACTGTAACAACTGACCCGTGTAACTTCCATACCCGGTCTCCCCTACTTTCATAAATAGGCCTAGAGAATGTAAAATAAATATATAATGATTATGATGCTGCTCATTGTTCAAAAGGTTCGTTTGCCCGAAAATTTAAAAAGTTTTGTAAATCCAAAAACGAAATAGGAGGGGGGGGGGAGGAGGTGTTAATTTTTTCTTGTTGGCCTTCGGCCATCAAAGAAGTCATTATGTATCAGCCATAGGGGTACGGTTGGGGTGAATTGGCCCATTCGTCTATTTTATTTTTTTTTTCCCTTCTTTTTTTCTTATTCTTCTTCTTCTTTTTTCTTTTTTTTTTTTTGCTAGGGGGGGGGGGAGCTCGGGCCCGGGCCCCTGGATCCGCACCTATCAGTTATAATTATTTTAATTATCATATACTTATAAATATCAGGGTTCTTATTCCGAAGATCCGTTGGTCCGAATTAAACTTTGTTAGGCCTGTAAAGGGGCCGCGGAGCGGAGTAAACGTGTACAAAACAAAAAATGGCCATAAATTTGTGATTTTTAGCCTGTTCAGCCCCCCCCCCCCCCCCCTTTCATTCATCCGTCCTATTTCACAAAACTCTCCGGGGCCCCTGGTTTTTAGTGATTACTAATTATTGATAAACTATTTAATAACATTCAAAATTTAATTATAATCACTAATGCCCTCAAAAATATGTTTACGTCTGTCTGCAGGCTATCTAAATTTATCCATTCAAATGTAGTGTGAACCTCGAAAATTCATGAGTTATAGGCTGCAGTTAATGTAGGCAAAGAATATCATGATTTTCTTCATTTTACACAATATGCATTTTGTGTAAAGTATGAAGTTCTCGTCCTGCGGGTTTGACGACTTCATGTTGTTTGGCGCCTCCATAATACTCACAAAATTGAAATAAAATATACCACATGAATGAAAAAACGTTATTATTTCAAAGTTTGTCAAACGTCTGATATTGTGGCCATCTACCATGTGTCTACATACATGTACAGTAAATACCATTATGTTTTTGTTTCATTTATTCACTGGAACTTCCGAGTTGATTAATAATTCAAAGTCGCAACATGTACAGTCATGTCTAAATGAATCTATGAACAGAAGCATAAGAAAATCTTTGTTTCTTGGTTATAACATGACTGTTTCAATTTTCTTTTGTGCTATTTTGTTGGTGGCAATATAATATTTTAGTATGCAAAAACACAGCAATATGCTTATGAATATTTGACGCGACATACTTTCAGTTCGATAATTTTCGCGAAAATTTCGAACAAGTCACGTTTTCTGGCTCATTAGCGATAGAAAAGCTTAAAGAGGTGGAATAGCCCTACCATTTTTACAACCGCGTAAAGCTTACAATATACTCGGTTTTTTTTTTTGTGTGTATAGATATCAATTTTGTTTCGTTTGATTATTCATATCGTTGCCATGACGACGTGGCAAAGGCAATATCGATTAAAAACGCATAGTCAAGCAGACGACTGCCACGTAGGCTTATAGCGTCTGATTGGTCGATATCAGTTATTAAATATCGAGGTCTCCAAACAACGTAATTTTCAATACCATGGACTACAGCATGCAATCAGGCGATGCACCATCACGATACTTTCATTAGATATCGTTGATCGCATCGCAAAACGCTTTTAAATCAAATAGAAGTGAATTTGTAATGACCACTACACAAAAATCGGTTCGGTTTATGTCAACAAACGCCTAAACTGCAGGCCTATATTTAAAATTAAAGAAAGAAAAGCTCAAGCGGCTTTTTAAATCTAGCCTGCAGCGCCAGAAATTGCGTTTGTGAGTTCAGCTGGCTCATTTAAATCAAACAATAATGACTAGCATGACCGAGGGAATACATGCCCGATACACCGTTATAAAAGCTATGATTAAAGTCTGTTATAAACCAACTTAAATATCAATATAGCGTGCATGGATTAGGGAAAACTATATAAACCCTCTTCGTAATTTGTTAAGTGGAAGTCAATTATGTTAAAAGGGCAATTAAGGTTGAAGTTTCATTTTGATCGCCATGTTTTGTGTTAATTGGGGTTATAATAGGTTTAGATAAGCCCTAATATCGTGAGGCTTAATCACGATGACCAGTATCAATTACATCAATTAAGGTTATATTTACAGATGGAGTGTGTGATGGTGACGAGAAGATAATGATGGGAAGAGGAGTTGTAGAGGGATGGATGGAAGCAGAGAGACAGACAGTCAGACAGACAGACAGACAGACATACAGACAGATAGCAATGACCACAATCATACAAACTGAAAACAAATGGGAAAAGAGAGCAACCCCCCCCAAAAAAAAAAAAATAAAAAAAAATAAAAAATAAATAAATAAATAAATAAATAAATAAAATAAATAAAATAAAACGAAGAACGTGTGAGTATGGGTTTAGTTTAATATTGGATGTAAAATGAGAAAGAGAGAGGAAAAGAGGAAGGAGGGAGAGGGAGAAGGAGAAAGGAGAACTGGGGGGCGTTTCATGAAAGGACTTGTCGGACGTTTTATCCGACAAACTGTTATAAGCTACTGAACTGCTTGCATCTGATTGGCTAAGAGCAAATTTGTCGGATAAAATGTCCGACAAGTCCTTTGATGAAATGCCCCACTGTATAGACATGATTACGGATCAACGACAAACAGACATACAGAAAAACATAAAGTAGAATGTTTACATACCTACAAAATAGGTCTTTTAAACATTCTTTAAAGCGGGGGCTGAGTATTTAAACAAGCATATTGTTTTTGTTTTTGTTTCATCTCGAGATCTACTCAAAGCGCCTTATTGTATGCATATTAATTGTTAAGTCAAAATAATCACTTTAAATACCATAGTAACATGCTACGTACAATTAATACAGTGGCGGATCCAGGCGTGTTGCAGGGGACCCCCCCCCCCCCCCCCCCCCCCCCCCCTATAATTTGAAAGCTACCTAGTATTGACTGCACATGTATTCTAAAATCGGACACTTTTCGGCGGTGACCCTCTATTGGGACTAGTGCCCTCCTTTTTTCAAATCCTGTATCCGCCACTGTCAATAATGATAGATAATATATACAGTCTTGTAAGTTTGGCTTAAACGTCAATCATGCAACCGAATGCCCCTTGTCTTTATAAGATGTGGACAAAGTAAGCCTACGCTGCCGACAGGTGGCGCTATACGAGTTTTGTCCTGACCAAGTACTAGTACTATACAACGTAAATATATTCCCACCGTAAAGCTATTCATGCTTCCACGTATATCAGTACAACTATACCCCTGGACAATTGAAGATGCTAGTACTAGATGTTCCTATGTTATAGTGCAGTCACACCGGCCAGACCGACCTCAAACCAACTAACAAACAATCTGTTAGAAAGTCAAACTATCCCCTCAATTAAATCATCCCTTTGTTATAATATGTAGGAGAGGGAAGGAATGAATGCATTTTGAGTTAGGCTTCACCGCACTCCACATAGTTAATCCAGGTGCAACATTCTTCTGTTGACATTTTCATTTAATTGTAGTTGGTTTGAGGTCGGTCTGGCCGGTCTGACTGCACTAAAACATAGGAACATCTAGTACTAGCATCTTCAATTACCCCTAGGAAAACCCCAAAGAATAGGGTAATTGTTAGATGTAGGGTTAGGGTATAGATTTTTAACGGGGATGGTTGCCCAGGGGTAATTGTCCCTGGGGGTAGTTGTCCTAGAACCATGATTCTATTTTAGTCTCTATGTTCAACAAGTTTGATATGAGAGTACCTACTAGGGGATGTGAATTATTGAAGATAACACCCTTTAAATATTCATTTTGTATGATACTTCGTATATGCATGCATCATAATGTTACGTTAAAATTGCATGTAAATAAGCGTATATCAAATGTTTTTGTTTTTTTATTAATTAAATAAAAGAAACTCCGTTTGATTCAGAAAGAGAGTCGTACATTATGAGTGACCTCTAAAGAAACTCATGAATTCTACTAAAATAACATCCCCCACTATATTAGCAATGGTTAGAAAAATCTCAAAAATTTAATTTGTATTGGGCGAAATATATTTGAGACAGGCATTAATTTATTTCAAAGTGAAATCATTATCAGATGATGGATATCATTTGTAATAATAAGAGCTTCATTCCAAAAGGGACTAGATCCACTTTTGTAACTTCAGAGTAAATGGCATTTCTTTGCCGGATTTTGTACAGGCGTCTATGGAAAATTTAAATCAACAATTGCAATATTATTTCTGGAAGTTGTAATCAAAATGTAGGTACGTTCTTTTCTTCAAAGATGGGTACGTACCTGAACAATGTCCTGATATCAATTACTCAAAAGTGGATTTAGTCCCTTATGAATTGAAACTCTTCGTGTGTTGCTTTCATAGCGAATTCGAATATTCACAGACAGATAACGTTTCAATTTGCCTATCAGATATCTTATATTATGAAACAAACAGTATTAAGGATTATAATCAAATCGCTATGCATTCATGAAACTTAATTATCTTAAGCTGCCATCACATTTATTATAGCCATCTAGTACACTTTCAATGAAATTTTGACAATTAATTTTTTTTTCAGGGGTGAATTCCAATTTTACCGTGGCAATCTTTAAGATCGAGGCATTGTTTATCAACTAGCGATTACGGCAATATTCATAATAATGCCCCCCCCCATCAAAATGGTAGTTTCAAATTTTTTTATTGAAAATAGTCATGGAGAGCGATGGTTTGAATAGCAGATCTTTACATTTTGATACCATCTGTTGTAAAAGCGAAAAAAGAAGAGAAAAAAAGCCCGAGCCCAATTGTTCATGCAAGGGAACGTGACTTAATCACATTTTCAAGTAGGAATAAGTACCGTTGTCATGGAAACGAGCCACTATGAGTATAGTTAGGTCTAATAAGCCTGTATGGTCGTTCACTAAACCTAGGAATAATGTTGCGTTCATTTTTTGCGTCACTTTTATAATTGATGCTTTCCTGATCTTATATTTGAGGGGACTGAGGCATATTATAGGTTTTCCCTGTCAATGTAAAGCTATCTCGATTAATTTGACATTTCTACAAGCACTTTTCTCCGAAATGTGATCGCGATCAAAAATTTAAGTGTTAATCAATTGACCGATAGCTCCGCTCCATGAAATATCGTTTTAAATTGAACGAACAGAAACGAATTCGATTGCAAAGCAGGCGCGGATCCAGAGACGAACTTTAACGGGTGCACAAAGGTAGTTAAAATTTTTCCATAAGTAACGTTGGCAGGCTGATAAGCGGGGGGGGGGGGGGGGGGGGGGGGGGGGGGGGGTAGGTGTTGAAAATTTTTCGGCCGTCGGCCGTTATAAAATTCAAAACGTACTACATATAGGGGGTAGGTCAGGTCAGCAGTCCCTCTCGGACAACTGACAAGCAAAAAAAAAAAAAAAAAAAAAAAAAAAAAAAAAAAAAAAAAAAAAGAAGGTTATAGTATTTTGACGGGGTGCGTTAAAAAGGTCTGTGTACAAAAGGTAGCTGATTTTCCAATCTTACGGGGTGCTCTAGCACCTTAGCCCCCCCCCCTGTGATCCGCGCCTGCAAAGAGTCTAAATTGACCGGGAAAACCTATAGTAATCAGGAAGGTGGGAGGGGGGTGATAGATGGATAAAATATCCTTTTAACTAACGATAGGTAAATACTGATAACACTTAGATAAAATTGGTGAAATTTACACCCAAATATGAAGAATTTTTTCCGAAAGGGGCTAAATCAACTTTTGATGAAAATTGAGTCAATGATAGGCAATCCCACAGTGTTCAGATTGGTACCAGTCTCTGAACAAAAATTTTAAATTAAATTTTGAGAGCAATTTACACCAAATGCATAACAAAAAATTGTCCATAGACCCCTGTTCGAAATTGACCACAAAAAAAAATAATAAGGTGGATTAAGCCCATTTGGAATCAAAGTCTTCATATTATCGATATTTTTACAATAAAACTTCTTCTTAAAGATTTTGCACCATGTATGCAAAATATGGGTGCAAGATTGGACCTCAAAGATAATAATGCTCACTGCACTGCAACATGAAGGGTGCAAAATGCTTCTTCCGTGTTCGGAAGGTGCACTCAACAGCTGACACGGTTACATTATAGGTGCAAACTTGTTACAAGTCCTTAGTGTATATTTATTATACAGTGCGTCCCAAAAAGAACTATACACTTTTGAAATGGCTGCCAAAAAAAAAACTATATGATTTTAACATGACTGTATGAAAGGCTCATTATCCCAACTTTCATATGACACCAAAAAGTCAGAAATAAGTCATGCATGAATGAGCAGCTTTCACTTTTGTAAAGGGTATGGAAATTAGGGTGCGCAGGAATTGCCCGACCAATTTGTATGAGAAAAGTCATTTGGAGCTTATGGAATGGATGATATGCAGAATTACTGATCAATTATGATGAGTTGGGGTTTGCTAAGTGAAAATTGGGGATTACAATTTCATGCATGAGTGAACAGGAATATGTATTTCCTATTGTTGCATTCAGTGGTGTGTTTAATATCTCTCTCTCTCTCTCTCTCTCTCTCTTCCTTTTCTCTCCCTTCCTCTTTCTCTCTCTCTATCTCTCTCTCTCTCTTTGTCTTCATTCCTCTCTCCCTCTCTCTTCTTTCATTCTCTCTCTGTCTCCCTCCCTCTCTCTCTATCTATCGCTCTCTTTTTTGTGCATGGGTGTGTTTTGGACCATTCATATTCATTGGTTTCTACTCCAAATATCTTGACTACCTTCCCACATCCCAGTCTACTCACATTTACCCAAATTGGGATGGTTGATGACAATCCAGCAATCTATCAATCAATCAGTCACATAAATTAGACAATCAACACCCAGCTAGCAATCACTTAATCAACAGTGTACCAGTCTCCAAATGTTTCAACTAATCAATCAAGCATTACATCATCTTCATACAGTTATTTCAATCACCATATGTCTTACTGTTATCCAATAAACCAATCAACTCAATTGATCAACCAACCAACTATCCAGTCATTTTAGCAATTTGGACTTTTGTAAAGGTGTAACACAAATTTGTGAAATTAACATGTCAGTCTTTATTTTCAGTTGAATTTTGTTCTTTTCGATTTTACAACTGTTTCATCCATCCTGTAACAAAACAAAAAGGAGGCCTGGGGAAAAAATCTGATAGTGCAAAATGAAAATAAATGTCTGTATATCCAATGCTCAACGTGTCCTCCTCTTTCGATGCACAACCTGTTTGTTGGGAAAAAAAGAAAGAATGTCACTGATGTCGGACATTCAGACAATCCAAAAGATCATGAAAAGGATCATCAATAGTGATTAAAAAAAACTTACCCTGCATCTCACCTGTTCTGCACCCCATCCTAACTACCACTAACACACCACTGAATACACCTTGGAAAGTTACAATGCAACAATTGGAAATACATATTCCTGTTCACTCATGCATGAAATTATAATCCCCAATTCCACAAATTTCACTTAGCAAACCCCAAATCATCATAATTGATCAGTAATTCTGCATATCATCCTCAATTCCATAAGCTCCAAATGACTTTCCTCATACAAATTGGTCGGGCAATTCCTGCGCACCCTAATTTCAATACCCTTTACAAAAGTGAAAGCTGCTCATTCATGCATCAATTATTTTCGGACTTTTTGGTGTCATATGAAAGTTGGGATAATGAGCTTCCCATACATGTTAATTTCATTACCTACAATCATATATTTTTTTATTTGGCAGCCATTTGAAAAGTGTATAGTTCTTTTTGGGACGCACTGTAGAATGCTCCGGACGAGAGTACTGTAACATAATTGAGATCAATTGAGACAAGGAATGAATAATCATCAAGGTATCTCAACATTGGTTTGTTATGTTTTTTTATTTTTAATCATCATTAAACAAAAATAAAGGCATGTTCATTTAGAAAGATTTATTATGTATAAATCATTATTCGGTATACCGAGTTTAAAACAATTGGTATGATTGGAGACAAGAAATCGAATGATTGATCTATCTGTGTAGGAAGGGAAGCAAACGTTTACGACGTGATATGTTTTTGCTTCATAAAACAGGAAAAGTAATGTGCATGGGTTATTTGAATTTTACCTTAGCAACCATCATCCATTATTCACCAATTCTTCACCTAATATATGTACAAAAATAATTTATGTTTATAACCAAAATTATATAAAAAATAATCGGACTTATAATATAAAATCCTAATATCCGTTACTGAAACTAAAAAAATATAAAAATTTATTTTAATTCGAAATTATATAAAAACATCCATTTTTACAGCTGCCAGTAGTTCATAAAATTTTGTCAATCATTACAATCCTTTAGATGAAAATCTTATATTCATGATTATCCTTTATTCTGTTTTCGCTTTGATATCAGGATTTCGCGAACAACATGCTCGGTTGCAAAACTTGCAACTTAATGATATGCACTTGATTGCAACGTAGAAAGACAATGCCATAACTAAGGCTATAAAAGTTATTACATCAAGAAGATAATACTGGAATATATTCAATGAATCGACGGGTATCTCAAACTCTTTCGTGTCATATTTCATGGCATAATCAATCCAGAATGCTGCTCTTTGGGACGGCATCATCGGCCGATTTCGGAAATTTGCCGACATCTTCTTCGCCGTTCGTAGGTAGGTGGTATTGGTTGTGACGTCATGAAGAGCTTCGTATATCAAGTCAGAAGTAATGTCATCCTTGTTCAGCTTCCGACCGAAGCCGAAGTGCACAACTCGGTTCGACACACCGAACTGGTCTGCGAAGACCGGCATCACGACTGCTGGGACGCCATGGTAGATCGCTTCGTAGTAACTATTGTGCCCGCCATGGAAGAAGATGGCTCTTGTTTTCGGATGCCCCAGGATATCATTCTGAGGAAGCCACGGTAAAATCTTGATATTTGCAGGAATGGGGAACGAGGGTGGTGTCTTCAAGAGCCATATGACCCTCTGAGGCAACCGACTGAATGCATCCACAAACATATTCATCAGGGCCATGTTGGATTCGTCGATGATGAGGAAAGAGCCAAAGGAACAGATGATGATACCTTCATCACCTGATCCCTGGATGAAGTGTTCTATGTCAGAAGGGAGTTGTTCAGGATCCTTTGATGTGAGACCCCCGACTGGTATGACATTGGGTGGCAAGGCACATGGGTATTCTCCTACAAAATCGCTATTCACAAACCATACCTTCGACCTCTTCATGAGATCGTACGGATCTGATAGACCAAAACGTTGACTTATATAACTGTAAGACCTTATGGAGAACTGTATCCCAAGGCTGCGATGCAGTACGAACGCCAAAGAGTTCACCAGACGTTCTTTAAAGGACATGATGCTGGAGTAAGAAGTCATCATGGAAGGGACATAAGCTGGGTTGAATCCAGAACCTTCACTGGCTGTGTGGAAGCAGGGACTGGGATAGGGAACGACCACAAAGTATGTCGGAATGTTTAGAACCTCACCAACAAGCGCACCGCAGATCCAAGTGATGTCGTACATGAGTGACGAAAAGTTTGCAGATCGAAGACGATCCATTAGGGGTTGATCTTCCAAGATGGCCGTACAATCGTTCCGGCGTTCCTCAAGGATCACCATACCCAAATCGTACTCATTGTACCGACCTGGTGTCGAGATGCCTCGACTGAAGTTATGGAACTGCGCATGGATGTCTTCTACGGGGATGGCGTGCTTGAAGACCTCATAGTTGAACATCTGACCAAAGCGACTCGTCTTGACATGACCTTCAAATGCGTTACTAACTAGATAGGTCAGGTTGTGACCCCTGGTGATCAGTTGTTCCCCTATGGCAGCTGACAGATAGAAATGGCTTCCTTTGCCTATGAGGGGGCTTACCAATATGTTGGATGCTTGACAAGATAGAAGTAGTTTGAGGAAAGCGCAGCTCAGTAAAATATTATACGTATTAGCTGTCCCCATCGTGATTATTTCGTAGGCAAAATCGAATAGTCCATTTATCTGAATCCGTCTCGGCTCCACGACCCGATTAGGCAGTCCTGCAAAGGAAAACGAGGAAACAAACAAAGTGATAATTATAACAATCTAGATACGACAGCAACGTCTCTAATCTCTTTAAGAATATTTTCGTTTCCAGGGCCCCGTAACACAAAAATTAGCAATTGATTGCAAATTTGGAAGAACTACTCTGATTGGCTGCTGGTCAGTCTTTTGAACTAAAAGTGTGTGTAACAACGATCTTGATTGGCTATTGCCACTTTGCGATTGATTGCAAATCTTTGTGTTACGGGGCCCTGGTCATCGGATTCATACATGTATGGACACCCCCACGAAAGAAAAAAAACACACAGTCACAACTGATTGGCCTGTGCCTGTTTTGCAAATGCGATTCTTTGCGTTTCGAAAGGGGTTGTATAGCTGGTCAGGCGCAGGAATATTCTGCAAGGTTTGAAGCAAAGGGGACACACGAACTGTTCTATAACCATAACGTAATTTCGACTGATAATACAACAGATCCAGAATTTTTAATAAAGGGGGGGGGGGAGGTGGCCGTGGGGTAGAGTGTTACTTGGGGGGGAGGTTGGGGGTACAGTAGAGATTTGAAAGATATTCCCCCCGTAAATGTTTATATTATGTAGGCATTATGTTCAGTGTGATTATCCAAGAATTAGCGAGGAGAGTGGGTGGGGTCGTTGAGTTAATCATCATATTAATGTTTCTGATATTTATTTGAAAAAAGAAATGACGATTGCCTTCGATCCCTAGCGAAAAAAAAAGTAATAACATATTTAGTAGGCGCCGAATGCATCATTTGAGAGCAAAATCCCATTTTACATTGTATGCTCTAATTGGAAGAGAGACTGGTCAAAATAACGTCATTCTGAGACAAATTATTATGAAATGATATTTACTTCTTTAATTGTCCTATCTCTGTATGCTACCCTTTTGTTTGCTGAGAAACTACTCAAGAATTTAGCAAAACCAGGCATAAACCTACCAAAATAAAGTAGGGTAATTTAGTGCATTTGGGGATTTAGACCCTTTTTTTAACATGTCTCCTTGGGCTTGGGCGGTACAATTTGACCACTTTTGGATTCACTTTCCATTAATAGGAAATGGCCACTGTATGTCATTTCCTTGTGCAGGGTCCATTTTAAATTGAACTTGTATAGTGCGTATCAAGAAAAACAGGGGCTGCGGAGCGTTTTTGAAAGTGGAGGTGCTGAGCTGAAAATGGGGGGCTAAAGGGGCTAAAAATCACAAATGTATGGTCATTTTGGCGTTTTTGTACACGTTTCCTAAAAAAAAAGGGGGGGGGGAGTGCTTCAGCCCCCCCCCCCCCGGTTCCGCAGCCCCTGAAAAAGGTAATCCATTTTGGGAGGGCCATTTTACAAGCTCATCTATTGTATATATTTATAATTATGTAACACATATTAATTGAAGATGAATTATTCACGTTTGCAATGATCACATTTCATGAATCTTCAATGTTAAGCGGAAGGAAGTCATGTGCAAAAGAGGTGACAGGTAAGAAATCCTTTTTTGCAAGTTTTAAAGAAAAATGAGTGAATGCTTTCCCTGCTGTCCCTTAGCATTGAATATGATTGCGTTTGATCATGACTGTGTAAGTTTGTGTAAAGGGCCTGTCCCACAGGCGGCGATCGTTGTGGCGACAACCTGATAATTTCATAATTATGAGGAGTTAATCTTTTAAAAAGGCGATTATAAACCTACGTACGACTCTATCTAAGCTAGGCTACAACAACAACTTGCTATAACACTCACAACAACAAGATCGCCAGTTGTCGCAGCAACGATCGCCTCCAGTGGGACAGCCCCTTAACACCAGTAAAAGCTATCATTCACTCACCAACTTGACAACAATTTCAACAATGGATTTTGTACCTGTTTCCTTCTTGTCCAATTCACTCCCTTATGCATTTACATCTATGATCCAAGATAGATATCATTGCAAATGTTCGGAGTTCATCTTCAATAATAGTAATTATATTAAACTTGGAATGCCCCTCTAAAAATGGATGAACTTTTTCGATATGCACTTTATAGGCCTATAAGTGACCCCAAGAGGACAAGACAGTGTGCAAAACAAATAATAAATAATAATAAATGTAATCATTACGAACCTTCTGCAAACGTGTTCGGCAAGAAAATGATATACCAAGTACAGCTCGGTGCAAAGAATTAAAACTAGTCTTGCGTATGCATCTGTACAATTCCAGTCCTTTATCGTTCTAAACTTCTCACGCATTTACACATTCAGTAATTTCATTCTACACTACACAGTGCAAACATGGTCGACTATTGATTTCAATAGCTACATATATTTTGTGCACTACAGACCTGGGAAAAGAGACAAAAATCATTCAACTGGACAAAGGTATTATGATTCCATTGCCGCTTATATTTTGCATTAAAATAAGGTTAATATCCACTTGGTCTATCAACAACTGGTCCAGTTCTCTGATTGTGTAATACCACATGGTCTATTAACAATTTGGTCTAACTTCCCCTTGGTCTAATACATAATAATAATAATAATAATAATACCGGTTTCTTATAAAGCGCTTTACCTGTTAAGACCATAGCGCTTACAGTATATTATTACCCCGGTCATTGGATTCATTTTTCGATCCCGCACTTTACAGTGCACAATCTCTCCACTCCCTGGGGAGCATACATACTTGGTCTAACTCTCACTTGGCCGAATTGCCGATTCGTCTAATTTTCAAACGGTCTAATTGCATTTCATCTAATTCCCAAATGAATGTTTGGCATATTTCCAGTCTGTCAAATGTTACAGAAATCGACCAAGTGGTGTTGTACCAAATGGAAATGAGATGCATATTAGACCAAATAGGATTTAGAAGAAATGGTAAACAGGCGAAGTGACATTTAGAACAAAAGGTAATTAATTAAACTGGTTTAAGACAGATTGGAATAAGACCATGTGGGATAAGGCCAAATGGGCATTATAGTCAAAGTAAGTTTAGACCGATTGGCAATTTACCTGTACTGTGGCTGCAAGACCCAGCCAAAAAAAAAAAAAGATTATGGTCGTCTTCGCAAGCGAATAATGAACATCATCATCATGATCATAATGGTTCCATGATTTGGAAAAGAGGGGCGCAAAAGGTGAAATTGAGAACGAAAATGATCTTAGATCATGTTTATTAACGTGTATGATTTATTAATATGTGATTCTAAAAAGTGAAAGGGCGCACGCTCTTTGCATCCCACCTAGACTACAATTAGCAAAATAATTAAGTAAGTCCCCCCCCCCTCCCCTAATCAAAGTGATGTAACTTTTGAACGAGCTTGTTTTGAGCACAATAATTTGGAGGGAGGTTTTCTACACTTATTGAGTACCTTCTGTGAAAAATGACATTGATCCGTTGAGACATGGATGAGTGATCAACGTTTAAAGCAAAAATTGACATTTTCAAAAGTCACAAGGGTCATTTTGGAGGCTATAAAAATAACAATTTTGTAAGATTTCCTTCTTACCTTGTGTTTAATTGTTTTGGTGGATTTATCATCCAAAATTTGGTCATCCAACACCAATTCCGATACATTTTTTTTTAATGGATGAGTGAGCACAATTTTAAGAATTATGTTCAGGCCTCCAAAATGGTAAAATCCAACATTTTTATTTAAAGAATTGAAATCAGATATTATCATCAACATTATCGTCACATTTTGTGAAAAAATGAGCACTATTCGTCGTGTCATGGACGAGTGAGCACACTTTAAAGGTGACTATTGTGACTTTTGTAATGACATTTTTGCCTTTAACATATGTTTATTCATGCATGATGCAAAGGTTTTATCTCATATTCGCACATGAGTTAGTCGATGAGTATATAAATATAACTGCCAAACGATATTACTCAACACCTTTTTGTTAAAAAGTTCCAGCATGTTGATTTGGGGTTTGTTTTTGCCTCGAGATTGTACACAATGTCAATTGAGAGGAAATCAAAATTTTAACACAATTGACATTCGGCTTAATTTCTTTGATGATTTTTGTTAATTCTACTGAGAGTTTTTCCATGAAACTTGGCACACAACTTCTGGGTGGTACTAACTAACAGGAACAAACGCTAAATTGAAAATCTGATAAGGCACGGAGTGGGGCCAAAGCCCTGAAATTTCTTCTTATTTGCATGTTTTTCTAATAACTTCTACACACTGAAGCGTAAAACCCTGGAATTTTCGTGAAACTCATATCAAATGAATTATCCAAGAAGGTCTGTGACAATTATTCAAAGTAAGCAATTGAATTTAAGTCCACAAGCGAAAAAACGGCTTTTCACGTATCACGTGTTCATTGAAGCGTGAATTTTTAATAAAATGCCATAACATTATTTGAAAAAAAAAAAATAATTTGACATACATATAACAAAAAAATGATTTTATTACATAAATATGGAACAATACTTATCTTAGAAATTTGAAAAGATCCTTTTTTGTTTTTATTAAGTGTTCATTCAACCGTGAATTGATGGGTATTGTTTAAAACACTCTTCCAGATTGCATATTCCGTCATAATCAGATTTTAAAAGTAAAAATGTGTAAAAAATGCAGTTTTTGCAAATTTTACCTCATGTGCATCCAACCGTGAAATTTAATGCAAAAATCATTTGATGTGTTAGAAATTAAGTGCAACAACCCTTCTGAACATATCTTTTGTTGAAAAGTCTGAATTTGTTCAAATAATATTAAATTAAAGTTATGAAATTAATCTTGTGACTTTCGAAAAGTGACATTTTTGCCTTTTTACTGTACTCATTCAAGCATGACAAAACGAATTTCAGTAAAATTCGCTCAAATGTAAGCTGATAAAATTACCTATAAGCACATGTAATAAAATATGTAAAACTCCTCTTTGTTAAAAAGTTACATCAATTTGATTAGGCGGGACTTACTTTTTTTGTTGGGTATAGTTTGAAAATCGATGGTATGATCCAGAAATTTGGCCCCACTCCACCAAGAGAGGGAGGCAGAGAGAGAGAAAGAGAGAGAGATGAAGAAAAAGAAAGAAAAAAACAAAACACCCAAAACAAGTATGTGAATAATGATATACCCCAACATTTATTTAGCCAATTAATTTATCTAAAATCTGAAGAGCTTTCATAATATTTGAAGATTAATAAAAAAAATTCTGAAACATCGTCTAGAGATTTGACGATTTGACATTATTCAGGATCTTGTCTTCTTATATTCTCGAAGTATAAGACGACGGTACGAGATTTGTCTTCTGTTCCTCTTCTTTTCTAGTCCTGGCGGAGACGACCTGACGAGATACAGGACCTTGTTTTCTCGTCTTAGGCTGTTCTGAGAAGACGGCTTGACAAGACTTTGTCTTCCTGTCTTCCTCATGTTTTGTCTTCTTGTTCTGACCAAGACAACTAGACGAGATGCATGATGAGGAGACTGTCTTCTTTTATTCAACTACTGACAAAGACGATTTGACGAGATTTGTCTTCTTCTCCACCTGACGAGGACGACTAATAATAATATAGGTTTTCCCGCTCAATTTCATCTTTCTTTCACTCACTTTCCCATTTGGATCAAACGATTTAACGCAAGTTGCGATCGCGCTACCGCATCGTCAATCAAATTCATTTTTATTCACTCGAGTTCCTAATTTTCGCAAACGATTCTACAAAGCATTCGTGCGAATTCATATTAGGAGCATACGATTTCAGGTATGTGCACTCATTTTAATTTAAAGCTGGCTTCGGCATAATTTGTCTTCCTTCGTTCAAAACAATTCACGAATAGGCAATCGAATTATAACTAAGTGCATACAATTTGAAATTTTAGTGACATCTCAGTAAAAGCTTATGATGGTGTCTGAATTGTAATGAGACGGATTTTAGACTAGTTCAAAACAGTTTTGAGACGTTTTGAGAAAGTTGTGGAGACGTTTCGGAGACGTCTCAGAGATGTATCCCGAGTCTCTGCGCCGTTTCATGAGTTGCAGAAAATCGAACATGCTTAAAACTGTGAAGTTTTGCGTCACGACGAAAAAAAAAACTATCGGGGACGTCGAGTCGCAGAGACGTCTCCTCGAAGTGAGATACTTATTGATTTCGAGGTTCTTACAGGCGTGTAAAATAGCATTTTTGTTTATTTTTGTTTTTTTGTTTACAAGTCTTCATGCCGAGATGTCTTGCTTGTCAGGAGATTCATGGCTATAAATCATCAACCATAATGATCAGAGGGATTTTCAAGAACAAAAGTATTTATCTGTTTATCTGTATTGCGTATGATACAAAATGAATGCACATCAAGAAAATTACAAACACTGTCTTGTCTAATGATTTTATATTGTATAATTTGTACGCATCATGCATATATTGAGTCATATTTCGTTTTGAGTGCTAGTTTTGTGTGTTTAATTTCAAAATTAAAGATTAAAACATCCAATACAAATACTTTCAATTTGAAACTCGATTGAACATCGAGCATTTTGCACATGATTTATGGGCTATGTGATGATTTAAAATTGATATGGAATTTTATTTTATGCGGAAAAAGAGAGAGAAAGAAAAAGTTTTTGAAAGGGATATTTAATATCATAAATAATTTAATTTGAAAGGGTTTAAATTAAGGTATGATAGGATAAGATCACAAAATGGGAGATTATATACTCCCAAATCTCACTCCTAAAATTGAGATGCGTATATGTTCATAATCCTGAAAATTAAAGAGCTTAATTAAATTAAGTGTACAAAGTAGGAAAAAGAATTCCTATTAATGAAATTGTTTTGCACGCAAAGAACGCCCGTCGCTGTTTTGTTTTAAATTAATGAACGAATCGGGAAATTTGTGCATAATATTGACAATTGAATGAAAAATATAGTGAATTTGTTTGCACCTAACAAAAATGTTAGTGCCGATAAATGAAATTGAGTGCACCAAACGAAAATTTGCGTGCACGTAAATGAAGTCCATTGCTCGAATTGAAAATGTGTATGACCCAACCGGCACGAAAGCGGCAGCTGCGTGAATTCGAGTGTACATAAATGAAATAGAGTGAGGAAATGATGAACTTGAGCGGGAAAACCTATAATGATAATAATAATATCGTTTTATTTACCCAGGGTAGCCACTTCAGTTCTGACAACTGTTCTCCCAGCGGGCCCTGCATTATTATTATTATTACCCTTAAGCTCCTTGTTAAAAGGCAACTTTTAGGTACCATTTTTGTAAGTCTTTGGTATGACTCGGCCGGGTTTCGAACTCACGACCTCCCGTTCATGAAAGCAAGAAAGGCTACCTTTTTACGGGCGCTCTAACCGATTGCGCTATCATGTCCGGTTATCATGTCCGGTTATCATGTCCGACTGGACGAGATTTGTCTCATTGTCGTTTTGTCTTCTGATCCCCATGACGACTTGACTAGGACCAGGATCTTTACTCTCCTCCTAACAAATATGACTTAACGACATTTGTCTTCTTGTCTTATCATTCTGACAAAGACGACATGACGAGATTCAGGTTATCGTCTTCTTGTCCTGAAGAAGAGTTGCCGAATTTTGTAATATTGTCTTCTTATTCCGACGAAGACGGCTTGACGAGATTTGTCTTCTTTTCATTCTGACGAAGACGACGTGACGAGATACTGGTTCTCGTCTTCTCGTCCCCACGAAGACGGTTTGACGAAATTGATGATCTTGTTTCTTGTCATCGTGACTCATTTTCTTGTCTGTTTATATCATTTATTTATTTATTTATTTATTTATTTATCTATTTTTTTTTAAGGAACGTCTAAGCTTCCCTATAAAACTGGAAACTAATTAATGCACATTTGATTCTTGATTTCACAAAATAGCTTACAATATGTCCCAGCCTTAACGCCATTAAATAAACAACTGATAATTTAAACTGTCATGCATTGCAGTGGCGGATCCAGGAATGGCGCAGGGGATACGCGCCCCTCTATAATTTGAAAACCACTCATTGAATTTACATGTTAAAATCGGAAAATATTTGGCTGCACTCCTATTTCTTCAAATTTTCGGGATGCGCCCCCGTATTTCAAAATCCTGGATCCGCCACTGCATTGCATTGTGTTGTTTATACTCTTGTCTGTCCAAGGTGCTCAAATAATTTGAGATGGGTCAAAGTTTACGATTCATTATACCCTTTAAATAAATATAATATTCAACGCAGGCAATGCAGGGAATCGGGTAAAAGAGAAAAAAACTTGAAAATTCAACTTCTAATCTTTTTGGGGCTCTATTACCAGGATAGATCATACCTGGGGACAGATTTATATAATTGAAATACACATAGCAGGAGTTCATACTGCGAATATATCTGCTTGATTGAAAGTATAATTATAATCGTAAACGGTATTATCTCCCAACACAATGGATTTTCAATTTCGAACTCATCTTTTGACAGGGTGTATATCCCCTTTTGTGTCATTTCAACCCCTCGGGCAATGCCTACCTCCATTGTGACAAAAGTGCATAAAAACCTCAGCCCAACGGGGTTTATTAAAGGTGAATTCATCGGAACAACGCGGCGTTAATCGCTCACTAGTACGGATTCCAAATCTACCAAAAGGTTACCCAGTTGAAGATTGTAAAGAGAATTATATCTTTAATCGGGCGAATCGTGAATTAAAAAGTTTTGTATATACATTTACCTTGGTAACTAGACGCGCTCGGGGCGCCGAAAAAAGGAGTGTACGGTACATTGTGTATACAACGCAGAATAAATAATGAGTATACCAAACACGTGTGATACGTGTCGTTTGAGGTAGTGGAAACGTTTGTAAGCATGTATTTAAGTGACATCATATCGATTAGGAGTCGTGTGAGTGAAATAATAGGGAATTGACTTCTCATTTTACAGTCCTTGTACGAGACAAGCTGCAAACAAACCCTTAAATAAGACAGAAAAATGCAAAGTAGACGTTAAGCGGTTTCACAATTGCCCGCAAAATCGAAGGATAGAAAACGGAGTGGTAACCTTTAAAGGTGCATACTTTAATGTTACATCGTCGTCTTCATTTTGACTGAATTTGACTGTATGAGATCATTGGATTTGATTCATTCGTGGTCTGGAATATCACAGGATTGGTTACTTCTTACGAGTACATAATTTCTGGAGATCGGGGCTGGTGACGAATGCCACACATATTTCGACTTTCTTGGACATCAGCATGATAGGCGAATGAAGATGTTTAATCACCAGAATGGTATTCTATCAGCAATTAGGAATATCATGTAAGTTTTACATGTAAGAGACAGTGAAGACATAAACGGTATTGTTCACTTTCAAGACCAACCAAGTTTAACTTCCAGTACTTCCTATATTATATTTATGTACATTTATTGCCGGCAAACGTGATATGAATGTAACTTCACCAACGTCTTCAGAACACTTTAAAGGTCGTCAACCTAATATTTTCAACCTAAAATCTTGTAAGAGACAAGACAGAGCCGTCAAATAAATTGCAAGACCAACCAACTTCAACTGCCATTGGGCTATATTGGTTTGCATTTATTGCCTGTAAACGAGATATGAAATTAATTTCCTCAACGTCTTCAGAAGTTTCAGAACACGTACTGGAAAGGTCGCCAACCCATCAAATTCCAAACTGCAACAATATGTGTTAACAATATAGAATTGGAGATGTACAGAAATTAATTGAGACCGTCATCAGTTTCTCTACAATTAACTGGGAGATAAAATATGAGATGTAAAAACATTTAATGGATCTTCATCAGTTTCTCTACAATAATCTGGATTCTGGAAGATTATTGCAAAATAACGTTCAACGTCCAAACCTTTCTGCCCATAAAGTTTTTCTACAATAACCTGGGATACGAAAACGAGATTTAAAGACATAAAATGGATCTCCTACTTTCTCCGCAATAATCCGGAAGATCATTACTTCAAAATTGGCGTATTCCTCCAAATCAACGTCCGAATCTTCCTGCCTAGTAGATTTTATAGTTTAATACTTCTCAAATAAACATTGAAAATGGCGTCGCGGTCGGAGAACGACGCCCCATCACGGCTATCTTCCCACGCAGGCAGTCTGCGGCCTCCAGCGGCATCCTCGCGACGCGGTTCTAACCAACCAGGCTCAAAGGCAAGCGGCAACACGGGCGCGATGACGCCTAAACTCGAAAACAGTTACAAAATGGCGCCCGACGTCCGCTTCAACCGAACCCGCGTCCAAGCCGTCATGGCACAAACGTTGAAAGCGAGACTGGAGACAACGGAGTATTGCCCGAACAGCGTCAAATCTTTGACGAGTGAACTGTGCGATACGATTAAAAACCAGGTTAAAACGTTGGGATATTCTCGTCATAAATTGATAAGTAACGTTGTTGTTGGGCCAGTTAATGGGCAAGGGGTTCGAGTCGCAAGTCGGTGCGTTTGGGACGAGAAAAACGATGATTTTGCATCGGCTTCGTTTCAGAACGAATCGCTCTTCGTCGCAGCTTCAGTGTATGCGGTTTACTGTGAATAATAACGTTGTCATGGTTACTGATTCCCCTGATGATGCTGACTCAATAATACTATTACCATGGTTAGGCCTATTGTGTGATACATAAATGCAATATTATCATTGCAATTAATTCCATTTTGGAAGACTCTCATTAACAAGCAATATGAACATGTTATGATTTTTCTGTTCTGTTTCGAATTTCATTAACAAGCAATATGAAAAGCTTATGATTTTGTCTGTTTTGTTTTTGATATAATGAAAGACAGTTTAGATGTGCCATAGGCACTTATATGTTTATGACGTATAGGTTTTATGATTATGAAACCTGTAATTTATATAGAAATAACGAGAATGAAATTTTGTGTAGTCATGCTAGTAATTTGTAATACTAAACTGAAGCTCACCAACGAATGAAAATATATCTCAACATCATGATTCTGTAAGATAATGAAATTATATGATGAAATTAAAATGTTGCTACTATGTTGACGGTTCCTTAATATGGAGTTAAAGAATGACCTCTTGTAGTAGTATAATTTAAGCCATGAAAATATAAAATTTTTGGCATTATTCAAGTTTGGGCAGAGCCGGCCAAAAAACATACAAAAACAAAGAATAAGGACCGCGAAAGATGAGGTTGTGATTCTTTTTTTATTATTATTTGAAAATGTGGTTTGTATATAACGAGGTTCCACTTTATTGTCAGATAAGTGACAAAATCATGCTTTGAAAAGATCATTCTTTGGATTTTTTCGTTGAGTAGTTTGTTAGCTTTACCTCGGTAGAATTGATTAAATTTGATAATGTTTCTGCAGAGTAGAAAAAAAAAACATGCACTTTACGAAATCATATATTTATTTTGGCACTTTCAATTTGTGCTAATTTTGCCAAACCACCAGTCAGAGCACCTTTTAAGATTATGAAATTATTTCAATAGTTAGTGATGGATACAAACTTTTCACATTTCACATTTTTCACATTAGGATAAAACTAAATTTTGTCTAATGCTCTTCTATCAAAAGGCGAAGAAATCCGACATCAATTTATGAGATACATTATAATAATAATGATGATAGAGGCATAGACACCATTTTAATCTAACACATTACACAAATTAGGGAGCAAGTTTGTCCTTTTTTAAATAATAGCATCAAACTATGAGGTGCGATTTTGGACCCTTTATAGGTTGCATTTTGCCCTCTTTATAAGGGTACGATTCTGCACCCATAGTGCACCCTTATTTTCGCAGAATTATATGACATCTTTAGGGTGCCAAATTAATGTGTGTTTCCTGCATGCACCTTAAGCGTGTTCAGGGTGCAAGTGGATATTGCGTTGTGAAAACATAGGGATGCAATTTCTTTTAGGGTGCAACTTTACACCCCAAAATTGCAGGTATGGTTACATTAATGCTTGGGCCAAAATTGTTAAGCGCCATGTTGCAATATGAATACTTCGTGTACATTTTGATTTTGTTGAGAAACCCATCTCAAGCTTTAGTGATTTTAGGCCAGCATTATTGCAATTGAGTGACATAATTTAGTGCATTATAGTCAATATACTCATCCAATAAATACATTTGTATACATCAACAGATTTTAATATCAATGGCATGCAATAAAATAATGTGTATCTCACTTCGTGAACATTAGGGTACATTTATATTTTTGTTTTGTTTTAGTATGATGTATTGAGTACATTTTACCTGAACCATATTTTGATAAAACTAATGGTAAAGAAATCCCGCTGAAAGTAATCTCATATCACTCTGCCTAAAGGTATTTCCAAAGCACCATCTCACCCACTAGGACTAATTTATCCATTTAAAGTATTTTTTAAAATACGAATTAATATTGTATGAGATTTTATAAGATGTACGTAACTATATTTTGATTAAAGAGGACATATCTACAGTGTGTTCCTAAAAAAAGGGTAACCGGAGTTCAGAGGTCCGTCATTTAAAAAAGACATGATTAATTCTTATGATTTGTTCTTTAAAATACTAAGTAGCTCATCAGCCTTAATTTGAGACATTGCTTACGTCCAAACTGTCATGAGTCACAGAGTTAAGGCCCTTTGAAGGTGATAGGTACAAAACCCACTTTTTTCCGATTTTTGGTTTGTAGGGTTATGATACCAACTTTTCATAAGATTTTGGTTTCATCGTTTTGGGTTTTTTCACATAAAGTTTCAATGAAATGCAATCTCATTTGTCAAAGGACCTATCTCACTGGCAATGAGATAGGTTCTTGATTATGAGTGTCATGAGTCTGCAGGAAGTCGCGAGAAAAAGCAAACTAATGTTAAACATGTTCAATCTTTTAGTAGACTTCTTTAGGACACGAGCAAGTCTTTGTGACGTCTTTGCGGGGTTGCCGGGACGTTTCTTAAGTATCCATGACGTCCCAGAGACGTTATTGGAACATGCTAACGATTAAAAGAAATCGAACGGGTCAACAATTTTTTATTTGCTCGCGTCTTAAAGGAGTCTACTAAAAATTTAACATGTTTGACGATTTTCCCACGACACGCTGAAGTGTCAGGAGACGTCACCACGACATCTCCACAACTCGAGAGACTCATAATTGCGAACCCATCTCATTGCCAGTGAGATAGGTCCTTTGGCAAATGAGATTGCAACTCAGTGAAACTTTGTGTAAAAAAACCCCCCTAAAACGATGAAACCAAATACTTATAAAAAGTTGGTTTCGTAGCCTACAAACGAAAAACTTGGAAAAAAAAATGGGTTTTGTACCTATCACCTTTAAAGGACCCTAACTCTGTGACCCTTGACAATTTGGACGTAAGCAATGTCTCAAATTAAAGCTGATGAGTTACTTAGTATTGTAGTAAACAAATTACAAGACTAAACGACTTGATATGACTGACCTTTGAACTTCGATCGGTTACCTTTTTTTTTAGGAACACACTGTATACACTCTGAAAAGAATGAAGGGTCTTTTGGTCTTCTCACATCAATCGCAACCCTTTATAAAGACCCTTTCACAATCGGTGGTGCGACTGCTTACAACCGTTGCGATTGTGTGCAACATAGATTATGTTGTGACCAAATTATCGTAAACGATCACAAGAGCAATTGTGAAAGCCCCTTTAATCGGGGTTTAGAATACCGTGTTTTTTTCTTCTTCTTATTTCAAATAACGTAAAAGAAATATGGATAACGTTTTCTCATCATATTACTCTTCTAAAATCTTACTACAAAAGAATGAAAATATTTGAACGCAGATCTTATGTTTCATCGATATCAACAGATGGAAAATGAAAGAGGAAAGAGGAGGAGGATCGAGAAGAAGAAGAAGAGGAAGAAGATGTGATGAGGAGAGGAGAAATAAGGGAGAGAGAGAGAGAGAGAGAGATAAAAAGGGCAAACTCAGTGGAGAATTAATATTTAAACAAAAAGAAAATAAAACAAACTATAAGAGTAATATTAAAAGCGAGATAGACACGGAGGGATGATAAAGAGAGAAAAATTAGAGAGAGATTCATTAACTTAAAACAGTAGCGTAATTCAAATTTAGTCGATTGAGGAAGAAAAAGGCGCTAACCCGTTTTTGCGTTTGCGAGATAATCGCGTTAAAATTTTTTTGAGGGGGGGGGGGTTGAAACACATTTTTAGTACCTTGTCGGGAGCTCACGAGAAGTAAAAGTTTGGTTGATGAATGAATAATACATCTTTTACAACATATCTAAACAAAAATTAGAAATAACGACCAATCCCAATTTTAGAACGAGAAAATTACTTAATGCCCTTCTCACTCTGAGGAAATAAAAAATGGCAAAAATTACGTTAACGACCTTTTCTTTCTCAAACAATATTACCGCGCAACGTCAATGATATTTATGATCACTTTTCTTACCACTTGCTTATCTGCCAGAAAGCAATTCGTGCATGTCATTATATTCATAAAGTAATTGTCTATTAAATGTTATTGCCCTTTTAACATCTCTTTATACATTGGGTCGTGTGCATAAAAGCAAATAAGCCATTTTAATTTAATATTGCTCATGTCTTACTAGCATGATCTTATCGTGATATTTTGCTTCATTGTTATACGATTGTTGATTTCATCATTGGAAACAGAATAGATAAATGAGTATATTGAATATGATTTAATTCAAAAGTAAGCAGTAAAAGTAAAATCTTGGTAAACGCAATTGCTCGAAGAGCAGTAAAGAGTGTTTGAAAGAATTTTGTTTTAACCAGAGATTTGCCTTCAGTTTGGGGGTCGTATATCGACTCTTTATTAAATTATCCACTGTGTTGTGACTACGCTTTCATACGAGGTAAACGATATTACAATAATCAGTTCTCCGTGAACAAAATATCTCTGTCCCTTTTGTGTCTGCTAGAATAACAAGTTATCGATCAACATGATAAAGGTGAACAACTGTTTTTCAAATCCTACACCGCTTTTTGACAGAGTATTACAGAATACAGTCACACAGGTCAGATTAAACCCAAACCGAACGAAATATTGCAATATCATGCATGGGGAGTTTGAGGCAATTTTGCAGTTTAGTATAACGGTGTGACGTGGTATAATCAATACAATTAAACACACCTCTACACGGCAGACGACATGCATGTATGGAATCGATACTGACACATATTATTTATGTGATCGTGCACGCGGGAATGTCATGAATGGGTCGGTTCGGCGAGGGTGGAGGCGGTTGTCATGGGGATGATAAACACCGGGCGTGATCTATTCATAGTGGGTATAATCAGAGTATGAATGGATGCTTCCTCTCTCCCATCTCCCTTTTATTTTTGTCTCAATCTTTAAACATGCACATGTATATATGATAGACATGACTCACTTGCTGTCAACCCCATGGACCATATCTACATAATATTCGACATACACCATTACATGTGTTGCCAACAAAAAGAGGACGGAGTGAGGGAGGTAGAAAGAGATTTAGAGGGGTAGAGCAATAAGAGGGGAGGAGAGGAAAAGAAACAGAGAGAGGGGGAGGGAGGGAGGGAGGGAGGGAGAGAGAGAGAGAGAGAGAGAGAGAGAGAGAGAGAGGAGGAAGAGAGAGAAAGAATACAATTTAAATAAAATATGCAGAGGATTGCAGAAGATGGTGGGGGGGGGGGGGGGGAGGAAAAGAAGAAAAACTAACATAAGAGGCAAGTTAAGACGAGAAGTACAATGAAAGAAACTTCTCGTTAATACAATATAGGAATATGTGTCAGATCATCAGAACAAGACACATATTCAAGCAATAATTATCATATTTAAAGGCGATCATGTTCATCTTATGAACGCGTTACAAAAAGCTGTCGACCATTTTCACATATTCAGAAAGAGGAAACTTCTCTTTTTTCAGTTGCCAAGGAAGATGAGTACTGTACTGAAAAGAAAATTTTATGCAAATTTGATCCACTAAAATATTCTAAATTTTAATTCTAACAATAAATATACTGTAATTTACTCCAGTAATAAAATGTTTCACTTTTATTATATGTTGCAGGGTAATAACGTCATCAGTGATCATCTTTATGTAATTTTTATTTGATCTTCCATTGTACTGGTACCCTTATGGCCATTATTTATTTGTCATAGGTATAAATAAAACATGTAAACAGATTTTTAGTGAAACGTGAAATATATTTCATGATTTTATGCAAAGGTAATCACCTCCTCTCAAAATTTCATTTGTTGGGGCTTTTTTCTTTTATCTTCCCTTCGTTTCAGAAATAACTGGGTCTGGTCATCAAATGCTCTCAGATTTCAAACGGGACAAGTCTTCCCTTTCAAAAAATTACAGCACCAAAATGTGATGAAAAATTGCAGAAGAAAGTCTGATTTTCCTGATTTATGAAAATACCAAAAAATAACAGGTTTTAATTATTCTTCATACTATAAAAAATGTTTTCCACTTGTACCATTTTTTGTTGTTGACACAGACTGTACAAATATAATCTTCAACACTCTCGTTATGAATAAAATGCATGCATTTTAACTGTTGCAAAACTTCTTACTGGCGAGGGTATTATAATGGATTAACTGTGTCATGCACTTATTTTAAAACAAAATGCAAACAAGTAAAACAAATGAAATCATATTTTCAGCTGCAAAATACCAAGAAGTCATTAAAA
This sequence comes from Paracentrotus lividus, assembly GCA_940671915.1. NCBI lineage: Eukaryota > Metazoa > Echinodermata > Echinoidea > Camarodonta > Echinidae > Paracentrotus > Paracentrotus lividus. The sequence goes on from CALNVZ010001721.1 coordinate 10,586,318, forward strand.
CAAGAAATAAAGACATCAAATGACAACTACTTTTGTTATTGTTAAAGCAATAGTTTTCTCTCACTTTTATTTACAGTTGAAACAAATTGGTGCATAGAGATAACATTCATATCAATGAATGATGAAAATACAAAATAAATCAAGGTGGTTATAATTACAAGCACAACAGGTCCAAATAGATGGAATTTCTAGGCCCAAAGACTAATTTGATTTTGAACATTTATTCATCAATTTTTTATTATCTACTTTTTACACAGTTTGAATACAGAAAGACAAATTTCATTGGTATCTATAAAGCAGAAAATGGACGGGATATAGAAGTTGAAATAAATATAATCTCAATTTTGAATACATTACAAAAATCCTTACGAATACTGTAAATACTATTACTATAGAAATTCTCACTCAATAATAAACTTTATTGTGGAAAGTAAGCATTACGTTCCATCAATTCATTAAGCAACAATTATCTCACTCAAAACCTATTTGAATGATTTCTAAGACATATATGTACATTTAACTATTCACAAAGGCAGGTTAACTTTGAATACAAATATTTCTTTCAAATTGTATTTATGTATTATGTATCAGGCATTACACACGTTTGGTCATCTCAGTTAGAATTTTTTTTTTTACAATCACGAATCATAAAATGTGAAAGTTTCATAAAAGTTTCTAGAAATACAGCAGCTTAGTAATGTACTTAAATTTGATGTATAATTCCTAAACCACAGCAGCTCAAGGCTTGTCAGATGCTTCCCTGGCATAGCGACAGCTAATCAATGTAAGGTCAATTCAATCCATACTAATGCTATCATGTGATAACAGGTAAATCAAAAACATTGTTACCAATGATTCTTGATTATTGGAATTGATTAAACAGTACTGGCCGCACAAAATGCGTTGTTAGCACTAACAGTAACCTTGTTACAATTAAATGTCGCTGTGACGCATAATGTCAAAAAACTCATTCTTTTCATATGAGATCAACCTTTGACATAACCATCCAAAATAATGTGACTGGGCCTAGTGTTAGTGCTCTGTTAGCGCTAAAAACGTTTCTGTGCAGCCTGTAAACGTCGATAGCAAGCACGAATACAGTGCAAACTCAATATAAAGAGGTCTGAATTAACAAGAGAATTTTGCTTGTCCCATGACTTTGTATCCTTTTTTTTTAAACCTGATATAACAAGGTGATTCCCATAGCCCCAAGGACCTCTTTACAACAAGTATCCAATGTACTTCTTCCGGTATAGTGCTGCTTCATATTGCTCCGAAGATTACTAGGATGAGAAAGGTTCGTTATGCCTATTAAAATTTAAGCTTCAAAGTATCCAACTTGATCGTGTCTTATCTCTTGACCTCGAAGCTCCTGCTCTGGTGTGACCAGTCTAAGACATGATGCTATGGGCATCATTGTCGGAGGGCAGCACTGCCGGGCTGGTGAAAACAGAGCTGAAATCCTATAAAGACAGCAAGAGAATATTGAGTGGTTTAGAAGAGGTACATATCCTCATAATATAGTAAGAGGGGGAGGTTTGACTTACAAAAACAAAATTTTTGAATTCTAACTTAACTGAAAGGTTTACAAACTGAGGTGATTATTCTAAAACTCCATCTTTATCAACACAGATGCGATAAAAGTGAAAAATGTCATAGAAACTACTGTACACTTTTAGACATACAAACTATGAAAACTGGCATATATCAATCAAGAAAACATTTCTTTGTTTTCAGTTTGGAAAGATGTAAAATGGTGTAAAAATGTCCTGTACGACACAGCATGGAATCGCCCACTAATCTTTCTCTGAGACTTACCGGTGCCTTGAATCGATGACAAAGTGAGAGACAGTCCTGTATGATAGGGTGTTGGATCAGGGTATAGAACGGTACCGGGTCTAGTTCCTCTGATCCAAGCTCACGGTAGACGGCTGCTAAACGCTCCTGACTGAAGGTATCCTCAGGGTCAGAGGTCACGCTGAAGCGATGGCTGTCACCAAGCGAAGGCTGGCCATGGTGGAGGACCTGATTAGTGAAAGTACAATCATACATGTAATTAACAACAAAAAAGTTTACAAAGCATGTTTCCAGCAGAACTTGGTTAAAGCACTCAAACTCTCAACGAAAATTAGAATGGACAGTCCAATGTCACAGTACTCCAAACATGGCAGTATCAAGTTTTGATGTGTGCTGTATATAATTATACCCCAATAATCAAGTGTAGCTTTCAAAAAAATTAAGGACATGTAAATATTCACACCTAGCTGGGGATTGGTACATGAGAGCTAATGTCTTGCTGAAAATTGTTATGAATTTATACCTAAAACTCTGTACAAAATATAATTATATTGAGGTGATCCTGGGGGCATTTTATCAAAAGACTTGTCGGACTTTTATCCGACAAATTTGCTCTCAGCCGAACAGATGCAAGCATTTCTGTAGCTTATAACAGTTTGTCGGATAAAACATCCGACAAGTCCTTTGATGAAATGCCCCCCAGGACTGAACCAATTACCTCAATATAAAGAAGTCTAAATGCTAAACTGAAAACATAGGTTCACACATGTTTTTAAATTGGATTCAAGAGAATTGCCTTTTGTTAACAAAATTTGGTTGTATTTGTGCTCATTATAATGGGAGAGAACTGCACACAACATACAATTCTCCATATCTGTGCCCCTGTAACATAAAGATTTAAAATCAACTGCAAATATAAAACAACCATTCTGATTGGTTCACAATGTCACTTTCATGCAAGAAGTCCATGCAACAAGTATCCTGATTGGTTGATATCGAGGGCTGTGAACACATGACTTACCTGTACAAGGGCATTGAGTGGAACAGTGGCAGTGACAGCAGAGACTGGTACCCCTTCTTCAGGTGGACCAAGGCTTGGTTCAATGTGCTTGGGACCAACGGTAAGGTCTTCACCAGTCATGTTTTCTACAACCTAGTCAAATATCAAAAGAATGAGTGATATCATTAACATGAGACAAAAAAGAAAGATGTGCAATGTTATTGAAATTTGTTATAGATTCAAATTAAATGTTGCTTTTTAATGGACTAATTACAAAACGTGGTATTTTTGTGGTTCTGTTCTGTTTATGCAATATTACAAAAATAAAGAATCTGTTATAAATCACTTTCAATTCAATTTATTCATAAAAGAAGTATAAATACAACAGTTGATCTGTAAAATACAATTTAAAAAATGGTAAGTGGAAAATACATAGATACATGTATGCAAATGAATTTAAGACAACATGAGTTGTAAACAAATGTTTCATTAATTTATTTTAAAGGGAAAGTTAATTACAAAATCCTGATATATTAAACTGCTTCCATACATTTTCCATACTGAAAGGAAAAACTAAAGGATTTTCATTCCTTTGAATCTTCAATACTGCTTTTGATGTATTCATTGTATACAGTATTCATTTTGATATTGTATAATGAAATAATGGTACATGTATGTGCATTGTGTAATTAGTTAAATTATCACCAATATGTTAGATTGTGACGTGGAAGTATTGACTCTTGGGCGACTTGAAATTTCTTAAATATTTGGCTATTTGAGACAATATAGGGCTCTCTTTGTTCTAAAAGAATACTTATGTTGCATAAAGGAAATTTAATTTGAGAACTTAAATTATATCATATTCCTGTTAAGTAATTTTAGAAGTAGTTTTTAAAGGACATGATGAGAATTCCAATTTTAAACACTTTTAAACATATGAATTGTGGTGGGCCTTAGTTGCAAATTGATATGGGTGAAGAGACTTGCAGATGATGGGAAGTATAAATGAAATGCTTATAATCAAAGACAGTCATATATCATGCAAGTGTAGATAGATAAATGCAGTCATGAGATACTATCAAGAAATTTAATTTGTAGCTGACAAAGCCAAAATGGTGTGAACAAGAAAGAACCCTTCATTGGCATTAGGTTTGAATAAATGGAGAAAAGTAAGAGAGATACAGGCCCGAATTCACAAAGGTGGATTCTGCAAAATCCATGGTTTCAACCCTGGGTTTAACTTAGGGTTGGACCTAGGATTTTCAAATTGGTATTCACAAAGGTGGACTCGACTGAATCCACAGATCCACAGCGTCATAATAAGTCATAATTTGGGTCAACTGTTGGCGAATCATAAACTGGTGGATCCGTGGAGCCGTCGATTAAAAAAACCCACGGATCCACGGATCCGTGGGTTTTGCAGAATCCTCCTTTGTGAATTCGGGCCACAATGTTTATGCATTAAATGTGCATGACCTTCATGGAAAACAATGTATTGACCACTGAACAGGCAATTCTAGGTAAATAGAACAAATGAAATTGAAATGATATAAAAGAAAAATGCAAAGAAAAGGAGGAGCATAACAATATACAAAGAAATCAGATTACATGTACATGTACATGCAAATCAATTACTATTGAAATGAAAATAAATAAGAATAACAGCTAGATATTCAAGTGATGAAAAATCCATATGTATGCAAACAAATATATATATGCAGAATAAATACATATGATTCCTCCACCAAGATATGCATGCAAATATGAATGGAAAGGTGAAGGAAGCCTTTTCAACAAATGTGCAACCAGGACATGCAAAAAATACCTTTTGCTGACTTTCAAATGACAGTTGGTTCTATTTGGGAAGGAAAATCATTAAAATCAAAATTAGGGAAAAATAATTTGTATTAAATTGGTTATAACTACTAAAGACAAGCTTTTTTGGGGAGGAGAAAGAAATTGAATCTAGGGGGAAATTATAAAATGTCAGTTTGTGTTTTATCGATTACAAAATTACAATTCATAACTTTCTGTCTTCAAAACATTTGCCTTAATTCTTCATTTACCTATTTCTCTTATTTTTCATCTATGAGTAAAACCAAACATTGATATGTTTGCTTAATCACTGTACTAAACTCAAATTCAAAATTTTTTGAAAGGTTAAAAAAAAATCACAAACTATATTTGAAGGGGAAATGGGGAGTAGTGAAATATACTGATATACCTGAAGGGTGATTCCACGGGGTTGGGGCAATTTTCATGACATACAACAACTCCAAATCCATATCTTTTTCAAATCAGGCAAATATATTACAATAATGGCATGAGCAAAAAAATGGGGTCCCATCCAGTATTATTTCTCAAAGACTATGGCTTATTGCAATTTGACTCATGAAAATTTCTTGTCCATATAAAACCAATATGATGTCCCTGTAACGGTGGTAGATTTTTTTGTATGCCTTTTGCTTGAAATCCATAAAAGATTTCCAATTTTAATGTCTATTACTGAGAAAAGAGAGCAATTTTTCATTGACAGTTCAAAACTTAACCACATCTGAATTGATCTTCAAGGTGAACTGCAAAAGTTGATACCTCCATTACATGGGACATTGCATGAAAAATTGCCCCAACCCCATGGAATGACTCTGAACTAATATATCAATAATGGAAAAAATATTGTTATCAAATTATCAAATTAATATTATTACTATTATTATATACTCGCATCCCTAACGTATTACAATGCCATTATAATCCTTCCTGCTACCAATGATGCTCTTGCTTCTCGCTTTTTAATGTGGAATTTTGATTATCTTATGTAATATTGCTGTGCCTAGATCACATAATTTTGGGTATGAGCAAAATACAAACCAATATTGATTTTTTTATTTATATATTTTATCAATACATGTTATATGAATTAGTAAATTAAAGGAATAGATTTTAAAAAATATACTGTATAAGCCAATATTTCGCGTACAGATATTTTTGTGATTTTGGACTAGTTTGGGAAATTCGCGAGAGCAAAATTTCACGATTTTGTTGATGATTTCATTACTATAAATAGCCCAGTATTGAAGTGGAGATTTTCACAATGACTGACTCGCAAAATTTGTGAAAATAAAGTCATCCCGAAAATAACCACTTATACAGTATATGGGATAGGCCTTTTGCTGAGATCTTTGGCTTATTTATGAAAAAAAAATAGGGGTAAAAACCTGATCTTTTATTTCACTAAACATATCTCTAAAACTTGAATTGGAGGAAGAGAGAAAGAGGAAGAATACTCATTGGATTCTATTGAGGCGGGAGGAGAGAACGAGGGTACACCCATTGATATACATTGTATACTGTGTTAAGTTCTCCATTATGGATACAAAGTATGGGGAGATTAGAATAGGTAGGTACAATAAAGGTAGATTTAACTGGGAAAGGGCTATATAAATAACCAGATATTATAATTATTATTATTATCATTACAATGGTTTATTGCAGAAAACTTGACAACCATGAACCATGGGAATAAATGCTGTTACACATATTAATACATGTAAATTATATGATATATGTCAGGCATACCTCTTTCATGGTCTCTAAGTCTCTCCTGGTTAGCTCCACCTCTGCTGGTCTAGGGCGGGGCATGTGCTTGCCGCTTGCCACGCTGAGCGCACGGAAGAAGCCATTCAGGTAGTTAGGATCGATACTGAAATACAGCAACTAGATTGGAAATTAAAGGAGAGAAATTACATCAATTATGTACACTGGAGGAGTAAGTTTTTATATCAGTTTATATCATCTACATGTAACTTTAATGTTTATGGCTATAGGGGAAGATATACAGAATGCCAGTAAGCTATGCACATATGTATACAGTAATCCTGACTGAAATTCTTCATATTGAACTTCCTTATTAAGCTCATTTACTTATGGGGAACTCAACCCCAATTTGAAATAATAATCAAGTGGATTGTATGGAGAGGAAGAGGGTTCAAGTCATGACACAACACTAGTTTGGATCAATGCAAGGACTATCAGTTGTAAGGAATGATATTTTCACAAGATACTACAGTTCACAAGAATTATTGTTTTGTTTTACCCGACTGCCACAAAAAAAAATTACATACTCATTAGCAAGCAACCAAGAGACCTATGACTTAATCCCTATCAGAAGGAATTGGTACTAAGGGCACTCAAGCATCAGCTTGGTTCAAAACTGGGTGTCTCTCTGACTAGACTTTCAACCCTTGTTGCAAATAAAAAACCAAAAAAACCAACAAGAAAACACAGGTTTCACATATCATCCAATGACTTACCATATTAGTGTAGTCCAAAACAGGAGGAATGGCAGCGTTGTCAGCAAAGATATCAAAGAATAGTCGCTGGATGTGCAAGATACGGTTGTAAGGGCGTGGTTCAGTAGGGTCCTCAGGTGTAGGGACCCGCTGGTCACTGTTATACCACAGGGGCACCTGAACAAAAATCATGAAGACAATGACAATGATAATCAGTCCTTATCAGAGCTTTAGAAAACCAACGCTGACATTTATCCCTGGAACCTGTTAACTCTTAAATTAACTCAATAAATCTTTTCTTTTTAGTAGGGTAGCTCCACCAAAGATTGTTTTTGATGGAGGTCCTATAAAAAAATAAAAAGAATAAAAATAGGTTATAGAATAATATGTGAAGTTTATGACTTGTGCAATAATTGAAGAGCTTGCAAGCAAAAGGGACTAAATACACTTTTATAAGTTCAGAGGAAATGGCATTTGTTTACCCGATTTTGTACACACGTCTTTGGAAAAGGGAAATTACAAAATGCATTCTCTTACAGTTGCAATCAACAATTAAGAATATCCTTTTGTTTAAAGACGGGTACGTACCTGAACAATGGCCTGATATCAATAACACAATTTTTATCAAAAGTGGATTTAGTCCCTTTTGCTTGCAAGCTCTTCAATTTTTTTTACAGTGCTTCTATGTATACTTAAAATTTTTTGTTCTATTATTGTAATGTTGATTCCGTAATAACTTTCAAAAGTAAATTTTCTTAGATGGGATCATGTGAAAATGATCACTTTTCATTATCTAAAGAGATTAAAAACTTGCAAGAAGACAATCACAGACCTGTTCAAACTGCTCTCTGGTGACAGTGCCAGCATTGAGGACATCAGCTTTCTTGAACTCCTGTAGCGTGTCCAGGAGCTGTGCCTGAGAGGGCTGGGTCCAAGGATGGCATGCTTGCAGGAGAAACGTCTTCCAATCGATGTACTCAGAGTCTGGTGACAACTGCCCTGCTAGAGTCTCCAACTGACAAAAACAATAACAAAACCAAACAAGAAAAGTTTTTAGGAAGTTTGTTATCACAGAGAATATGCCATTTTAGCATCCCTTCTAAGAAGGGAGAGGATAACACAATAGAGCAGCATTGACTCTTTGAAGTAAAATCACATTTGACATCATACTTCTTGGGCCAAAGATTGGCAGATCTGCATGGGGGAATCTCTTCCAATCATTGTGAGAGCTGCCCTGCTAAGGTTTCCAACTAACAAAACAAGATTAGGAATAAATCATTAGGGGTGTTATAACAGGGAAGTAAAATCAAATTTGACATCATAGTTCTAGGCCCAGGGATGGAAGACCTGCAAAAGGAATGTCTTCCAATTGATGCACTCGGAGTCCGGTGACAACTGCCCTGCAACTGACAAAACAAGATTAGCAACATAATTTGTTATCAAATGGGTTGTTTTTATCATTCCCCCTTGTTTTAAGGGGGGCAGTGTGGAGTGGCCGAAAAGAGCCAGCTTTGAACTCCTTAAAGTGAAATCAAGTGAGGAAATTTTGAAATTTTTAAGGGTTACAGGTGCACTGCAAGGGTCTCCAACTGCCAAACAATTTGGAATAAAAGCATTACAGGTTTGTTATTGTAATCATTTATAGGATGTTTCAATGAAAAAAAAAAAATGTGATTGCAGTATGAAAGATTGTCATCACAGGGAGATATTAAAGCCATTAATTGGAAGCCAGTGTTAAGGTGTTAAGATCGTTCAAACCAAAGTATAGTTGATTGACAAGGTATATAGAAATGATATTCTATTTAATTACATTTTGTACAGTCTGTGTCAAATAAAATGGTACAAGTGGAAAACATTTTTTATAGCATGAGGATAAATGACAACCTTGTATTGTTTAGTACTTTCATAAAGCAGGGTAATTAGACTTTCATCTGCAATTTTTTTCATCACATTAGGAGCAGTATTTGTTGAGATATAACTAATTTTCTACAATCAAGAAAAATCCATTTTTCGCACGCCGTCCCATGCCTTTGTGTATGATTTCGCATAATGAAATGAAAGTGAATTCAGCGCTCCAGAACAATAGAAGTGCGTAATTTCGATTTGTTCCTTGTCGAACAAAACTTAGCATAACTTTTGTTCTACGAAAGCAAATTATACAGGACAAAGCTCATCAACAAGAAAAATCTTTTGGCTTTAATTTGGCACCACAAACACACATAATATGAAAAGATTTCACACCTTAATTATTTTTTCCCCGACTGTACCATTTTTTTTGACACAGACTGTAGAGACACAATCCATACCTGAGCAATGCTGATGTTCATCCAGCCGTCTGGTAAAGCTTCCATCCCATGCTGTAAGAAATAATAAAACACAACATAAAATAATCATGTCTTCCAAAGTCACTTGTACCTGATGTACATTCAAGTTTCCCAATCTATAAGGAGACCAAGATTCCCTGAAAATTCCTTGACTTTCCATGATGGATTTTCAAAATTCTAGGATAACTATTTTAACCTATTTTTATGTGCAAACAGCAGACTGACATCTCCTCATCAATTTCCCTGACTTTTCTCTGATTTCCTAGCTTTCCAGGGAGATTGAGATACCTAACATTCCAGAGAGCCACAAGCCTCAGCTGGTAGACAGAGTCATTCAGCAAAGATACATGTATAAAATCACTCTTTCTTATTGCAGGCCTGTGAGTGGGGTTTTGAAAAAATAGCTGAAATCCTGCGAGGGAGCGAAGCGACCGAGGGGGGGGGGGTAG
>CALNVZ010001721.1:10597208-10617208 GCA_940671915.1 Paracentrotus lividus
AGAGGGGGAAAAAGCGGAAATTAAAATTGCGCAAAAAAAAATCAAAATAGCGGATTTCCGCTAAATAGCGGAGCTCTCACAGCCCTGTTATTGCCACTCTATACCACTCAATAAATTGGCAAAATACCAGACACATACATACTCCTCACTGACAATAAACTTACCGTCAATGCAGTCAGGTCACACAGCGTGTCGATGAAGCCCTTTGCAGAGATGAACCCTGAGGGCGCCGACTTGATGAACTGCGTCTGAAGGTTAATGATCTGTTCCACAGTGAACATATCCATCAGGGCTAGCTCCATAGGGTCGGGGCGGGGCGGAGGGCTAGGGGTACGGTACACCTTCACTAGCTGTAGAACAAGGAATCAGAAAGGGGTAAATTTGAATGTCTGGTCAATTTGGCGGGTCACCACTAAATATTCACATGGTTTCAGAGACATGGGGTCTGGACGGGAAGGACGTCATAACAAAACTTCACTAGCTGCAGAAATTTAAATGTTTGGCTGATCTGGTAGGATACTCCTGACAAAGTTTTATGACGTCACCGCCCAATTCTCCTAGACCTCTAGCTCCTTTTCCAATTGTGTTACAGAAAGGATAGCGGGAACATTACAATAATATTCCTTCAGTATTTAGTTTGTATTTTAGACTTCTTCTTTCTAATGTATATAATTTCTGTTCAGCTGACCACTGTCCAACTTACAGACATGTAGGAACATACAATGTTTTTAATATATACTTCTTCTATATACTCTATATAATCTACTCCAAGAGACTTGACTGGGTTTCGAACCTGGGTCCGCTCCATATCAGTTTGCAGGCTGATGCAGAGAGTTGACAATGAGCGTTACTGCTCAACCAACTCCAGGGGGGCATTTCATGAGAGGACTTGTCGGACGTTCTATCCGACAAATTTATTCTCAGCCAATCAGATGCAAGCATTTCAGTAGCTTACAACAGTTTGTCGGATAAAACGTCTGACAAGTCCTTTCATGAAACGCCCCACTGATCCCTAAATTCAAAATGAACCAGGAGAAGTCTTGATTTCATACCTTATTGATAGCAAAGTCATCTTGGAAGATTACAAGCTCAGGCTGTATCTTAGCTCTCTTCTCGATACACTCTCCTAGGTACTGGCAAACAATGTTGATGCTAAAAGAAAATCAAGACAAGGAAAAAATGCCTTGCTTTCAATGTTTTTTCTTTTAATCATGCGATGCTATGAATACTTACAATGAAATTCAGTACAATAACTGTATATTTAACGTTATGAATGTCCATATAATGCTATGAATGTTAAAGTGCAATAAGGTAAAAAAAAATCAGAAGTTGGTGTAAGCCCGACATTTTTACAAGCACTTTACTTATTTGGGTGTCAAGATTTGTGACATATTACATGTAATGGCAAAAATAAAAAAGTTTACAGTCATTTTTTTTTGTAATTCATAAAAGATTAGTAGTCATCATTTTGACAATCTGATAGAATTACATAAATATCCCAATGTGTCTGAATTAATGGCCCGTATTCTCAAAAGCCCCCTAACTTTAAGCCAAGCTTAAATCTGTGGTTTAACTATGGCTTGCTAAAAGGGACTAAATCCTGAAAAGTAGATGTTCAATTCATCATAATTTTTGGAAGTGAAACTATTAAAAACTGCTTGGGAATGATAAGTACAAAAGTTTCCCTTACAATTAAAACACGATTCAAGAATTCAGTGAAGGTGATAGGAACAATCAACATAGACAGATTGATTCCCTTTTAGCAAGCCATAGTTAAACCACAGATTTAAGCTGGGCTTGAAGTTAGGCGGCTTTTGAGAATACGGGCCACTGAGTGCTTCTGAGCAGAACCTTGTGTTATTTGTCCATAACCAAGGCCATACATCAAACAATTGTGAACATTCATAGCAATGTTTATGAAAGCTTGATTGTGATTGGTCCATACCTGTCCATCTCCTGAATAAACCTGGATCCCAGCCAATTATCCATATCCTTATATGCTTCCTCAGCCTTAGCTTTAAGCTCCTGTAGAACCTGAATGGTGTGGACCTTTATCAACTCCATTCTTGTCTTCAAACTGGATTCTTTATGAAGAAGGGATTGAGTAATATAATACAAATCAAAGTCATTAACCCTGTAGCACTTAGAGACTGTGTAATATGATGCCTTACTCCTAAGAGCTAGGTGAAAATTGATGCACTTTAGACTGGTTGAAACAAAACAAGATAAATAAGACTGTGTCTTCTATATGCCTCTGACTTTAGAACCAGTAATTCCGGACAATGACCGCTGAGACCTATGACCCTCGACCTTCTTAAATTCAAGATCTAATCGTAACGTCAATATGTGATCTCACGTTTTTTAAAATTCATTCTAAACTGGTTCTTGACATATTGCAATGAAATCTCATCAAATTGTCTTTCTATGATGGTACAATGACCAAATTTGAAGTTTATACCTCCATTGGTTCTTGAGATATCACGACAACGGACAAGCTTGATATATGGATGGACAGACGACCTGAAAGCATATAGCCTCCAACACCACCTTTGAATTGCAATTAAAAACTTAAGTATAACCATGTTATAAGCCTTAGCAAAAAAGGCTTTAGGTGTATCTTCCTTCAACAAGACCCATATAAAATGGCAATTATTATACATAGTACAACATTTTAAACATGACTTTGACTTTGTGTGTGACCTTCAAGCTCCTATATCCTTGTACTGACCTTCATGGGCAATGGCTCCTAGGTACTCTGCCTTCATGCGGTCCTTGAGCTCCCTCTTAACCTTCTCCTCAGGGGTGTCTTCCACCGGTGGAGGGGTGGGAGGAGGGGTGGGCGTGGCAGTCTTCTTACCCTTCTTGGGTGACTTCTTACCACCTGGGGTTTTCTTGCCTGCATAGACATAGAGGATTAATGTTGAAATATTTGGAAGAGATTAAATTTAAGGCTTCAGGAATTATCATAATATGGACCACTGATGTCATTAAAAGGGTTGAAGTTATCAGAGCAAAAGGAATATATGTATTGCCAAGACAAGATATATTACAAAAATGCATTTTCTTACAGTTGCAATCAACATTTAAGAAAATCCTTTTGTTCAAAGACGAACCTGAACAATGGTCTGATATCAATAACTCAATTTTCATCAAAAGTGGATTTAGTCCCTTTTGCATGTAAGCTCTTCATATACACTGTTAAGTATTGAAAGAGGACATTTTGTGTTAAGTATAGTCATGAAATTCAAGGGAAAAAAAAACCACCATGAAATTCAAGGAAAAAAAACAAAAAACACTGCAAAATGTTCAGTGTAAACTGTATTAGACAAGAAATGGATCAACTGCTATGAAACCAAGTCAGGGTTCCCACAGAAATTTGAAAACAGAATTCCAGGACTATTCCAGGACATTTCCTATGAGGCGCCGTTTGTAACATCATTATATAGGCAAATTATTTGTTATATAATCATTATATAATAAATAATAACAATTCGATTTTCATTATTTATAAATAATGGAATTACACATTTCATTGTTTATAAATAATGAAAACGGTATAAAAATTATTTATATATAATTGTTCTTATTTATTAAATAATGACAACTCAAATCTTATTATTTATATTACGTACTTCATTATTTATAAATAATCGCAATTCACATTTTATTATTTATAAATAATAGGATTTGAGTTGTCATTATTTAATAAAAATAAGAACAATTATTTACAAATAATTTGTATACGGTTTTCATTATTTATAAATAATGAACTTTGTACTTAATTATTTATATATAATTATAATTCAATTTTCATTATTTATATATAATGAAAAATGTACCCTATTATTTATAAATAATGGAATTAGGTACTTCCTTATTTATAAATAATTAATTCCACTTTCCATTATTTATAAATAATGAAGTTATATGCAAATTTTGGACCGCCGAACATGAATATTCATAGGTTGTGTCCGCTATGCTATTCTATGTTTCAGACACATGTTTTCTTCATCGCACCGGCAACTAGCCCGAACGGTAAAACACCTATTGGTCCACTAGCCAAAACGTCTACCTCCATTCAGTCTAAACCCTAATCGTCCACTAACCATTTGGTCTACATCCAATTGGCTCCCACTTAACCATTTGGGTCTACAACCATTGATCCACTAGCAATTTGGTCTACCACCAATTGGTCCACTAACCATGTGGTCTTATCAAATTTCATAGGAGGGCGGACAAAATATTTATCCAAGTTTCCCTCAGATCAGCGAAATGCGGGGGGGGGGGGGGGGGCTAACAGGTAAATTTTAATGAATTGTTTTATTTTCTTAACCTTATTTTCACGAACAATTATAGTCATAGGCCTACCTCTGCATATTTAAGAATGTAAAAATTATTGTATTTCTTTCACATTTTATTAAACCGCCTGTTGATATTTTGAATAGTATATAGTTAACTTATTTTCATCCCAGGCCTACGTTATATTTCAATTTTTGCCCGTTCCGTACCTAAAATCAGATCTGTATACTATATCTTGTTCTTCGATTATTCTTTTTTATGTACTATTCTGCTTTGTAATTGTATTTTTATTATCAATTTTGTATACATTGATATAAAACAGCATGTTTGCTGATCTTTTATTCCTGTATAAATAAATTCAAATAAATAAAAACTGCAAAAATTTGAAGGTAATTTGACTTTTACTCCTAATTAAAGGCTCATATACCGGGGGAAAATCGACAGGCGCGTATCCAGGATTTTGCACCCGAGGGTGGGCTACCTGATGTTGGCGTCCCCAATTTTTTTTCCAAAAAAAGGCAAAAAGGTAGGCCTACACCCAAATGTGTTCAATCACGATGGCCGAGGGATAAATGGGAGGGGGTCAATCGCGGTATAAATGTCTTTTCTTCCTTTTGCTTTTTAAAAACTTTTTGCTCACTTTGGCGCCCCTTCGGCGCCTACCCGGGGCCTGTGCCCGAGCCCCCCCCCACAATACGAGACTTTGTTTGTTTACAGCTTTTATCTCTCATAAGATAATTTTGCATATTCAAATTGTCACAGTACATGCAAACTGCTATTTGTTAAAAAAATCGCATTGCAGTGAGCGGGCTAATGTTTTTTTTGTTTTTTTTTTTTTTTTTATCGATTAACCTGAAAAAGTGCATTTTAAAGCGCTTTAAGCTTTCTGTGCTATGCTTCTGAAGAGGATACTAATCTCATTAAAGAAAATAAGCGCGAAAGCTCGAGCAAATTCTTTATGATTTAAGACTAATTAAAAGACCAATAGTTGGTACATTGTTGACCATTTTTTAAGACCAATTGCTAAGAGACCAAGGATGCCTAGTACATGCTACCAATTGGTTGTGCACCAAACGCCTAGTAGACCAATTGGTTGTGGACCAAACGCCTGTAGACCAATTGTTGTGGACCAAATGCCTAGTAGACCAATTGGTTGTGGACCAAATGCCTAGTACACCAATTGGTTGTGGACCAAATGCCTAGTAGACCTAGTGGTCAATGGACCAAATGGTTAGTAGACTAAAAGGTCATTGGACCTAATAACTGTAGACCAAATGGAATTAGATCAACTAGTAGTAGACCAATGGGTTGTAGACCATTAGGTTAACCCCCCGAACAGAAATTTCACTTCTCAGGACCCAAATACCATTTTACATGTGAATTGATCTTACTGAATTTTTAGTAGTCAACTCATGCAGAAGCGTTAATTCGAAATATTTCACTGTTTTTTTTCTTCAAATTTTATTTCACATATCGTATGATGTGTGTGAGGATAAGACTAGCTCAGAAGGATAAAACATATCATGTGCGCATGTGTAGCTCAATAATAAGCTCCAATCCATATGAATATTCATGAGTAAAGATGGCCACTATGAGAACATCGCGATAAGACATAATAGAGGAAGAATTTCATGAATTTTGGGGCTTATTATACAAGTTATGGTAGGCTCAGAAAAGTTTTTGAAAAGAGTGGTTATTGTGTTTTTGAAATGCAATAGATCTAGATTAATGAATACATGAATTAAGACTTAAAAATGAATTTTGAGACACTGTCTTTCATGATCAGTGTCTAAATGTCTTGTCTGCATGGTTGGCTCGCGCTCGCGCGCCCAGCTAGCTCTCTACATGGGGCCAGTGTTCCGTCGGAAACTCGTGCAGCGGCCGTGCCACGTACTGACGCTAGGGGTTCCGCAGACAGACACAGCCACAGCAACAACGAATATGGTCCACGTGAGAAGGTATAGGTCTAACCTACAATAATTTACGGCTTTAAACCAACATCAAACTGCACTGAAAAATGACCGTCTTTCCCCGTCGCCCTCTTGGTTGCTGTGGAAACTTCTCAATAATAATTAGGGAATTGCTGGTCGAGGTGGGATTTTAAGCCAGTATGCATGAGCGATGAAAAAATAAACAAACAAACAAAAAAACACCTGAAACAAAGAATAGCATATGCATATAGTGGACTCAACTTATGAATATTCATGTTCGGCGGTCCGAAATTTGCATATAACTTCATTATTTATAAATAATGGAAACGGCTCGAAAAATTATTTATTAAAATAATGAAAAAGTCCGAACATTATTTATAAATAATGGAGAGTGGAATCAATTATTTATAAATAAGGAAGTACATAATTCCATTATTTATAAATAATAGGGTACATTTTTCATTATTTATAAATAATGAAAACCGTATACAAATTATTTGTAAATAATTGTTCTTATTTATTAAATAATGAAAACTCAAATCCTATTATTTATAAATAATAAAAAGTGAATTACGATTATTTATATATAATGAAGTACGTAATTCATTATATATAAATAATAAGATTTGACTTGTCATTATTTAGTAAATAATAACAATTATATATAAATAATTTTCATACCGTTTTCATTATTTATAAACAATGAAATGTGTAATTCCATTATTTATAAATAATGAAAATCGAATTGTAATTATTTATAAATAATTGTTATTATTTAATATATAATGATTATATAACAAATAATTTGCCTATATAATGATGTTACAAACGGCGCCTCATAATTTCCATGACTAAATTGCTGCTTTCCATGACTTCCTTTCTGGCATGGTTTCCAAAATCAGACACATTATGATGGCCTCCAACTCCCCTCACAGCCAACCCACGGTTCCCACAGAAATTTGAAAACAGAATTCCATGACTTTTCCATGACATTTCACAAATTTTCCAAATTCCCTGACTTTTCCCTGACTTTCCATGACCACAAAGTTTTCCAGGAATTTCCATGACTGTGGGAACCCTGTGGATATAAATTGGTAGTTTACCTGTAGGTGATTTGCTCTTAGCTCTCTTGCCTCCCTTATCTTTGTCCTTGCCTTTGCCCTTCTTATCACCCTTCTCAGCTTTCTCCGCCTCACGAGCCTTGTCTGCTTCATCCTCAGCATCCTTAGCGGCCATCTCAGCAACCGTCTGAACGATGGATGAAATGAAGGAAGGAAAAATATAATACAATTCATGGTTTATTTGGAAAATATATTTGAAGAAGGATGAATAAAAGGATGGGAGGATAGATTAGAGGAAGGAAAGATGGAAGGAAGAGTGGAAGGAAAGATGGAGAGAAGGGGAGAAGGATGAATAGATCAAAGGAAGAACGAAAAGAAAAATAGTTGGAAGAATCAAAGGAATTTTAAAGAAGGATGGATGGGAGAAAGGAAAGGATAAAGGGAAGGATGAAAAATTGATGGAAGGAAAGTTAGAATGAAGAATGGAAGGAAGGATGGAAAGAAGTGTACAAGGATGGATGTAGAGATGTGAGAAAGGATGGATTCAAGACGGATGGATGGAATAAAAGATAGACAGATAAAAAGGAAGGATGGATGAAAGGAAGGATGAAAGGAAGGAAGAAGGAGGATGGAAGGATGGAAAGAGAGGAGGAAAACAATGGGATATGTAGACAGAAGGATGGATGGATGGAAAGAAGGATAGACAGATGGAAGGATAGACAGATGGAAGGATGAATGGAAAGAAGGATGGATTAAAAAAAAAAAGATACATGGAGAGAGAGAGACAGAGAGAGATAGGGAGAGAGAACAAAAAGGAAGAGGGGAAATTAAAACAAAGTTTTAACAGTGAATAGTAAGTTGAGTGTATAAAAACAAAATTAGACAAAACAGGTAAGTAAATGGAAGATGCATCCAGAAAACAGAGGAGAAAATGCAAGACAGAGTCAAAGATAGGCATGAAAGCGAGAGAGAGAGAGAGAGAGAAGAGTAGAGCAGAAGGATGGAGAGGAGGGAGAATAGGAGAGAGAGACAGAGACACAGAGAGACAGATAGAGAGAGAGAGAGAGAGAGAGAGAGAGAGAGAGAGAGGGGGGGGGGGGGATGTGAGCATAAATAAATGTCACAACAAACTTCCAATGGAAATTGTTACCTTTCTTTTACACAAATATGAACTGAGGTAAATATGGAGATTAAGAAAACATCCCCAAATAATACAACCAAAACAGAGAGTTTGATCTTTGTAATTGCATATGACAAATTCAAAATGAATAAACATGAACATGTCAGTGCTGCAAGGGTATATAAAGTAATGAATACTTTTTTTATGTACAATGTATTATAGGAATGAAATTTCCTTTATAATTATGGAGGCAAAATATGTTTTTACAAATCTTAGGCACAGATTTAATTTATTTTCATAACAGAAATTTTGAGAGTTTAAATCAGGTCTTTTGAGGGCTGGATCGGTTAATTCATTTCCTTAAACACCCCTATTTTAGAAAATGAATGTTATGTCTTTATTGCTGTAGGTGGTGAAAGAGGCTAATGTGGCGATGGTTAAAGATTATTTTTCACACACAACAAGGAGCTACTCGTTTTTCCAGTGGAACTTCTTCTTTTTTTTTAACATTTTAAAACGGAATCTAAAAATTGCAGCAAAAAAGGGCCACATTCAAATGTCACAGCAATCTTTGTTGAAAATTTTCATTGTAATTAATTTTCTGGTCTTTTTTGTGATTTTAGCGAAAAATCACACTTATTTGGACCCATGACCCCCAAACCAGCAAATTAAAAAAAATAAAAAAATAAAAAAAATAAATGGGTTAACACAAACAATGGAATGCACCAATATTTCCCAGCTATAAATTTATTAGAATTATATAGTGAAAACAATAACAAAGACTTTCTAAAAACAATGTGTGCCTATTTTTATCTAATTGCTAATAAAAGCAGTTCAAAAATGTAAGGTGCTTTCTGCTATAAACTATCACTAATTTGAATTTTCCTGTCTACATGTCTCTGTTTGAATGTGCCAGTGTAGAAGTATTTTAATTAACTTTTGTACAGATACAATAGAGCAATGGATACTTTAAGTCATATAATTTCTTATCTTTAAAAACTGATGTTCTGTAAATAAAATTCAATTAAAAAAAAGCAGAAACTGTCATTTATGATAAAAAATATACCCAACGATGTACGAAAAAATAAAAAAATTGCAACAAAATTAAACTTAAAACAAAACTTGAAATTAGAATAAAACTAAAATGACATAAACTACCAAAACATGAGTTCATTATTTATTCTTGTGCATGTGCGTTAAAAGCTTGTTAGTGGAAACAAACACTCTTTGTTATTGCTATTATGGGTGCCTGCTGAATCCAAACTCCAATTTTATATCACGGCTTACGCAATGACGATAACTTCACTTACCAAGATTACACTTTTATAGTTATCCCACTGTAAGTAATGAACGCATGCATTCAAAATACAATCATATTAATAAAAAATACCCTACAATGACGATTTAATCTTTGACTTAAAAATCTGTATTTTTCATTGATGCAGTTTTTTGGAAATTGAGGAGATAAGGTACTATATCTCTCAAAAACCATGTTTTTTTTCATTGAATCTTGCTAGAAAAACAAATTGAATACACCCAAACAAACTGAAGCAAGAAAAACTTGTGAGAATTACCAAAAAACTTGTGTGTAAAGCAATAATAAATAATAATTACAAAAAACATGAACATACATGTACAAGCATCTCAAAGTGAACAAAATCATAATGAAAAGCAACCAACAAACTTCAATATATTGTAAAAATTACAAACTGGTTTTTATGCGGTATTTAGCTACTCACCACAGGTTTTGTGAGGATTTCAAACTCAATATGATAATCCTTAAATTGGCCATGGATAAAAAATGACTAGATTAACACTTGGTGTCATTCATATCATATTAATTTGCTAATAATTTATCCATGAATCCTATTTAATTGGTTTGCTGAATCAATTTTATTTAGCTTCTACACGTATTACAGCAAATAACTATTTTTGTAGTAACATTCTCTTACAACATTCTGATTTGACTTGCAAAACAACTATATTGTACTTTTTTTGCTGATGAGATCGCATAGATTATGGGGGGGGGGGGGAAAGGTATTTTAAGCCAAAAAAGTTAGAAAACCCCAAGAAAGTTGCTCAAATGAGCAGGTTATACAAGTAGAAATTGAAAGCTTTGATACCAGATAAATTGCCAAGTAGTCCCCACAAATATTAGGTATGAAAAAATAAAAGTTTGCTTGGAATAAATGGATTTCAAGTTTATTTACACCAATAACAATCCTCCCCCACTAGTAACAAGGAGGGTGCATTTAAAAGCATGTTTATGACAATATCAAGCCCGTATAAATCATCATTACATGTAGATGAGGCTTTATATATGCAGCTTGATTCAAGGGCAGTCAAGGTTATTAAGACAAGTCTCTTTTCATTTGCCATGCACTTGTATTGGGCTTGAAGCCAAGGGTGCTTGGGCTTATTCATTGACAAATTAAAGCCAAATTGAGCATTTTTCTCACCATCTCAGATATCTTGTGCAGTCCGAACTGGTAGGCTTCAAAGATGAGCTGTTGAAATGAAAAACAAAAACAAAACAAATTAACAGATGTATTACGTATGTATCATGAAATGGCAGAACATATTCAACAATAGAGTATCAAAGTACTGACGTCAAAATTGTCCATCGTTCTGGTTAGGTCTACTGGTTCTGAGAGGTATAGGGAGTATTTGTCATCAGAGACAGATGAACATTACAGGAGTACTTTTCAGGATATTATTATTCTTGGCGTCCAAGTGCTATGGAAAATATCCACTGGGATGTTTCTCTTAATAATCTTCATCAATCGTAGACTCACTCTCTCATCAGGATCAGCCGGGGGTTGAGGGGTATCCTTTTCCTCGTCTGCGCTCGTTGAGGGTGCTGGAGCCTTCTCTTTCTCCTTTCCCTTACCGGCCCTGCTCTTGGTGCCCTTAGCTTCTCTCTTGTCTGCCCCTGGGGTTGGGATGGGGAAGAACCCCTCTGATGAGCCGGGGCGTCGAGGAACCAAGGGGATTCTAAAATAGGAGAAAGGAATTTCAATTTCAATTCAGATATATATACATTTAAAAAATTTTTTTTTTACATGTATCATGTTTTTAAAATTGAAAATAAATGAAATTAATTAAAAAAACACAGCATAATATTCAGCATTGCACACAACTAGACATTGCTAATATTTACCAAGTGTATCATGGGCGCCAAAATGCACAATTTCATTTCAGTTTTAGCATTACCTTCACTAATTTTCAATTCTCGGCTTTATTCATATTGCACACAAACTTGTCACTACTTCATTAGATCCATCATGAAATATGAGTTACAATAATTTATTTCAGTTTCAGTTCTTAACATCTTTGATGAGGAAAAAGATATTGGCACCAATGCCATATCAATTAAAGGGTGCAGCACAGTAGCGGAAGCAGACCGGATTCACACAATGAACTTACATGTACCGGGCCCATGCGTAAACATAATAGAGCCGCTTTTGTCCCCAGACAATTGGGCCCCCGAAATGTATTCAATTCGATTTTCTTGGATCCGCACCTGCAGCAAGTGAATATTGGTTGATGCCATCTACGTTTTCTCCCAATCACTCGTAAACACGATTCTATCCTGCCTGCCGTACATCTGAGTAACGCACCACATATTCCAAGTGTTTTGTACGCATGAATGGGGGAAGACGTAGATGGCGTCAACCAGTATTCAGCACTTGCTGGGCCCATTAATTATCACATTGGAGAGACAGAATCAACAACTTACTTTGGTTTGATCTCATCTCCCTCATCCCTAATCTCTTCTGCCACCTCTCCTTTGCCCTTCTTGCCCTTAGCCGATGGGGTGGTAGGTGTTGGCGTCACTACCTGGGTTTGGCTCTCGCTTGGTACGGCGCTCTCGGCTGGAGGGATGCCTGAATCAGGTCGCTCCATTGGAGGGAGGTCAATGAGGGGGATACGGGCGAAGTTGGGGTCCAGCTCTTCCGGTATCTTGCCCTCCATGCCCTGGTAGTAGTCCTTGAGGAGGCGTAGAGTGTCCTGGTAGCGGTCCACTTCACACTGTGAAAAAAAAAGAAGGAAATGAATTTACAATGGTACGTTTTAATAGAAAATAAAATACATGTATGCATCAAACCCTGGAGGTTGAATTGTATAATATTTTTCACAGAGTAAATACTTATCAAATATAACATAAACATTTAAAAATATTATATAAGTAGCCTACATGTAAATTAATGTAGAATCCATTAGGATGGTACATGTACATTATACAGTAAGGTAAAGGTTCAATCAAGAATATCCTTCAAAGTCAAGAATGTAGAAGTTATGGAAACAGGGTTCTTACACTTTAATATTTTCGAGTTTCCCATGGCTTTCCATGACTTTCTTGAGAAGAAGCATGTGATTCTAAATTAGTATTTTGCAATAATTCATACTTTTTAGATGTGTTTTCAAATTTTCGGAATAAATTTTTTAAAAACTCATGCGACACTTTTAAAAAGATTGTGGATAAATGTTCTTGTCTAACTTTCCAGAACAAATTGAGATTTATTTCAACAGTGTCAGAAAACCCATCTTTTTCTAATTTCATCAAGAATCGTACTAACGTATCATTAATCTATTTTCTTTCAAAAGCTTTCATATCCAATAATAAAGTGGACCTATATTTTGAAATATACGAATATGATTTCACACACATGCTAGCAACCTTCTTCCACTTACCTGTATAAGAGTGAGATAGTGGTTTGTGAGGAGACCAAGTCTGTCTTCTAACCATCCCTCATTGATGACGGACTGACGCTCGGCCTCAGCCTCCAGCTTTCTCTCATCTGACATCTCCCAGAGCTGCTCCTTTAGGTCCTGTCATAAGAACATTACATAAATATGAAGCAATGGGACAATAGTTGTTTTTTAAATGAAATTGAAGGGTGAAAATAATAGTTTTGTGTGTTACGGGGACATTATCTTAGAATGATGAAAGTACCGCCTGAGATCAACGTCAAAGTTGATTGCAATCAAATGTCATCATCCCCATTCACTTTGTGTACAACTGCACTCAATAGATTGCAATCAGCTGTGAAGTTGATCTCAGGCAGTACTGCAATTTATAATAGTTCTCTTTTAAAGAGTCTGAACAGTACATTGAATACATCTAAGAACACTGGAAAAGAGACTAAAAATGCCCTTGTGAATCTATGGGTGAATGTAAAACCATGTCAATGTGTTTATTGCTTAATAAATTAAAAAAAAACAACAATTGGAGCATTTGGTGTATTCACAAATATCTTTTAAAGACGTTTTGCATTGGTATTGGACAAACTTTGTTATAGGGTGAAGGTCACCATACCTGAACTCTCTGATGCAGTTCTGCTTTGGTCTCATCATCATCCCTCATGTCCTCTGCAATCTGATTGTATTCCTGCTGCCACATGTTCATGAACTCCTGCTTGCTGTCTGGCCGACGCAGGTACGCCTCAAAGTTACGCCGGATGCGGTAGAAGTAGTGGTAGATGTCCTCCCGCTCGTGACGGATGTTCCTGAAGACGTGCTTGCTGGCGCCAAGGTACGTGGTCTCCGTGTTTTCCCAGTGTGGGGCCAAAGCGTGAGCCAGGTTCTGATTAAGTGAAATGAATGAAGTAATGAGTGGATGTGACTTTATCTATGAATTGGAATGTTGAACTTTATATATCTAATAAATTAGTACTTCAAATAAATTAGGTTGAGGTTTAAAATAAACCTGGATGCTAATGTACATGTACATGTATACACTAGCTGGCCATCCCTCATTACTGGAGAGCATTCATTATGATACAGTGTATATTCTCTCTTCCAATCTTGTGTAGCAGTCATGTAAAAGCCTATATTTTAGGAATGGAGTACCAGAAGTATTGAGGGTTAGAGACAAGATTGCTAATTAACAACCTACTTTAGTCCACTCCCTTTATTCTGGGGTGCTTGGGATCAAAGCCAATTACTTTGTAAGAATGAAATGTCGCTGAACACATAGCCGTATGTGCACATGAAAGAAATTAGGAAGGGAAAATTGCCTCTTTATAACAGAATCTTACTGTATCCATGCTCGATATACTGGGAGTAGACTGTATTATTATATTCATATCTATAGGATCTTGACCCCATACCTCATCGATAACTTCATCCACATAGCAAAGTCGTGACTATTTCCACGAATACGGCATTTGAAAATGGGTATGAAAGAATTGCCCTTTACAGCAGAATCTCATACCTGCCAACATTGTGAATCCTAATATAGGGACAAAGTGGGAATACAAATTTTAAAAATAGGGACATTTCTGTATTTCCTATAGATTACTGTGCACAGATTTTTCAAAAAATAGGGACAAAGGGTTGTAAATGGTGATAATTGCTCCTTCTTTTCCCCAAAAATAGGGACTGTCCCTACTATGTATGAGATTGGAATGGGAGAATTCGCCTTTTTACTACAGAATCCTACTTTATCCATGTTTACTATAACAGGAATTGAAAAGCATTTTTTACAGGTTCTTGAATTTGCACTGCATGTTCATAAGAGCGCAATTGAACCCTCCCAATACATGCGTAAGAAAGCATGCCCATACATTCACAGGTTTTTAATTCATGTCTGCTTATCTTGGCGCAAAATCAGCAAAAATTAATGTATCGCGAATATTTCCATGAGTACAGTACTCGTTTTTTATATCTAAAGGGTCTTAAATCCATACCTCATCGATAGCTTCATCCACGTAGACCCAGTCCTCTGAGCCTGGCTGGGGAGGAGGTGGGCCAGTGGGCTCGGCAGGGGGTTCAGGCTCAGGTTCGGGCTCGGGGGTAGGGGTGCGACGCTTCTTAGGTGACTTGCTACGGGAACCCTTTCTTTTGGGTGAAGCACCTGTTTGAGGAAAATTAGAAATGGAAATATGTGAATCTTTTATTTTTGAAACTTCTAACACACTGCCTCAATCATAAATCATGAATCGCACAATTTTATGCACATACTGTCATTATAAAGGTCATCATATCAATGTATCAAGGCAGAATGCAGATTACATAGTCAATACCAATTTTGAAATTGTTCAAAAGTCATTTCTTTGAATTTGTAATGCTGATGGAAACCAGGAAATGTTTAAGAATTGTTTATAAAGGATTTTTTTTTTTACTGCAGGGAAATAACATGATATACCATACATCTAAGGATAAAATCCAAATATTTTCTCCAGTTAGTTTTACCAGACATCATTTGTTTCCAAAGTCTCTAAAGGTATATTTACACATTACTTTACATTAGTTTGAAAACATATTTTTATTGGAACCAACCTCTAAGTTACATGTAGGTAAATAAAACACTCGTTAGAGTTACTAAACAAATTAAAGTGCAGTGTGTGAGGTGGTGTCTTTATTTATTTATTTTTGTTAATTGTGTTCAAATCAGTGAGAAAGATGTGTCATGCTGAAAGACAGACTTCCCTTAAATATCCTTACAGATAGATTGGGAGGAGTTACTGAAAACAATTCTCATCTTTAGGCGCTGTGGCACTAGCTCGAGCTAAAAAAATAGCGCGCTAATTGGTGGATCGGGAAAAAATCTTGAAAAAAGCAACCGGTCCTGCATTAGCTCAAGCTATTTTAAAATTTCGCTGTAACGACCAGACCCAACCTTGAACACACAAGCCCGATGTGCTTCTACACGCACAGATGCACGATTTTGAAATTAGCTCGAGCTAGTGCAAAATAGCGCGCTATTTCGTGTTAAAACCGCAAACCAGCTCAAGTTTATTAAAAAAAACCTAAGATGACTCAGGTTTGAATTTCCTCCAAATTAGCGCGCTATTTGACCACAAAGTCGGATCCACTCTGATCGAGCTAATTCATCAGATCACAAATAGCGCGCTATTTGATATAGCTCGAGCTAGTGCAGCAGCGCCTATATATATATATATATTTTTTTTACATCCAATGACAATTTGCAATGGATCATTCCCTGACATAATCTTACAGCTAGGAAAGAAATACATTCATGTCCCCAAAATTATTAACCCGTTGCATACTCAGAACTTTTTACAAAGCCGAATGAATCGTGATTGTTAAGCATGCTTGCAAGAAATTCTTTTCATTTAAAGGTCAAACAAAGACAGCTTTAAGTAGATCAATGTCAGATAATTTATATTATAAAAGGTCTTTATATGTTTATGCAATCATGAGTGAAATAAACGGTCAACAAGAGGGATGTTCTACGTTTCTTCAGCCCGCATATATGCAGGCTTAGTATAAAACGGGTTAATTAACTTCATCCCTGACAAATTGTTCAGATTATCCATTAGCAAGCAACATCGATAAACTTGTTAATTTTTTTTTTTTTTTTTTTTTTTTTTTTTTTTTTTTTTTTTTTTTTTTTTTTTTTTTTGTCTTTGACTTCCTCTTGATTACACATAAGTCAGAAAAAAAATATACTTGTTGAAATTTAGTGCTGTCGAGAGTTTTCATTTGTCTCAAAAGAGTTAGGGTGACCTTTAAAACCTGTCAATAAAGTAATATTAGTACACACTCTAGTTTCTGTTAGATGTTTAAATTTTAGAATCTTGGTACCTTTTGCTTTCTTGTCATCTTTGGCACTCTTCTTCTTTCCTATGGGTTGCATCGATGCATGAGAGTATATTTTCATGAATATTCATAATGTGCAACACCCTAATATGAATTTACTTATCAATATTTAAAATGTGCAATACTGTGCACATGAATCGATTTATGAATATCCAAAATGTGTACCATTCTACATGTACTTTGGATGCGAGGCAGGAACAAATGTTACCACCATTAAACATATTCATAAATGAAATAATCTTAAGAGTTTAATGCGGCGGTCACAACTCGTCGTAGGCTACGGGGCACGTGCCATCAACGCAGCCTGCGTTGCACGTGGAATGCACGCACAGGTCCTAAGTCAACAACTGCGATTTCTGCATTTCTATAGTAAGGGTATTGTAAAAACTTCCTGCACGTCGTACATGCATTGTACCAGCAAGGTACCTCTGCTGCACGAATTTTCTACGAAATCCATCGTAGGGAGTAGCACGTCGAAGGTACAGCGAGTTGTGACCGCCGCATAACAGAGGTACTGTCAAACTTCTTTTTTTTTTCAAATGATTAAGAAAAACAATGATTTACTGATCCACTGGGTTATTATATCTTCAATGTTGTTGAATTTTTGCAATTCAAGGCATAAATGACATATTATATAAAATAACTAGACAATTATGCACCCATACAAAAACTAGATGAATCCTCGACCGCGCACGGTCGAAATTTATGCCTCCGCCATTGCCAGATCAGAAATATATGACACATTCATCTAATCACTTCATTTATAAACAGACACTATGACCTTGACCTTTGACCTTGTAACCACACAATCTAATCAGATCATTGTCACCCTAGTATGCACACATGTACCAAGTATGAAGATGGATCTGTCAAATGGTTGTTGAGTTATCATGAGAACAAGCTTTTTAAAATCTATCTGACTCTGACTTTGACCTTTGAAAAAAAAACAAGCCATTTCATGCATACAATGGCCTCTGTGACCTTTGACCTCATGATCCCCACATTTAATCAGTTCATTGCTCCTCCCATATGCACATATTACCCAAGTTTGAAGATGATCCGCTTACACAGTTCTAAGTTATCACGAGAACAAACTATTTTATGTATACAATGACCTCTGTGACCTTTGACCTTTGACCCCAAAATCTAATCAGTTCATTGCCCTCCCATATGCACACATTACTCAAGTTTGAAGTTGACCCGTCACACAGTTCTTAAGTTTATTGCGAGAACGAACCATTTTCCATGTATACAATGACATCTGTGACCTTTGACCTTTGACCTCATGACCCTAAAATCTAATCAGTTCATTGCCCTCCCATAGGCACACATTACCCAAGTTGAAGTTGACCCGTCAAACGGTTTTTAAATTATGGTGAGAACGAGCCATTTTCATGCATACAATGACCTCTGTGACTTTGACCTTGACCTAATGACCCCAAGTCTAATCAGATCTTGTCCCTACCATATGCATACATGATCCAAGTTTGAAAGTGATCCGTCAAACGGTTTCTTAAGTTATCGCCTTGAAGAACGAAAACGGGACGGACGTACGGACGGACAACCCGAAAACATAATGCCTCCGGCACCACCTTCGGTGGCGGAGGCATAAAAAATATATAATTTTTTGTTGTTGTAAGAGGGGCATTCTTTTTGGACCCCCCTCCCCGCTTGTAGGGACCATATGCAGCAGAGATGCACTGCCAGACATTTAGTTTGGTAAATGTGGGGTTCTTTTTCATGTTTTCCAATACTCGGCTGCTGGTACCTCGTTCGTTTGATCAAAAGCCAGCTAGCTACCTGACTATAGTGGCAGAAACAAATATAATATGGAACCAGAAAGTAACATGTATTAATTGTACGAAAAGAAAGAGCAGTTTGATCAGCCATTTGACATTACATAAATAAAGCTAGCTAATATTTGTTTATAAAATGTTTCTTTATTGTAGACTTACCCTCTTTAGAAGCTGACCTCTTGGCGCTTCCGCTCCTTGACCCCTTGCTACTTGACCTTTTACCTTTCTCTCCTTTTGGTGACCTGCCACGAGCTGACCCCTTGCCTTTTCCTGACCCTAAATGTAATATTAAAAACAAAGTTAGTCGCAGCATGCTCATGATTTCTTTTTTTCTTTGTTTCAATTTTTGTTTTAATATTGTTTGATTTCTACATTGTCTTAATATTACTTAGACTACGGAATTTAATTTGTTGGCGCTGCTCAGCGGCGACACGTTCATATTTTAACATGCAAACAAACAAATTTTCCATTGTACTGAACTTTGGACTGAATAAATCAATGAAATGAAATGAAGGTAAAAGCATACCTTTGTCAAAAAATATTCATTTATTCATATTAAAATGCTTTACATGTTTTTATCTTTTTTAATAGTCTCATTTTTATTTTGGTTTATTACACTGCATCTGCACTTTTGGAATGAAACTCTTCAATTGTTGACTGTTCGAGTCATTAAACAGTGACCTGTAATAAAAAGAGTTTTGATCAATACACCAGTCTACTAACATATTCAAATTTTATGCATTATTTCTAAACAAAGGTTGTTCTTGATAACCTGAAAGCTTGCCAGAGGCTTGCCCGACATAGCAACAACTGATGTATGCAAACTGGATTCCATGTATTGTAGTTCATTCTTTATTACAGGTTGCTTGAATACCTTGTTACTATGTCGCCAGGAAAAAGTATGCATAAAATTTGAATATGTTGGTAAACTGGTCTATTGCAAATAGATATTAACCAATGAAAATCCTTGTTGCATGGACTTCTTGCATAAAAGTCTCAGTGTGAACCAATGAGAATGGTTGTTTCATATAGATTGTTCCTCCTTATTTTAAAGGGGCACAGGACTCTTACCTGCTCTTGAGCCTGCTGGTGAAGCGGGCGTCTTGTCTGCCTCTGAAGCGGCCTAAACAAGAAGAAAAATATTATAACAAATTAATATTTTTATTCTCCCAAAACCCCAACAACACTTGGAAACATTCAAGATTGCCATCACCACCATCATCAT
>CALNVZ010001721.1:10619708-10650075 GCA_940671915.1 Paracentrotus lividus
TCATCAACACCTCCATCACTACCACCACCACCACCATTATCAATCATCATCATCATCATCAACACCACTATTATCACCAATCTCCTCCCACCCTTTCTCATCTGAGGATCAGGCTGTTGGGGAGCAGTAGACTCCATCCCCTCAGTGGGTACAGCTGAGCTGGTATCATCTTCACCACCATCATCATCATCATCATCACCACAACCACAACCACCATCACCCAAAATCATCTATCACCACCACTATTACCATCGCCATTGCCATCATCATCATCATCATCATCATCATCATTATCACCACCACCACCACCACAACCACCATCACCACCACCACCAATATTGTCATCATCATCATCCTTTAACCCTGCACACCTGGGGATCAGGTTGTTCAGGAGCAGTCGACTCTATACCCTCAGTGGGTACGGCTGAACCGGTATCATCTTCACCATCATCAGTATTGTAATTTTCATCATCATCACGAGAATAATGATGATAATAATTATCATCATCATCATCATAATAATAGTAATAATTATCATCATCATCACCATAATCATCACTATCATCATCAACATCATCAACAACACCACCACTATCAACAACACCACTACTATCACCACCACCATCATCATCATCATCATCATCATCATCATCATTATCATCATCGTCATCATCATCATCGCCACAACTACCAAAATCATTTATCACAAGCATATTCATCAGTACTATCGCCACCACTATCCAGCACAAGCTTAGCCATCATCATCATCATCATTATCATCATCATAATCATCATCATTATTTTCCCCACCAGCCTCATCCCACCCTTTCTCACCTGAGGATCAGGCTGTTGGGGAGCAGTCGATTCCATGCCCTCAGTGGGTACAGCTGAGCTGCTATCGGCAGTGGTTGGAGGGACTTCTTCTGTTGCCTTTGAGGCCTCCTCTTCAGACTTCAAGGCATCCTCTTTAGCCTTCTCAATCTATACACAAAGAAATTATGGACAATGAAAGAATTGGTGTCCTTGCTTCTGGCATCTAAGTGAGGTTTTGGAATAGCGAGTTCAAGCCATTATTTGAGAAAAGATATCTTGCAACTCGCTGGTGGTTTTTGAGCTGCTAGACCATGTATTATATAAATAGTGTACAATCTATCGTGCAATATACTGGATTATAAGTACGACAAATACTAAATTATCTCGAGTGCAGATTTGTTTCTCCGAGGCCGTAGGGCGAGGTGAAATAGATCTGCACGAGGGATCATTTAGTATTTGGAGTTCATATAGTTCAGTAATGTTGCAAGATGGAGCATTCACTATTTATTATAGGAAATAGACCCCTAGATCTTTGACCTTGCCTAATCTGGTTTTATGTTTGCCAATTCTTTGGTGCTAATTAAGCTATTGTAACGTTATTGTTGCTGCGCGTATCCATTGTTATTAACATTTGTGCGCACCATTTTACTGTTATTACACGCTAGCACAATCAGGCAATCGATAGAATCGATACTCTCCCCATTCATTTAACACGGGCTTAACCCTCCAAAAACCAAAAGTTATATTGTACATATGTACAATATAACAAATTGAAGGTAGGTCACGTGGTACTGACCTAGCCAATCGCAACGCATATTTTTCTACCACTATTTACTATTAAGAGTTAGCAACTATCGACATCTTAAAGCGAGAGGGAACTGACCAACACTCCCATTGACAGTGTGTTAATAATAGCTGGTCTTAAAATATAACTTTTGGGGGTAACAATGAACAAAATAGTGTAGATATTAGCCTGTAATGGTATTTGTATAGGGGAAATTAAACATTTTGAGGGAAAAATTACGACTTCGTAACATAATTATTAAGGTGTAAATGTATTGAATATGGTGAATAAGTGTTTATCATTCAAGTGGGCATATATTACAAGACTACACTGCTCAGAATGTTGCATTATTGGTTAGGAACCAGGTCAGATAAGAGTAGTTGAGGACTTGAGTTTGTGTTATACAAGGCTGCTGGTTTGTACTGGCTTTAATCAATCTGCACCATCATCTTGCCAACAAATAGAGATTCATCTCCATGGAAACATTTGATTTTGAATCTTCATGAAGATTATCACCATACCTTTTCTTTGGTCTCTACCATGAGTTTAGAGATGGCTTGACACGCTTCATCCCGCTCCATGCAAATGTCCAGTTTGCTGAGGATGTTGAATCCAGAGAACCACTTATCCAGTTTCTTCCAAGAGTCTTGAAAACCAGTAATTCTAAGGTGAGAAACAAGAAGCAAAACAAAAAGGAAACATCAAGATCATAGGATTTGAATGTATGAAAATTAAATTGTTAAAAGATTGTTTAAATAACGGTAATATGAAAGTGAATTAAAAATTTTGATTGTTTTGGGTGAATGACTGAAAAACAAAAATTTTCCTAGAAAGGAAATTATATCATTATTAAATTTTGCCATATGGCTGGCAGAAGGCACAAGAGTTCATGACCTCAGTAAGCAGAAAGCGATAAATGCTATCACAGTCCTGCTTATGTGCTTCTGCTTATACGATGGCCACCAATATACTTCGTGCACAGTGCTTGCCCAGCTTACGCCATTCTGATTGCCACTTTTTCTTCCGGCCCTTTTGCCTGACATGGGTGAATATATGTAGATGATGCAGAAAAGCGTAAGCTGAGTGGCTCGAGCTTCTGCTCTTATGCTATCCAGCCGATCTTCTCATACCTGTGTTGGATCTGCTCCTGATCAAAGGCTGGATCCTTGACTGGTTGGACCTTTTCCTGTTTGCCGACACCTGATGCGCTGCCCTCTGGAGGCGGCTTGAACTCTTGATGGTACTCCTCTTCTGCTTGGTTTGCATCTATACAAGAAAAGAAGGTAATTACAGTTAGTCAGATGCTGCACAGTTTAACCCTTTATATTCCACTCATACAATAGTTTTCAAGGGGTAGTGATATCATAAGGTTACTAGGTTATTTCCACTCTTCCAGTACCAATCTATAACATATAGCTGATAACATGGCTCATATGTAGCTAAACTAATCAGGTGATTGCTTATTATGGAAATATATTTTAGTCCATTTGGCATTCTTAGGTTGATAGGGATCAGGGGGGAATTTCATCAAAGGACTTGTCGGACATTTTATCCGACATATTTGCTCTCAGCCAATCAGATGCAAGCATTTCAGTAGCTTATAACAGTTTGTTGAATAAAACGTCTGACAAGTCCTTAGATGAAACGCTCCCCAGGAGTTGGTCGAGTGGTAACATTCATTGTCAAGTCTCTGAATCAACCTATAAATTGACATGGATTGGACCGAGTTTTGAATCCCAGTCACTTCTATCGAATGGTGACGTTAAAGGTCGGTCCCAGAGGTAAATAATCTCATTAATACATGTCTTTTACAACTCAATCAACCAACAGGGTTCATATTGTCTGTGCCGATCAGTACACATGGCATGCCAACAGATGTGCATATTGGCACTCGTGGCAAAAAAAGAGCAAACAGTTCAATATTTTCGAAGCACAAGAGTTTGCACCGAAAAGTACAAAGGGATTGTAAAGAATAATCTTAATATTTCGTGAGTAATGTAATAAATCAAAAACAAATACTGGATTCGTCCAAAAGACCAACCTTATTTGTTGATATTTTGTAGCGATGTATATGTACGCATTACAATGCGAAACATATGAGCACTATCATGTAGCCTTATTATAAAACATTATTAAAACACCATCATCTAAAACTCACATGAGCGTCCAGCGGCCCTGCGCATGGCCAGGTCATCGGTAACGTCCAGATGGACCACCAGGTCAATCCCGCTGACCGGAGGAGGGGGATCCTTGGGTGGGTTGGGGTCCAGGGCCAGACGACTCTGTCTTAGCTTGCTCTTGGAAGGTTTAGCGTTGGCATCGTAGCCACTCAGAGCCTTCTCTAGGAGCTTGGCTTGAGCTACTGTGGACGGGAAGCCATCCATGATCCAACCCTGCTCATCCTTGGCTCGTCTACAGAGGGCGATGTAAAAATAAAGATAGCAACATTTATTTCGAGACAATTTATATTCAGTCCTAGGATTGCTAATGGTGCTTAAAGCAAAATCATTTCTGTGGTAATGACATTGAATTCTAGAAAAAAATACCTCAAAGTGATTTGCAAAGGTTGATAGCAACTCACATAACATTATATTATGTGCTGTGGGTTTTTGAATCACCAAATTGTTAAGAAATTAACCAAAGTCACATGTCTTACACCCAGAAATGCATGTACGGGACAACACAAAATGTTAAGCCCAAACATCTCGGCTCTGTTTGGTTGGAGAGCAATCCTGCACAATGGATCTTTTAACCACGATATTCTTCCAAAATAGCACTAAAATGATATGAAAGCTCACAATACTTTTATTTATTTTTCCCACTACGCTAGATTCTCTTTAAATCTATGGAGAGACAGAACAAATGAAAAAGAATAGACTTACCTGACTGCTTCCACCATGATTTCAATCAAGAGGTCATCTTTGAGAGGTTGACCTTTCCTCAGTAGCTTGATGGCCTTCTGACCTAGCTTACCTCGAGCACTCAACTGTAGAAGAAGATTTTAAAGGGTCAACTTAATATTTTGGGACAAAAAGTTTTTTTTTCTTGAATCAGAGATAATTGTATATTATGAGTGGTAATGAATTTAATAATAATGTAATGCAGACCTGCCAACAAAAAAGCGTATTCCGTACTTTTTCTATCCTCTTTCGCTTCTTAAGGGGGTACTAAGATCTATAGATGTCTATGAATGCACATCACCATCATGCCATACTACATCGCACCTGTCTTCATAGAAAACATTTAATTGTCCAATGAATTGTCTATGTCCCTCATTTACCAGAACGAATGCCTTTGGTGCAGGGATGACACACTTGTCAAAATGTTTGGCATATTTACCTTGTTTTCTATTGAAAATAATTGAATAATAAAAGGTTTTCAGGTCGACAGGTGGATGGAGATTGACATTTTTATGATCTGAATAATTATTGACATTTAATGAGTTTGGTACCCCTTATCCAAATGAAAAAGACAAAAATACGCTTTTAGGTTGGCAGTACTGGTAATGGAAACTCGTAAAAATTTCTGATACAACAGGATTCCTAATATAGCAGGTCTTATTTTAAAAGGTTATTAGATAATTTCCGTTACTTGATAAAGAGTTCCAGTGGCAATCAAAAGCTTGTGAACAGGAATAATGACAAATTTCCTAGTAAGCTGGTGAACCCTTTTTGCGAGAGTGATCACTTATTCCCAATAATAAACTAGTGAACACTTTTTGCGGGATATTCACAAATTTCCTTGTTTGACAATAGTAGATTGAGAGGGAAATGAATACCCTCTAGCAATTATTTTCAATCCTATAATCTGCAATAATGAATTTATTTATACTTACCTCAGGCTTGTTTTTCTTTTTCTTCTTAGGTGACTTGGTATCTCCAGCCTCTTCTTCCTTGGTCTCTGCAGTCCCTCCATCCTTCGGTGCTTCAGGTTTCTCTGCATCTCCTGTACCAAAGAGAACATGATGGAATGGGTGATTGATTGAAATTATTCATCAAGTGCAGATAGTACAATATATAAATGACAAAGTAAAAAAGATTAACTGACAGGATAGCCCATGAAAGCCAGAAAGGCTTTTTCTAATGCCAAATACTTTTAAGGTATTGGTTAACATATGAAAGACGCGCCAGATAAGTCTGAATGTTTCTATGCCGTCCTATAAAAAACTATAAAAAAAAAAAACTTATAGCAAACTGTGCTACGCACAAAAAATGATCAAATAAAATCACCAACCTTTCTCCTTTCCCTCATCCAGTGTAGCTGTATTAGATGTATCTCTAGAAGGAGGTAGCTCTGTACTCGATGCCGTCTTAGATCCTGGCAAAAAGAAAGGACATAAATAGGGTTAAGTGTTATACAATGTACAGTGTGTTTCAAGAAAAAAGTTATTATCCCACTGTCTGTTGTCTTAGATCCTGGTTAAAGCAATAAACCACAAATTTGGTTGTTTTGATTAAATTCTTAATAGTGCATTTCAAGAAAAAAATGTATTATGCAACTTTTACCAATTAATTAGATTATACATTTTCATTTCATACAGGTAAATTTAACAATATATTTATCTTTAAAAATGAAACCAACTCAATTTCATGAATATAACAACAGAAAGGCTTGCATACCACCCCAAAAAGGAAAAATAAAATATATACATGTACCATACAGCCTTGCAAGTTTAATTAAAACATTTTAGAAGCAAGATGAAATAGAAAAACCTTGTTTGTCCGCTTCAAAGAAAACTAGACCACAACATATAAAAACATAATAATTTGAAAGAAAAGCAATGAAATCCTGCATGCTAGACACACTTACTGGTGACAGTTCACTTCTCTCTAGTATTTCTACTCACCATCAACTGTTGAGCCAGAGGGAGCAGGGGTCAGAGTGGTTGAGATGTTAATACCAGGCTGTGTTTCTGTCTGAAGGTCACCTTCACCAGTATCCGTCATGGTCTCCTATACAAGCACAGAATATAGTTTATATTTTATTTTAAAAGACTGATAAGAAAGCAAATTAAATAATAATATGTGTTTATTTAGTGCTTTGGACAATATACATGTATGTATCTACATTTACCTTCTGTTGGTGTCTCTAAAAGCTTAGTGTTAAAGGAGAATTTTCCCTTTGTAGATAATTGGCTTACTGTGGATGCAGACAAATCAAATAAGTACATTAGTGAAGATTTGGTGAAAATCGGATAAATGATAAGAAAGTTACGAGTATTTGAATATTGCGATCTCTGATGACATAGGAAATCTCCCATTGGCAACACGGTCACCATTTGTGATGTCACAAAGGGAGAACTCCCCATATGGTGTGCACAAAAACTGTTCAAAATGTCTCTTTATTTTCATTCTAATGATAGAACAGCTTTTCTTTTCATGATATATTATGACTTTCATATATTTACATGTCATCCCATAAAAAGATTCTTTATTCTCCCTTTAGAATCGAGAAAAAGGAGGATTTTAGTACAATGTGTACAATAGATATGGGGAAGATCTCCCTGCATTACATCACACATCATGGTCGCGTTGCCAATTGGAGGATCTCCATATCATAAGTGATCTCAAAATCTAAAAATTCATATCTCTCTTATTCATTGCCTGATTTTTCTGAAACTTTTCCCAATATGTTTTGGGGGTTTGTCTCCATTCACTGAAGCCAAATTTCTCTGAGGGGATAATTCCCCTTTAACTAATTATTAGCCAAGCTGGATGATGTTTCACCAAGTCATTGGTAAGTTACTAACAACTTTAATGATAATAATAATAATAATAATGGTGGCTTCTTCTAAAGCGCTCATGTCCGTCAAGTGTGATGCTCATGGCGCTATTACATACATGAGAAATACATATTTATAGAGATACAACATACATGAGAAATACACATTTATAAAGATACAAGTATATGGTAGAAGATTATCATCAAGCTATTAAAGGAATAAATACTACAAATATGAAATCGTCGAATATATAGAACAAATTTTTAATCAATATTAAAATATAATCATTAGTTTGCACAAAAATAGGATATATGGAACAATTTCAATTAATTAACTAAGACCAACTTATGTTACAACGTAAAGACAATGGTATAATGTTAAATGCTACATTTACATTCCAGAGAGGAAATTACAAGTTGAAAAGATAAGTTTTGAGCAACAATTTGAATGATCTGACAGAGGAAGCTTGACGGAGAAGAAGAGGGAGGCTGTTCCAAAGTGATGGTCCTGCATGAGAGAAGCTGTGGTCACCCCAAGAGAACGACTGATGATCATCAGTTCTAGGGTGCTAAATAATTGAGAATGCAATTAGCAAAGCACCTAAGAACATGTTTCAGTTGTTCGTAAATTTGTTTGTAACGTTACAAACGACTAGGTGAACACCACACTGGCTTAGCTAGGCTACCCTGATAAGGTGGACACAGCATTCAGAGAATTTCCTCCAGTAGGTTCCCATTTATATCACATGGGTCGAGTGTGCCAAATTTACAGATTAAAGTCTTGCCAAAGGACGAAAGTGGAATGGACAGGACTCAACCGCATACCTAGTGACCGACAGTCCAAAAGTAATCGACTCGGCCACACCACCTCAACCTTGTATATAAGTTACAACTTTATGGCCCCTACGAGGGACTTAGTTAACCTATCATGACAACTCATTGTTTATTGCACCCATTATAATATATTAGTATAAAGCAAACTTTTTATCAAAGGGAAAAACTAGATGAATCTTCGACCGCGCACGGTCGGAAGGCATGCCTCCGTATTGCCACATCGGAAAAAAAAGGCATGCGCATGTTGAGTATTTTACATCCATTATACCATGACATCTTTGAGATATTGACCCAAATCTATTAAAGTTGTATCATCGAATTAGTTCCAACTCAGGAAGGATGGCTACTGATGTAATAAAAAGATAACATGTTTAAGTTGATCTGTCAAAGGTCCTTCAGAAATTGCACAAACGAGTCATTTACTAACCAGTGACCTTTGATGTCCTGACCTCAAAAATCTAATCAGTTCATCTTTCTCCACCATGACCCAAGTTTGAAGTTGATCCATAAACGGTTCAGAAGTTACAGCAAGAACGTGTCATTTTCATGTATACAATGACGTCTGTGACCTTGACTTTGACTTCATGACCTCAAAATATAATAAATTCATTGTCCCTACCATATGCACACATGACCAAGTTGATGTTCATCCATCAAACTGTTCTTAAGTTATCGCAAGAACAAGCCATTTTCACGTACACAATGTACTCTGTGGCCTTTGAACTTTGACCTCATGACTCTAAATTCTAATCAGATTATTGTCCGTCCCATATGCACATATGCCCCAAGTTTGAATTGATCGTCAAACGGTTTTAAGTTTATTGCGAGAACAAGCCATTTTCATGTACACAATGACCTCTGTGACCTTTGACCTACCCAAAATCTAATCAGTTCATTGCCCTCCCATAGGCACACATTACCCAAGTTTGAAGTTGACCCGTCCAACGGTTTTTAAGTTATGGCGAGAACGAGCCATTTTCATGCATACAATGACCTCTGTGACTTGACCTTGACCTAATGACCCCAAAGTCTAATCAGATCATTGTCCCTACCATATGCATACATGATCCAAGTTTGAAAGTGATCTGTCAAACGGTTAAGTTATCGCGAGAACGAAAACGGGACGGACGTACGGACGTATGTACGGACGGACGGACGTACGGACGGACGGACGGACGGACAACCCGAAAACATAATGCCTCCGGCACCACCTTCGGTGGCGGAGGCATAAAAAAAGTTCTCATTTGAGAAGCGGGTTTGATCTATACTTTTAGATCATTGTTGATGCATAATTGAGGGGGGGGGGTACTTACAGTGGGGGCTTCAGGCATTTCTAGGATCTCGCCTCCTTTATAGGCATCCACAGCTTCTTGGACTAAGGCATCCATGTTTAAGACCTTCAAACCATGCTCTGCAGTAGAGGAAGAGAAAGTATGACAACAGATATATCGACAGTGATATTAATGTTAATAAATAATGACAGTAATGTTTGATTCTTGTATCATGCATATTACTTTGCATAACATTCTATACTGTAAGAGCTTTGAATATTATTACTATTATTACATGGCTAAAGCTTTGAACAGATGCATGCAGGTAGGGCATTTAAAGGGAATTTATTCTTACTGATACATCATTTTAAGAACATTTTTATTGTCAATTTTTCAAGAGATGCAAGTGTTTTATCGCATAATCATTCATTTTACATGTATCTCACATATACAAACTTTGAAAGTTTCTAAATATTTACCTAAATTTTTCTAAATTTTTACTAAAAAATATACCCCAGCTTTAAGAACTTTGGTGAAATGGTGTTATACACCCCACCGTGAGCCATGTACTCAATAAGAGTTGTCTTGTCACAGAAAGTTTTCCCTAGGAAGCAAGTCTTGACAGGGAATGGATGCATGTCAGACAAGGCATATGTCTATATTTTCATAACTCCCTGACTTTCCAGGGCACAGAACTGTGAACTTCTATCTTCTATGAATTTGTACTTTGGATGCATTTTCATACAGATGTATTTTGTTATGATTTTTATATTTTTCAGAATGATTGGCATGCTCAGAGACTTTTTCAAGCACCCTGAAATACAATGTACCTACCGTGAGCCATGTGCTCAGCTAGAGTTGTCTTGCCACAGAAAGCTTTCCCGAGGAAACAAGCCTTGACAGGGAATGGAGGCATATCAGGCGGAGCAGGCGGGGGCTGTGGAGAAAACAGGAGACAAATGGTGAAAACATTCTAGAAGTGCTCAAATTCTACATCTCGTTTGTGTGCTGAAAAAAAAACTTTCTCAAAATTGTCAGAGGTTTAGGAGAGCAAAAAAAAAATGCCGGCCAAGGCACAATGACATTATGGGGTTGCTGTGGTGGCTTCATTTTTGGGGTAGGTGAGCTGTGATTTGGACAAGATATCATGAGACTGATCACCTGGAGTTATTACAAAATAGTGATTTTCACCCAAATTTGAGATACAAGGTTTTATCAACCTTCCAACGTAACGTAACCCTGATTAATCATCATGTTTAGAAAGATGGAGGAAGAAGTTTAAAGCAGAAATGTTGATGGTGAGAAAGATTTGCAGAGTGAT
This sequence comes from Paracentrotus lividus, assembly GCA_940671915.1. NCBI lineage: Eukaryota > Metazoa > Echinodermata > Echinoidea > Camarodonta > Echinidae > Paracentrotus > Paracentrotus lividus. Next base: position 10,630,453 of record CALNVZ010001721.1, read on the forward strand.
GTGAATTCACATAATTAAGTTGATTGAGACCATGTGCGATGAGATCACACGGGCATTAGTCATAGTAGCTTAGACCATTTGGCAATTTATCAAATAATGTACCACATTCCTTGTTTTGTGTGCATTTCATGAGTCTGGCAATTCAGACGCCTTCAGCCTGCAGGTAACATATATATGATCACCTGCTGTGAGACAAGAATACTCACCGATGGAGGAGAGACGATGTTAAAGAGCCGAGCAAGAATATGACCCAGGATGGCGTTATTTGTTGGGATACCCTTGATCTCACTCTCTTCAGGGGGGTTCCATTCACCTACCATGTTCTACAAGAATAGATGAAAAACATAGTGATCAAATACATTATTAACTCTATCAGATATCTGAGTAGGGCAACTGTATTACATTATTGCCCGGTTATGACTGTCATCAAATGATCGGTCATTAAGTTTCCAACATTTTATCCAGGGACTCTACCATTGACCGCTCAGATAAGTCAATGTGAAAATATGTGAAAAATCGTGGTCAATGAGGTAGAGAGAACATCCAGGTATTTATCATTTTATCTGAACAAGTTTGTAAAGCAACGCAACGCAGATAATGCGCAGCGTGGCTCTATGATACATGTAATGAAAGAGTACGACAATGGATACGCACACAAACATTATACGTCACCACGGTTTAGCATTGTGAAGAGACTTTATGTGCCTGAATAATTATATCACAATGGTTCAGCTCAGATTGCCAAAAGAAAACATAACAAGACAATTGGACTGCCTTCACTTCTCAAGACTGAAATCATTAAACTTGGTATTGAAGTTTTGCTTTCAATATTCCATGTCTCTAGATGTCTGATTTGGTTAATAATCGCAATATTAACTTGCCTCTGGGTGAAAGGACATATATCGCCCGAATTATCATATCACTGAAGTGGGGTAAACCTGCTGGAAGAGCAGTTGTCAAAGGGCAAGTGCTTACCGTGGGTAAATAACACATTATTACATTTATGATTAATTTTTCAGTTCAAAGTACCTTATATTCTAAGAAATCTCCCTCGTCAACTAGTTTCTGTCTCTCTTCTTCCATTAGCTGCTCTTCAGTGGGAACCTCAGGCTCTATGAACTCTTCCTCCTAAAAAAAATGAGAAATAAAAACAAAATTCTAGATGAAATGCCAGAAGCATTTAATTATCCATCTTCATACTATTGTTTGTCCTAAATAATGCGATCCTATTCGGTCTTCTTCCATTTTTTTTCCCTGTTTGCTACAAAATTTATACACCGCTTAACACAAAGTTTCTAACCGCTTAGGGTTCATTATTCAACTTAGCTAGACTTACCTTAACATGCTGTTTATGTATTTTATGCTTCCAAGCACTTAATCTGACAATACACATGAAGGTGCATTATTAATTACCTTATTATTTTTAAACTCACACTGTCTATGAAACACAATAAAAAAAGTTTTGTTATTAGAAATGGTGAGAGTACATTGTATGTATGTCATATTTGATTATGTAGTTAAATTCTATAATATTCATCAATGGTTATAAATGATGAAGCATTAAGTGTAGATAGAAATATAATAGGAGAAAAGGATGTCAAATTTCCAAGTGCACACTTCATTACTGGAGATCATGTTTACTTTACTGAAGACTGGTATCAATTCTCTCACCTCTACTAGTTCATACAATGGCTGGCCAGTGGTGAATAAGAGAGTCCATTCTCTCATCAGTTTTGGTGGTAATAACCTGCAAGAAAACAAAGGGAAAGGAGAATGAAATTGATTACTTTGGGTGCAGTTTCTAGAACTGATTAGTTATTCCCTTGTGGAACAACAAAACAGTTTCCAATTAATGTGCATTATTATTGTTTGTTGTTATCAGATGTAAAAAAAATTATTGTTAACATTATTTGAAGAAGTTATGAGTATATGAATGTTGAGATCACTAATGCTATGGAGATCCACACACTGTAATGGATTGAAGATGTATGAGATCACACATGAACACATATTTTCTTTGGTACATATTTCACTTTGAATGTCTCTTTTATCAATTCTGTCTGTGGACCTGGTAATTTCTCTTTTCCCCCCTTTTTTTTATAAATAGGATGATATGTAATTCAGGTTTCACAAAACATAATCAAGGATGAAGAGTCTGCCAATTCCAGTATCTCCATAGCATTAGTGATTTCAACATTCAATTGCTCATAACTTCCTAATTATTATTTTTTTTTTATTATCCTGAAAATTTTGTTGATCTTCTTCTTTGATTTTTCTATTTTCAACAACTTAACAGGTTCCTAAGGTTTCATTTTCCTTTAAGAACTGACCTGTTGGTGAGCTCCCTGTATTTGCCAACCTTGCAGGAAAAGTCCACAATATCCATGAGGATATCCCTGCAGTGGTTGTAGTGCTTCTGGTACTTGGCTTCTGCTCTCTCCTGAGCTATCTTGTCATGTAGCTCCTTGTCTCGTTGCGTCTGCTCAATGTACTCCAACTTGGCTTGTCTGGCCATTTCCTGTGTAAGAGAATAGTTCAAATGATTCCAAGACGTTTGCTCTGGATGGTGACATTCTAGCATATTTTTCTTGAAACCACAAGCAATATGCTGTATAAGATCTCTTTGGAAAAAGAAGAATTCTGAAGTTTATTGCCTGGGATCTTTTCACTTTGGATGACTGAGAGAACGACTTAAAAAAATCATTGGATTACAGTTGTATTTTCAGCCTTTAAAAACCTTAAATTTAAGAGGCAAGCTTCAATTCAATCAAGATAATTGATTAGTTGGAGTATTGCAATGTTTGCGAATCTGGTAGAGTTCTATATAACGCATGGGCAACCATTGCTGATGAAGGAAATAAATTACAATATATCTTTAAAATAAAAGAGATCAAAGTTTGATTTGAAAAATCCCATGATTAAATTTGAAACGGATTGCTGTCTTACCGCCTCTTTGTCAAGCGCTTCTTGAAAGTCCTTCTGGCGGCGCTCTTCGTACTGCTCTTGACGGAAAATGCGGTTTTGCTGGATGACGGCCTTCTCATGCCTCAGCTGCAGCAGCTGCGTGGCGATGCGCCGCTCCTGCTGTGATTGACGCATCAAACGTGTCACGAGGAACTCCTCCCGGCGCATTCCCTGAAGAGAGAAATGATTAAGAAAACTACAATTAGAACAATTTTACCACGTAATATGGTGCCTACAGTGTTTCGGCACCTTAACATGATTATCTTTACCCCCATTTCACAAGTTCACCAAAAACTCACTAAAGTGCATGTTAGTTTATAAGTTTATGTTTACATGTTTGAAATTGATCATGACAAACTTGACAGTTTGTCAAATGATGACCTGCATGGTGACTATCATAGAAAATTTGGGAATATGTTTGTCTATGTCAATTATAAAGGAATTTTTAAAACAAATACGAACAACATTGGTAACTCTGCATAGTTTTCAAGTGTAAGAAGTTAGAATAATAAAATCAATGTACATCTTTTCAATAAAAATAGCCCATTGAACTTTCCTGTGTGGAAAATTTGTCACTGCCAAATTTGAACCTGGATATCTGGCTTTAAATACCCAAACTTTTTTATTACATTTCCCTTCTTCAAATAGCAAGAAAATAGTAAACTGAAAATTTGTATAAATTAGGGGGTAACACCGGAGTTGTGCTACACCTGCACACCCCTTACCAGTTATATTGGGAGGAGATACCTGTGGGTTACTGTGATTCAGTTAGCTGATTCAGTTTTTAGCCTTCACGGCAAAGGTGATGCAAACACAAATAATAATAATAATAATAGTAATAATTATAATAATAATAAAAACATATCCTCACCTCGTTAGCTTCATGAGCTTTGATCTGATCAACAAGAACCTTGCGTCTTCTCTTCTCTCTCTCCTGTCTGGCTACAGCATCTTCCTCAAGACGCTTACGAATCTTACCAATGTAGTCATCATTAGATGCAGGCTGTAAATGATAATTGAGGACATATGTGAACAGGTTACAGCTCAAATTGAGTTCTTATAGCCAAATTGGAAGAATTGTTTAGATAAGTTCCATTCAGACTCATGCCATTACAAATGAGAATCACTTTTATGCCAGAATTTACAAATGATATTGTGATTGTATTCACAAAATCCACTCTGTAGAGGACTCAAAGCATAACGTATCATTATTACCCAGATTAGCCAGGCTACCATGATAAGGCAGTACACACTCAAATTAAGGGATTCCTTTCTACTGATATCCATTTATGTCACCTGCGGGTGATTCACTAACAGCTCAAATCAATCCCAACTAGGATACAATCAATAGTCATGTTCTAATTCCATAAGTCCATAGTTGGAATTGATTTTAAATGTTAGTGAATCACCCCCAGGCTTGAGTGTGGCAAATTATCGAGGAGATATTTACCTTGATGAGGGATGCGAGGTCTGCCTGGGTCTTTTCTGGCTGCTGCAGGTAAGCTGCTACTTCTGCATCAACATCCCTGTGAAGATGGAAAGCAAAGCAATTTTCATTTATTTCTAGTAAAATTTCCTTCACTGCTTGAGCATTGTAGGTTTAGCATCTGTTTTTATTACACTTTTTAAAAACAATAACAATTTAAAGTTACACTTTTTAAAAACAATAACAATTTAAAGTCAGACAACGCTACTTGGAGTAAATATCATGGCCACATTGATGAAAAATTTCACATTTCATTCGGCCCATGTGAATCACTTAACATGTTTTTGTCTTGTTCAGATGACTAGCTCCTTTATGTCAGCCAACTATCTCATGGATACAACTAGCAACTTCCATCAACAAGGCCTCATCACGATAATGAGAATGATGTCAATAAATCCCAGGCACAAACAATGGGTTTATTGTTGAAACCATTGCAAAAAAAAGGCCCGAACGAGACTAGAGATGTGAATGTCGTGGCTTCTAGAGCCATAGTGTTAACTTAGAATAACATACACACACATGCACAATTGAGAGCAAAATATATTTCATTTATAAACTGTTAGGATACGTACTGTTCATCTTGGGTCTCGACACCGACTGGTACATTGCGACTGATCTGCTGCTCAAAAGCTGCAATCTCCTTGCTGGTGTTATCCGCTTCTTTCTTCCTTGAGAGTTCCTTCCTCACAGCTATCGCTCGCAGAGTGCGGTTAGGGGGAGGCTTGGGTATCTCAACGGTCGCAGCCCTGGAATAGATAGACATTCATCATTGATAGGAGTACTGTATTTTTAAGTGGTTATTTTCACAGTGGCTTTATTTTCGCAAATTTTGCAAGTCCATTTTCACGAAAAATTTCCACTTCAACATAAATGCTATTTATATTAATTGAAACCTTACAAAAATCACAATTATCCGCTCGCGAATTGCCCAAACTAGTCGAAAACCATGTGTATTTAATCATTGATGCCCAATTAATTATGCACATAAATTAATTAATTGTACAGTGAATTAGCATTATTTAAAATGCCAAAAACCTTTATGCTAATGTCATCAAAAATATTTTACCATTTAAAAATTATGGTAATTACAAGACATCCACCTTAAACTACATAGATATATTTCTTTTGTGAGTAAGACATTTTTTTTCAGCTGTTTCAACTATTTACATTATTCAAATTTCTAATGTTATTACAAATTATATCTCACTTGATGCGGGCCACCAGTTCTGTCTGTCTCTGCCTAGCCTGGGCGGCTTTCTGCAGCTCATTCATCCTCTGTTCCTGCTGCCACTGGCGACGACGTTCCTCCTCCTCGTACTTGGTGCGGAACTCAACATCCAGATGGCTACGCTTCCTCTCTCTGAATCTATCCACCAGCTGATCGAGATTGATGTCCGACTGACGTGGTGTAAGCACCTTCAATCTCTGCAAGATTTTAGAAAATAGTTGGTTGCTTATTTTTCCTCTATGTCATCAGTTCCCTGAAGTTGGATTTTTTTCACCCTATTGTATGTTTTTCGTTAAGAAACAATATTAAGGTTGCAGGTACATTGTACATGAATATTACAATTGGGTGTAAGTGTAATATCAAGATGATTTTTCCTTCGTTCCAGCAACCTTGTCCATTTCAAATATTCATGATTAAGACAATCTGTTTATTTAGAGTTATCTGTAATATGTTGGCAATTATTTTACCACTCATTAGGCCAATGTAAATGTATGAATCAAGTATATTACAATGATGATGATGATGATGATGACTTCTTATACAGCACCGGTATCTTCCTATGATGGCTTCTCTTTACTCAAATTTGTCCAGTCAACACTATTCTAACGACAATATATTTGTTTTATTCCTTCTAATACCATTGAACTTACCTCCCTGTATGGGACCCTTTCCATACTCTCCAGCTTGACAGGGGCCCTTGGACGCATGGTCTCCATGGCAACACCAGTCAGATTGGCCGCCTCCTTGTTCTGGAGGGCGATGTACAGCTGGTACATGAGACGGGTTGCCACGCCCGCCTTCTTGGTCATGACGTCTCTGGCGACATTGGTGTCAAAGGGCACTTCCAGGAGACGGAAGGTCGGCTCCAGGCGGGTGAAGTTGTTGAGTTTGGAGTCTGACGTTCTGGATGTAAAGAGAAAATTATGATATTCATATAAATTTTGTTTACAGAAACATTACAATGCCTTTTTAATGTTGTAAGGCCATTGTGATGAGAAACTTTAATGTTTTGTTTTAAAAATCTTCCAAGAAATTGGGAAACCGTGCATTGTATGAGCTCAACAACTAGAAAAACTATCCTTAAAAAATGTTATTTCTAAAATCCCCTTAAAGATTTTTTTCTCCAACAGAACAATCCAGCCTAACTTTGAAACATTACTGAATAGTGTAGAGCTACATATAGCATGTTACATCATACAGCATGCGAGAAACTGAATGGTCCTCATATCTTACATTAAGAGAAATACATGAATTGACTTTGTACAACACCTCCATTCATTGAAGCACTGGACACTTTAATGATTTATTTGGATTCATTTCATTTATGCTCTGCTCTTATTGCTCAACTGAGGCATTATCAGTGCTACTTCGAAATAACAAAATCCTTTTTGATTAGCTTTATATGATTTGTTTTGAACTTTTTTAAAAACTCTTCCATGAAAAAGAATAACAGGTATTTTTTCTTGCAATGCCTTGAAATTTGCTCTGGTGACAATTACTTTGCCATCAATCTCGATTGCTAATTGAATAACTAACTTCAGCCCTGGACTAAATTTAGACTAACCCTAATCCTTATAACCTAACACAAATCTCCATTGTAACTCTATAAACTATAAACTAGATCCAAGAGTAGTCACCAGAACAAAGGTTGAGCCACATAGGATGGGGGGTTGGGTGTCCGGACACTTAACAAAAATGAAGCCTTGGTATTTTGTCTCAGGATTAAGCCAAAATTATACGTTTAGCACTGCTTATCATCATTTATATTTGTTTTCCATAACATTTTCTAACATTTTAATGCTAAAAAAAACTACAAAGACATTGCATGTATTTTTTTCAAAGGCAGGTTATAATCGACTGTCTGAACACCCAACCCATCCACACACCCAATAACTGGGAATACTTACCTGTTTTGGGAGAAAAATTCGAAGTCATTTTGAAGTTGGTGCTTCTTCAGGACTTCCCCAATCAGGTACCCATTTGCACAAGCCTCAGCAAAATTGTTGTCATCTAGGAAATAAATAGAAAAATATTATTAGATCTAAAGGTCTTTATTATGTCTATTTGAACACCTCTTGGGTGCAGAGACATAGATTTAACACTAACAGTTTGATGTAACATTAGGCACTGCACAGGCACTATCCGTGACTAACGTTAACATTAACGTCTTACCAGGCATACTCTACTAGATCTAGATCTAACGTTAGATCCTAAATAAATATCAGGAATTTGTTTGTTTTATTCAATCATTGAGAAAAGAACAGCATATCATCAATATGGTTGTCGTTGAACTTGAAAATAATTTTCTACTTTGTATTGAAAATTTAGGCAAGAGTCTAGGCACCACTTACTACGATTAGCCCGCACACTTCGTGTGCGGGCTACGCTTTATCGAAATCCGACGGCGATGTGACTTCGAATGTACATAAATTTCCGGACGATACCTTACTTCTAGCTATAAAAACAGCTTTATATTATTGCAATATATACTTACGAATCGGTCCGGAAAACTATCGTCTTCGTTGGTGAATCTTCTTATATGTAATTTGGGGGTCAAAATTTCCAAACTTCCCGAGTAGAACAATTCGTAATCGTAGGTTTGTCTTTTTAATATGCATGCGTCATGGATATTGCCATGATTAGTCTTTAGACAAGTCATTACAATCATAATTTTATTTTTATTCCATTACATGGTAATTAACCAAAACAAAAGAGATTACTTACATTAGTAGTCATGAATTATTTGTTATTTTAGTTTTTGAGCCTATTTTTCCTTCATCAGCCTATTTTTCGTAACGAAACTTACAAACTATAAAAAAAGAACGTCTTGATTAAGGCTACTCCAGGGTCCCCTTTTATTCCAGCTGTATCAATATGGCGAATCGGGCAAATTTACGATATTGACGAAAACCCCCCAAAAATCTTCTTATTCTTGGAGCTATTCACGTTTGTTTTTATTCACCATATTCCGGTTGGTATGCTTAGGTAAGTGGCATTGCATGTATGTGTATCATTTGTTAAAAACATTTTTTGGGGGGTTGAATTTCATGGTTTTATTGGGGAAGACGGTGAGCTTGGGCCAGATGTATATGTTTACTTCAGGACGCCGCCACTTTGTGGCGGCGTCCCGGGGCTAAGGCACCACTATACTCAGGCATCTTCTTCTTCTTCCTCCAGTGATGTTGGAGATCAGCAACTGGGCACTAACGTTAGTGCCCTGGCGCACGGAGAAAAGTTCCTCCATAATTTAGTAATTTATGCATGACGCTCGAATGATCACGAATTAGCATATGAAATACACTACCATTGTGCCTTCCAATGAACAATAGTCACGATAAAATTTAGATTTGTCATTTATTTTTTTGGTAAGTCCTCATTTCTTTATGCGTTTTGAAATATTGGGCGTACGTCCGACAGTGGATTCGTTGAAGTTCCTTTTTTATTTTTCTCTTCTTTATTCTAAAAAATATTGAAAGAGTGGGTCTACGCCCAACCGTTTTTGAAGTCGCGTCTTGCAGTTTTTCTTGCAAAATGGTCTCCGTTTTGGTAATGATTGACAGCGCGCACGACAAAGCGGTCTTTATCGGGAACAGCTGAATCGCGTTGTTCAGTTACGGTCAACGCACTTCAGTCATCGCAACCTGGAGGCGGAGCTCCTAGTAGCTAATCAGAGCGCCCAACAATCAAAATGCATTGTTCTCTATTTCTGTAAAAGCGGAATGGTAGACTTTTTTCCGTGTGGCGTTGCGTGTTGTTTATTGTTATATTAGTAAATTAGACTAGCCGGTTTTGAAGGTAATTGGAGATTGGAGTTAGTTACTCTGTAAAAGATTGAGCCGGGTCGTGTGTAGCTTATTCTCACACACAGAAAAAGGCAAAATTTCATATCTCCAACCCTGGCCAACTAGATCTAGGGCAGAGGCCGTGATGTGACCGAGTGATCCCTGTCGAACAACATTCATTTTTTCATTCAACAAAATCTTGCCTCTTCTTGGCCTTGGGCTTGCTAAATTCAATGAATTGACGCCCCCTTATCATGTTACCATTATATGTACCACCTTGAATATCATCTCCTGCCCATCACAAAATCAAATTAACACCAATGACTTAAAATTATTTGATATTTGAATATTTTTTTATCAACAACACTTGCAGCTCAAACCACACATGAAACTGTACGCATGGGACACACCAATCAATTAACGCTATTTGCAACTTACCAACTTGCTGCGACACTCCCAGCTCATCATTGAGCCAGCGACATAGGATTTCAGTCATATTGACAGATTTATAAAGCTGAACTATGCTTTAAACTTGCTATGGTCTTTTGAAAACGATTTCATGTCTAATAAGCCTAAAAAATACTGCAATTTAAACGTAAATAATCACGATAAGGTACAAGAAAAAGTTCTTGGCAACGGTGTGTTTGTTTGTAATAAAGTTACTCCACTAAGGCAGTTCGCGATATAAAAATCCGCGCGATGTGCGATGCGAGAAAATTGTCCCTTTGTAGATACTAACTTGTTAGTAGTTGGTTTACTGTGGATGCAGAAAAATCAAATAAGCATATTAGTGAAGATTTTGTGAAAATCGGATATGATAAGAAAGTTATGAGAATTTGAATATTGAGATCTCTGGTGACATAGGAAATCTCCTATTGGCAACGCGATCACCATTTGTGATGTCACAAAGGGAGAACTCCCCACACTCTCAGAACGCTGGTAAAAAAAATGCATATTAAAACCAGTTGGTTAAAAATATTAACCAATAATGTATTAAAGGGATTAAGTAGCTTTCAAAAACAAGAGCAATTATATCAAGATTAATAAAATTATATTGATCCAACAGTAAAAACAAACTACTGAAAGTTTCAGATCAACCCTTACAAAAATGTCCTGTGGTAATTCCTGTGGTAACTGGTTTTACCACACAAATTACCACAGGAATACCTCATACCACAGGAATATGTGTGGTAATATACCATAGAGTCGTGTGGTAACGAGAATTGGTGCCTGTGGTATTCCTGTGGTACCAAAATTACCACACAAAATACCACAGGAATATCTTATACCACAGGAAATGTGTGGTAATATACTTTAGATTCGTGTGGTATTCCTGTGGTACCCAAATTACCACACGAAATACCACAGAAATATCTCATACCACAGGACGTGTGTGGTAATAACATAGAGTCGTGTGGTAATGAAAATGGGTGTATGTTGTATTCCTGTGGTACCTAAATTACCACACAAAATACCACAGGATGATCTCATACCACAGAAAATGTGTGGTAGTATAACATAGAGTTATGTGGTAATGATAATAGCTGTCTGTGGTATTCGTATGGTACCCAGAGTACCACACAAAGTACCACAGTACTGGAAATGTGTGGTAATATACCATAGAGTCGTGTGGGAATGAAAATGGGTGTCTGTGGTATTCCTGTATAGTACCTACATTACCACACAAAATACCACAGGTAGATCTTATACCACAGGATATGTGTTGTAATAACATTTAGAGCTGTGTGGTAATTAAAATGGGTGTCTGTGGTATTCCTGTGGTACCCAGAGTACCACACAAAGTACCACATGAATATCTAATACTACAGGAAATGAGTGTGGTAATATAGAGTCGTGTGGTAATGAAAATGGGTACCTGTGGTATTCCTGTGATACCAAAATTACCACACAAAATACCACAGGAATATCTTATACCACAGATATTGTGTGGTAATATACTTTAGATTCGTGTAGTATTCCTGTGGTACCCAAATTACCACACGAAATACCACAGGAATATATCATACCACAGGAAGTGTGTGGTAATGTAACATAGAGTCGTGTGGTAATGAAAATGGGTGTATGTTGTATTCCTGTGGTACCTAAATTACCACACAAAATACCACAGGAAGATCTCATACCACAGAAAATGTGTGGTAGTATAACATAGAGTTATGTGGTAATGATAATAGCTGTCTGTGGTATTCGTTTGGTACCCAGAGTACCACACAAAGTACCACAGTACTGGAAATGTGTGGTAGTATACCATAGAGTCTTGTGGGAATGAAAATGGGTGTCTGTGGTATTCCTGTATAGTAACTACATTACCACACAAAATACCACAGGAAGATCTCATACAACAGGATATGTGTGATGATATACACAGGGTTATGTGGTAATGATAATGGGTGTCTGTGGTATTCCTGTGGTACACAGAGTACCACACAAAGTACCACATGAATATCTAATGCAGGAAATGAGTGTGGTAATATAGAGTCGTGTGGTAATGAAAATGGGTACCTGTGGTATTCCTGTGGTACCTAAATTACAACACAAAATACAACAGGAATATTTTATATCACAGGAAATGTGGGGTAATATATCATGGAGTCGTGTGGGAATGAAAATGGGTGTCTGTGGTATTCCTGTATAGTACATACATTACCACAAAAAAATACCACAGGAAGATCTCATACAACAGGTAATGTGTTGTACATATAGAGTTGTGTGGTAATAAAAATGGGTGTCTGTGGTATTCCTGTGGTACCTAAATTACCACCCAAATATCATAGGAAGATCTCATACCACAGGAAATGTATGATGATATAACACAGAGTTATGTGGTAATGATAATGGGTGTCTGTGGTATTCCTGTGGTACCCAGAGTACCACACAAAGTACCACATGAATATCTAATACTACAGGAAATGAGTGTGGTATAGAGTCGTGTGGTAATGAAGATGGGTACCTGTGGTATTCATGTGGTACCTAAATTACAACATAAAATACAACAGGAATATCTCATACCACAGGAAATGTGGGGTAATTGTCTGTGGTATTCCTGTACAGTCTGTGTGGAAAAAAAATATTTTGGTATTAAATCATCTCAAATGATGTGTGAATGTGGTACCAACTTAAAGCCAAAAGATTCTGATCTCACTGATGCATTTTGTTTTTGTACAATTTGCTTTTGTAAAACAAGAGTTATCATAATTTTTGTGCGGCGATGAGCTAATCGAAATAGCACACATCTTTTGTCTCGGTGCGCTGAATTCATGGCTATTATATGTGCGAAACCCTAGAGAAGCATGCGCAATAAGAATATGTTAGATTATGGAAAACTTGTCATATCTCAAGATCTGCAGCACCAAATGGGTGAAATAAATTGCAGAAGAAAGCCTGATTTTCCTAGTTTATTTAAATATCAAACACTTTAAGAATGTGATGAATTTTCTTACATAAAAAAATATTTTCCAACTGTACCATTTTATTTGACACAGACCTGTATTACCACATAAAATACCACAGAAAGATCTCATACCACAGGAAATATGTGGTGCCATTAAATATATCCATGTGTTAATCAAAAACAATACCAGAGCAGATTACCACACATCAGTATCACACATGAGTACATGTACATCACCACACAGTACCTATCACATACTGATACCACATTAATGTATAACAGGAATATACCGCAATATGTGTAGGTGTGTGTATGGGTGTGTGTGTGTGTGTGTGTGTGTGTGTGAAGGGTAATCATACCACAGGAAATATGTGGTAATATTCCAGAGTCGTGTGGTATAATACCACAGGAATACCACACACTTATTACCACAGGATCCAAATACCACTCACTATTATATAATTTGTGTGTGTGTGTGCGCGCGTGCGTGCGTGTGTGTGTGTGTATGTGGATATATGTGCATGAGTGTGACAGTAGTTAAACAATATTTTGGTGTAGTTTCCCTTGTGGTCTAAGGATTCTCTTTTAGGCCTACTAGCTTTACAGGAAGGGACATTAGACCAAATGGGAATTAATTAGACCAAATGGTAATGTAACCAACTGATTTTTAGACAAACAACCAAGAGGGATTAGACCAAATGGGCATTAGTCAAAGTGGATTTACACCAAGTGTTAGTTTCCTGCTGAAGTGTAGAAGTCGTGTGGTATTCCTGTGGTATTTTCATGTGGTATTATGGTAATTAGCTCATTTGCATAAAATGATTTTGTATGCACAAATCAGTATTTTGTGAACGTTACCTTAATAAACAGTAATTCACTGCATATTGATGTATTTTCTTTTAGGGAAATGTATTTCCTAAACACAGAGTAACATAAAGAGCGATAATTATGAAATTTGCATTATTATCAAGAAATATAGAAATAACTAACTGTGAAAAAACATACCTTTGCAAAATATTGGTATATATATCAGCGTGTGGTATTCTTTAGTGTGTGCGGTATTCCTGTGGTAACGGCGTGTGGTAATCCTGTGGTAACGGCGTGCAGTATCCTGTGGTAACAGCGTGTGGTAATCCTGTGGTAACGGCGTGTGGTAATTATGTGGTAATCCTGTGGTAACTGTGTATGGTAATCCTGTGGTAACTTTCGTGTGGTAATGGCTGGTGTGGTAATATTTTTTTTTACCACACGTAATTTGTGTGGGTAATGTCCCAATTTTACCACAGGATTCGTGTGGATTAATTACATGTGGTAATGTCCCAATTTTACACACAGGATTCGTGTAATCTGTGTAAATGTCCCAATTTTACCACAGGATTCGTGTGGTAATCCACTGTGGTAATTGTCCCATTTTACCACAGGATTCGTGTGGTAATTCATGTGGTAATGTCCCATTTTACCACAGGATTCCACTAAGTCCCAAATATTCCACTAACCATCACTTAATCCGTGGTTGCTTTTATCCACAGCTTCGTGGATCCTGTGCGCAAACTCGTCAACCTAATTCCAGCACATTGCATGCTGTAACACTGTCGCTAAGTCTTTACCCAGATTCGTGATCTGAGATAAATCATGTCCCCCCACCTTACCACGTTAGATTTCAGATGTGGTAATCACATGTGGTAATGATCCAATTTCTACCACATTGATTTCGTGTGGTAATCTCATGTTAGCCGAATCCGTCCCAACATTATTATCTACCAGGAATCGATGCCTGGTATTCTATGTGCGGTAAATGTTCCCAATTATAACCGACAGGATTTCGAGTTGTGTAAAATGTCCCCATTTTACCACAGGATTCGTTGTGGTAAAATGTCTGTTGGTAATTACCTACAGGATTCACCACAGACATTACCACAGCGGATTACCACACCGACATTACACGGCTAATACCCCAGGACATTTTTCTGTTAAGTGAATGGAAGTACTTTACTACCTTAAAACAGATCATGTAACAAACAATCCGCAAGCACATTACAGCTGAACATCCAGTACCCTCTTCTGATAGGCGGCACAGGCCGACAGATGACGGGGACTTTACAACAGAAATGGGTGTGTGGAAAAGCACAATCGGTTTTATAAACCATTCCTGGTCTCGACTTCGGTTTTACATTTTGAGGTATGGCAAATCATTGATATCTCGAAGGTAAGCAGCATTTAGCTTGCACATTTTGAGACGTACCAGACTGACCTAAGTGTTTATAATTTTGTGGCAAATAAGCTTAAATCGATAAACATGTGATGAACTTATCATTCACTGTTACTGACATCCCTTTAAAAAGAAAATGTTGATGCTTAAAAAACAAGTTGGTATTTAAGCGTGAACAAGCATGTGGTAACAACTAAAAAAGCCCATATTCAATTTCTACCAATCCAGTCAGCACGTTGAAAAATTCGGTTTCCCGGGAGAAACAACCATGGAACCGGGATTTAACAAAGAATACGCGTCCGCTCCTCTCGCGCTAGAAATCTTGCGATTTTGCATTTATGTACACGTAAGTACTTATGTTGCGCCTATTATTTGCAACGGTACTTCTGCTTCGCCGACCCAAAAGCTCTACACCAATCACCTGCACCACTCTCCGCTTCGCCACTGCGACAGGGAACGAGCAGAAACATACACCCCTACCCACACCCCACCACACAACAACCCAACACCTGCCTCCGCAGCGCACACCCACCACCACACTATTGAGATCACAAGATCCTACTTGCAGCTCGCGTAGAAAAGGCTGGCACCTTGCGAAGAGAGGAATTAGGCCTAGCTAGAATAATCACGCCTCCAATCGCAATCCTCTTTGACATACCCCAGGCAGCCCGACATGACGCCAAGCTACGGTTCTTAATACTTTCAGTTTGAGACGTCTTAGACACCGTCACTCCCTCAAGCACACGGATCCCAACTCATACCTCATTAAACTTGCCTGAAATCCTTATGGCAGCTCCGCGTCTGTAACTACAATACATTCACCCTTTCCAACCGCAGCTTGGTCTCGGACTCAGTTCCTGACGGTCATCAGACTTTAGTTGGCAACCTAAATAATTAACCCACTCATGCAACTGACCGTTCTAGATCACAATCACCTGTGCAATACTACAATTCAAAGCCCCTCACAAGATTTTCCTAACCCTCTCGATTATCAAACGTCCACATGAGGCCTACTTGACGGTTTAAGAGTGCTATGACCTGGGAATCTAAACGCAGATCTAGGCCAGCATCTCAGTTTCTATATTCCTAGATCTATATTACGATCCAGTTACGATCTCAGATACCCTGAGACTTAGCGATTGTAGCACTACGTCTCGTAACCAAGTAATGATATGTAGCTCGACTACTGCGACCACATACTTGGGTACTGTTAGACCTACCCTATTAAGCCTGACCAACAATAAGTCATGTAGTTCTCAATAATTAACAGGCATAACCTCTGAATAGCTCTATTTGTCCACAATACTCTTTAATAAATATTCGTCTAAAAAGGCCGCGTCCAGTGGCCCGAGGTCTATACCCACGCTTTTTAAACCACCACCTTCAATGATTAGTACCCTTAAAAATAAAAGAACATTAATCCCAAACTAGTATGACAAAAAATAACCAACTAGGGGTGAAGCCTTAAAATCAGATTTTTAGACCAACACACATATATATAATAAGTAGAGGTTTAATACAAATTGAGTTAAATTTTAACCATACTTGGGGTTGGTTAACGGCGTTTAAACCACAAGTTTGATCAAGAATGCATATTTGAACAACGGTTGTTTTAAATTTAATGGCGGTGTGATCCCGTTTCATATATAATTTTGACATGAGAGTTTCCATATGTGTGGCTAAATGAAGCCCTATGTCAACACACTGCGAATCTCTTTGTTAAAATTTTAACATGGCCCTAAACAACCTAGCAACACGCATTTCATGGTTTCATAGATATGACGGATGGAGCGTTTGTATATATTACATTCATCCTCAACATAATAAAGATTCTCGGAGGTTCTCCCTTTAGAACGAGGGACAAAAAGAGAGCACTTTGTAGTACAATGCTGTACAAATAATATGGGAACCAGATCTCCACTGCATTACATCCACGCATCAATTGGCCGCGTGCCCAACCTTGAGATGGATCTCCATATCCAAGATGATCTTCAAAATCTTAAAAAATTCATCCTGTCTCTCTTAATCATTGCGCTGATTTTGGTCTGAAACTGTTCTACCACATCTGTTTTTGGGGGCTTTTTCCATTCATCTAAGTTACCAAATCTGTCCTCTGAGGAGATAATTCCACCTTTACCAAAACACCAAAAGTAAGTGTACGTCCACTAAAAGTGTGAATTAAGAAGTACGCCTTCCAAAACCAGAGCAATGCTATATCAAGACTAATAAAATTTAATATGATGATGCCAACAGTAAAACAACACTTACGAAAGTTTCAGACTCAAATGGAAGTCATTACTACCTTAAAACGCTCTGCTAACAACCAACAATGCCAATTAAGCACTACCAGCCGAACACCAGACCTCTGCTGATAACCCACCAGGCCGCTAGAGACTTTACGCGGGACTTTACAAACATGGAAATGGGTGTGTGGAAAGCACTGACACTGGTTTTATAAACCTCCTGGTGTTGGGTTCTATAAATTTGAGTATGAAATCATTGATATTCTCGAAGTTAAAGCAAGCAAATAGCTTGTAATTTTTGACCAAGAGAATACCCAGAACCTGACCTAATTGTTTATAATTATGTCAGCAAAATAAGCTAAATCGAATAAATGTGATTTAAATATCATTCAATGTTACTGCATCCCTTTAATAAACTCTCTCTCTCTCCGCTTGGCTGAACCCTCCACTATTTTGTAGTTACTAAACGGGATTATTTTGAGCAAAATAATTGGCGGGAGGTTTTCTACACTGATTGAGAGACATCTGTGAAGAAAAAAAAAGATTGATCCTTGGACACTTTCAAAAGACATTAGGGTTATTTTGGGGTCTGTAAAAATAATAATAATAATAATAATAATAACGCATTTGTATAGCGCCATCTGTCTAGTTAAACTATTCCGAGGCGCTTTGTAAAACAAGATGAAAGTGTTGAACAACATACATGATGTCAGAGGCGGCGGAACCAGGGGGCAGGGGGGGGGGCACTGTGACCCCCCACTTTTTCATCCAACCTAAAAGTGCCCCTTTTCCTGACTAAAAAGTGCCCCTTTTCTTAGCTAATAAAATGCCATTTTTATACTAAAAAGGGGCACTTTTATATTAAAAATGGGCACTTTTATTACTAAAAAGGGGCAATTTAATACAAAAAAAGTACCCCTTGTTACTTTATATATCTATTAAAACCCAAATTTTCGGCTCGCGCTTCGCGCTCGCGGATACTAAATAGGGTCTATAATACACAATAAACTCAAATTTCAAGCTCATAATTTTCGGCTCACGCTTCGCGCTCGCAGATACTTAATAGGATCAATAATGCACAATAAACTCCATTTTAAGCTCATAATTTTTATCTTGAGCTTCGCGATTGTGGATGTTTAATATGATGCACAATTATCTCCCAATTTCGAGCTCAAAATTTTCGGCTCGCGCTTCGCACTCGCACATACTAAATAGGTTATATAATGTACAGTTAACTCAAATTTTCAGCTAAAAAGTTCAGCTCTCGCTTCGCGCTCCGGATACTAAATAGGGTCTATAATGCACAACTATCTCAAAATTTTCGGCTGGCGCTTCTTTTTGTTCATCATCAATAAAATACAAAGCCATTAAAATTTTTAAAAGCAAAAATTTAAAGGCAAATTTTCTGCGCACCTCTACTATCTAAATAATTTTCTCTCTAAGCCTCTGGTCTCAAGTGCCCCCTTTTCAGAAAAAGTGCCCCTTTTCCATCGTGACCCCCCACTTTCAAATTCGTTCCGCCGCCTCTGCATGATGTAGTTACAAACACATTCTCTTAATAAAAACAGATAAGAGGGACTGCCTGTGAGGCGCACACTCCAAATCTGCCATGTCAAAGTCAAAGAGGAAAGGATTGTCAATGCCAAAAACACAGACAGTAAACAACAATATATATTTTGATAATTATATAAAGAACTACAATTTACAATATAATACAACATTAATATTCAAGTTAGTATGCCTTCACAAAAAGAAATGTTTTGAGATTAGATTTGAACGTTTCTAACGTCTCCAATTAAAGGAATCTGTGTAGGTAATGCATTCCATAAAGCTGGAGCAGCTGAAGAAAATGACCGATCTCCGTACATTGATACATATCTTTTTGTAACAAGCAAGTTTTTTCCTGAGGAGCGTAGATTACGACTAGGAACATATGTGATACGTCTTGTCGAAATGAGAGAGAAGTCGCAGATCAAAGATCCGAGTAAATCGACAAACTAATAAAAAACTCAAAATTTTGAGGATTTTTTTTTTAATTATTTTCTGGTTCTACCATGCTTCATCTTTGCTCTGTAAAAAAAATGAGTGAAAATGATAACGGGAAAGTGGTAAAAAAGCAGTTTTTCGGCGAGTGTTTTTTTCGGTCATAATTTTTTTTTTCCGGACATACAAGCGCACGTCTACGCTCATTTCCCCTCTCCGTTTAGCTCCACCCTTAGCAACGCATGGCTTTGTTTGTTGGACGTTTACGGTCATGTGTTGTGTGATTTCTATTGGCTTTTTGTTTCGTTTTTGTGAGCGA
>CALNVZ010001721.1:10650100-10679404 GCA_940671915.1 Paracentrotus lividus
AATAGCGAACTAAACTCTCTTTAGCTGCACTCAGCTGTGCGATGCCACAATTACCTGCTGTGATAAAGCTGTTTCATCCGGGATAGCGGAGCACGCAAACGAATGTCAAATCTAACATCGGGTGGGGGGGGGGAGGGGGGGGGGGGTTATGTGGGAAAAGCTACTTATTGCTTGACTTAGCTATCTGGATCCAAATGAATTTAATTTCAGCATTTTATTTTAGGGGCCGCATATCTGTTGTCCTGATGGGAAAATTAAAACCTCCCTATAAACAATTTGGTCCATCAGGAAAACATAGAGCACACAAAAGAGGTGACGTGATCATAATTACTTCTGATACAAGTATTTAGGTTAAAGTCTTAAGAACGCGTAAGAGATGCTAATTTAAATTGAAAAAAATAAGGTTTTAAAATTGGTTTGATATTGCATTATGTGGGAAACCAATGAGCTAAGGGGGGGGGGTGGCAAATCAATCTAGTTTTATAACTGCGGCTGTATCTGCACTTTTTGAGGGAACTCTTTGAAACAACTTTAAGACGTCTTAGAAACAAGTTTGAGACGACGTTGTTGATACGTCGCGGGGACACGTCTCCGAGACGTTTCATTGATCGCGGATACTACTTTGAGACAGATTCAAAAGATAAAGTGTTTCCATGAGCCGCGAGACGTCTCCGCCAAAAGAATAGAAGTTTTGATTTCCCGAAGAATAAATAGTATTAGAGGACGTTCTCTGAATACGGAGACTGGATTTCTGTCTTCATAAATGTGCGCTGAAGCGCTCGGAGACGTCTCTAATACTATTTATCCGTCGCGGAGACGAAATTTGATATTCATGTCGTCGGAGACGTCTCCTGCAGGTGAGTAGCACATAAGCTATCTAGCAAATTTCTGCAGTTTTATTTTGACAAAGTAATGTGTTTAAAAAGTAGCGTTTTACTAAACACGACGAAACAAATACGATTTACCTTAAATTATTCATTTCTAAAATTATTAATATCTTCTTATTACTCGGTAACAAGTTTGATCAATAAAAAGACGAGATCGAGCAATAATTTACGTTTTTATTTTCATTGTCTTAAGACTAGCCATCCATAAAAACGTGATCAGAGAAATTCTAAATACATTCGTGAGGCGCAAATTAATTTATTAAAACATTTTTGGAGGCTTATCTCTTTCATATACTTATTCAAAGAATATAAACAAAATGACATAAGCCCCTGTACAAGAATAATTTAGTCTATGACCATTATTATGTTTAAAATTCCCAACCAGAGCTTTCAGATCAAAATGGAACTCGCTTTATTTATGAAGTAAGAGTAGCGATTGACATTCAAGAACGCACGCAAACATGTGATAAAACCCCAAAAAAGGCTTTAATAGTTTTGTTCTATAACTAATTTAGCGCAGGATTGGTAAACACTTTTTCTTAAAAGAGCGGACTTTTTCTTTTAAAACAATTAGAAAGAGCATGACGTTTCATTTATTTTGACGAAAGATATTTCCGCTTGCTGCGCTTGCCTACGATCATGGTGACGGACGGTATTTTGTCTCTGTATACCTGAATTGCACAGCTCCTCATTGGTCAATCGTTTCACCTTTGTAACAAGGTCGGTGCGCCTAGGCATTTCTGGTGAGATACAGCGGTGACAGAGTTTCTTTAATATTTTTTGGCGTACGGGGGGTACAAGGAAATGTCAACTTCGCAAGACGTTTCTCTTGATTTGATTTCCAAGAGCACCAAATTCTTCCTCCGTTCAGAGGCTAATATCTCCACTTCTATTACTCTTTACAGTCGGGTTATATATCAAATTCAAGGCAATGAATCAGGAATCATAATATCAAATAAAATGGATCTTTGACGTGACGCATCACTTATTTCTCTAAGAAGATGATATATATGCAGGCGCACAGCCATGCATTGCCTTCCAAGTAATAAGCAGAATTTTGTATTCAATACGTTCCTTTACTGGTAGCCAATGTATCCCTTCAAGACAGGGGAAATATGCATCCTTTTGCGGTTCTTGACAAAACTCGAAGCAGCAAGAGTTTTTGTGCACGTTGTAGTAAAGACTTTGTAAAAATTGTATTGGGTTAAAGTGTTGACTGTTTGTGGGTTTTACACCTAACATTTACACAATAGGGCAGCAAAAATAGTTGTTGACATCACCCCCTCCCCAGTTTCCCGCTTCTTGATTTTTTTCTTCTATAAACATAGATTTAAATATTGTGCTAAATGACTGTCCAGATGTGATTTTTGGGTAAATGGTTCTTTTCCCATTTGCCATGAAGGAGATTTTTAAAAATAGTTCGACTTCCGATTATAAGTGTTATTTTTGTTTTGGCTTGTTCATATGTAACATATAATTTCAAGATGAACTCTCCACCTTTCAATAATACCTTTCTTGAATCATAAATGTTGAAGCATAATTTGGTCAATTGCAAATTGAAGATGACAGTTACTGAATCCATTTTTCCAAGTCTAGAAAATGATAAAGGAGTGAAAGCTGTCCTAGGAGCATTAAAGTGGTGCGATGATTGTGCGGACCCTTTAAGGGGACCAATAACCCAAGGAATATCACTTGTACATGGAAGAGCACAATGAGAGGAGCATAAAAAAAAAAGTTCATCAAAATCGGTTATAAATAAGAAGTTTCAGGCCGTAATATCTCTCTCTTTCTCCACTTCTATTTACTCTTTACAGTCGGGTTATATATCAAATTCAAGGCAATGAATCAGGGATCAATAATATCAAATAAAATGGATCTTTCGACGTGACGCATCACATATTCTCTAAGAAGATTGAATATATATGCAGGCGCACAGCCATGCATTGCCTTCCAAGTAATAAGCAGAATTTTGTATTCAATACGTTCCTTTACTGGTAGCCAATGTAGCCCTTTCAAGACAGGGGAAATATGATCCCTTTTGCGGGTTCTTGACAAAACTCGAGCAGCAGAGTTTTGTGCACGTTGTAGTAAAGACTTTGTAAAATTGTATTGGGTTAAAGTGTTGACTGTTGTGGTTTTACCACCTAACATTTTCACACATAGGGCAGCAAAAAATAGTTGTTGACATCACCCCCTCCCCAGTTTCCCGCTTCTTGATTTTTTTCTTCTATAAACATAGATTTAAATATTGTGCTAAATGACTGTCCAGATGTGATTTTTGGGTAAATGGTTCTTTCCATTTGCCATGAAGGAGATTTAAAATATAGTCGACTCCGATTATAAGTGCTTATTTTTGTTTTGGCTGTTCATATGTAACATATAATTCAAGATGAACTCTCCACCTTTCCAATAATACCTTTCTTGAATCATAAATGTGAAAGCATAATTTGGTCAATTGCAAATGAAGATGACAGTTACTGAATCCATTTTTCCAAGTCTTAAGAAAATGATAAAGAGTGAAAGCTGTCCTAGAGCATTAAAGTGTGTGCGATGATGTGCGACTCCTTTAAGGGGACCAATACCCAAGGAAATAATCACTCGTACACGGGTAAAGCCAATGAGAGGCAGCAATATATAAAACTATAAAACTGGAGTTTTATCATCCAAAATAGGTTAATAAATAAGAGATTATAGCCGTACACTTACAGGGCCCGTAACCAGGGGGGGGGGGGGGGTTCGAGGTTCGAAACGAACCCCCCCCCCCCCCGCTGGCGAACAGAGGTCCGCTTTACAAACAAACAAACAAAAACAAACAAAAAACGGATGAAATACAAAATGTTTTTTGTTTTTGTTTTTGCTTATCAATTTCTCTGGGGCCGATCGAACGATCTGTTTACCCCTGTAGCTAATATTTGGTACTCTTCTTGAGAGCCGAAGGCAGAAAAATTGTGAACACCTATTCTCTTGCACCTATTTTCAGCAGTTGCGTGTGTTTCTACCAATTTGCATGGTTTCTACCGTTGGAGACAAATAAATAAATTAATTGTCTACCTATTCTCGTTTCACAGATAAAACGAAAAAATAAACACAAAAAAAAAGAGGGGGAGGAGGGGAACAAATGAAAGAGGTAGAGATTAGCAACACAACATTTACTCCAGCAACAATTGCTTCTGGCATTATTTTGTTAAAGATGTAGAATTAGGGTCAGGGTTGTAATAGGGTTTATGTTAGGGTTTAAAGGGGAATTATCCTCTCAGAAAACTTTGGCTTCAGTGAATGGAGACAAAACTTAAAAACATACAATGTATTCGTAAAAGTTTCAGAAAAATGAATAAGATAGATATGAATTTTTAGCCTTTGAGATCACTTATGACATGGAGATTCTCCAATTGGCAATGCGACCATGATGTGTGATGTCATGAAGGGAGATCTTTTCTAGATCTATAGTACACATTTTACTAAAATAATCTTTTTTTCTTCAACTCTAAAGGCAGAATAGAGTCTTTTTATGTGATGACTGGTAATTATATGAAACAAATAACAAATCCTGCACACAAAATCTTTTCTATTATTAGAATGGAAACAAAGAGACATTTCAAATACTTTTTGTGCCCACCATATGGGGACTTCTCCCTGTATGACATCACACATAGTTACCGAGTTGCCAAGAGAGCTGTCTTTAAAGGGTCAATTCTCCTTTAAGTTGATGTTTAGTGTGAAGTCCAAAGTGGAAGTTAGTCATTCAATAAGTATTTAGCATCAACCCAATGGCAATTACTCCAGGAGAAAATGTCATTGAATCCATGGATTGCAAGCAGAACTTAAAGGGAAAGTTCACCCTGGGTTTAATTGCTTAAAAATGCAGAAAAAAAAAGAAAATTATGAGTGAAGGTTTGGAGATTTTCGACCAAAAAATAATGAAGTTATGAATATTTAAAATTTTAATTTTGTGACATCACATGCGAGCAGTTCTCTTATGTGTTATGTAGTGCAAATTCCATAAAGTGTCATTTTTTCAGAAGAAAATTAATTATGTAACCTGTGCGGTCGATACATCATCAATATACATACCTCTATCAAATTGACCCATTCCTTTATCAAGAACCATGACAAAAGACAAATTTATGGAATTTACATACACAACACATGGGAGTGCTGCTCGCACGTGACGTCACAGAATCAAAACTTTAAATATTCATAACTTCGCTATTTTTTGCTCGATTTTCTTCAAACTTAAATATTTTTCTTTTATTTTTCTGCATTTTTAAAACCAATAAAATTCCAGGGTGAACTTCCCCTTTCAGTGGAAATATGATATACACAAGAAAAAGAAGATGGAAAAGGAGAAAGAGGAGGAGAAGAAGAAAAAGAAGAAGATGCAGTATCACAATCAAACTCATACAAAATAATAAGAGACAACTGGCAACATCACTTCATCTTCATATAAATATATTTATAAAAAGCACATGATTGACAAGTAAAAAACACAGCACAACTTATCACTGCAAATTTTCAGATTACATTGAAAAGGTATATAAAGGTTTGGAAAATCAAAAATAATTTCAGTTATGACAGATCTTTGATTTTCTTGCATTATGATGTACATTATTACATTTATACTGATTTTCAATATCATTTTTTCTAAAATGCACAATATATGCAGGGAGATGGTGCACAATACATGCAGGGGGATGGTGCACAATACATGCAGTGGATGGTGCGCAATATATGCAGGGAGATGGTGCGCAATATATGCAGGGAGATGGCTGTCTCATCTCCCTGATCTATGTCTTAAATATGGACTTCGCCCGGTTTTACTCAACACAATTATATTCACATTTTGTTTTTAAAAAATGATTTAATGAATAAATTAGAAGAGCATAAAATCCTCAATAATCCTATTTCATACTGTAAACTGCCTTGCCCATTTAAAATTCTGTCTCACACACAAACACACTTTTAAGTTCATATTTTGATTTAAAAGTAGAATTCGCATTGTTGAAATATATAAACATCATATATAATTTGGAATATAAAATCTCATACTAGTCATACTTTCTATATAAACCAAAGTACACTATTTAAATATATATATTATATTATCATACATGTACATATATTTAAAAGAAAAATAGTTCCAACATATTTTTTGAAAATAGTCTGTAAATACCATGGCAATACAAGGAAATAAAATGGCACAGAACATATTTCAGAAATATTGCATATATATGATTTCAAGGTGACAAAACAATAATGGTTTCAGCTTAAATTTGAATAGACAGTTTAATTGAAAACATACATAGAGACTGTAGTAATACAGTCATAATTTGACACGTATTTGCAGCAATTGAAATTGACCAATTCCATTCGTCACATGTTTTTAAAGACAATGCCTTATATTATATTGTGATTTTATATTCTAAGTGTGGACTTTGTACCCTGTTTATTATAACAATGTTTTTACCCATGAGGCGTAATATAATTTGTGCTATTTTGAGAATCATGAACAGATTCATTTATACCATTGAAAAAAATTGTACGTCTATGGGTTAATGAGATAGATATTTGTTATTTTGAAGCCAACCCCTAGATTAGGTTTCTCTATTTTAACTCTTTACCCACCATGTACGTAGTCCCCCTCTGCCAAATTAAATCAACCTGGCTTACTCTGAATAGACTTCCTATCAATTGATCTCTTAATTTCCCATTTGATACAAAATTTTCAATGTAAGCAGTGTCGGTGAATACAATGTCATTAAATGAGGAACAGAAGACTACACAATACATTCATTACTATTGATTGTGTGTGCAAACAGCGGATTAAAATATGCTCCGTCATATTGTGAATGGATTGTGTGTGGAGTCGAACTTGGCAGTCCGCTGAATGTGCCTAGAGTCGAAGAAAGCGGGCAAAGAGTTAAAGACTGGTATCGGATATAAAAGGGTGGACCTAGGCTATGGTACTACCTTGTGTTTATGCAGTTTTTTTTTTGTTTTTTTTTGTAGCCGAATGTAATTTAGTTTGGGTTCTAAGCTGTAACAGTTAGGCTTGGGATTTTGCCTATAATGATAGAGTTATCTTGCTTGGGCATCCATTGGCCGAAAATCTTAGATCATGTCGATGGTCTTATGGCACTACACTAATATTTGTGGTACAGATTTACTCTTCTTTACAACTTAATATATAGTTAAAATTAAACAGTGTGGTTCCATAGTGTAAACCCATAGTTAATGTTACTGGTCTTGGTCCCATTTCACAGCTAGGAGAAGGATCCATATTTCAATATATCAGTGGTCAAATGATATTAGCCCATGGTGACTGTCCCATGGTTTGTGCCCATGATATACGTTCCTGACCTTAGTCTTTAGCTGTAAGATACAATGTATCTGGTTTAATATTATTAGTGGTCCCATGATATAAGCCCATTGTAAATGTAACTAGCCTTGGTCCCAATTCAGAGCTTGTTCTAGGGTCCGTCCTTCAATATCTCAGTGGCTCCATGATTTGGACCAATGATGGTTGTTTCTGGCCTTAGTCTTTAGAAGTAAAGTATCTGGTGCACTATCATCAAAGAGCTTATGATATAAGTCCATGTTGACTGTTTCTGTCCTTGGTCCCACTTCACAGCTTGTTCTTACTTCAATATCTCAGTGGTTCCATGGCTTGAGACCATGATAAATGTTCATGGCATTGGTCTTTAGAACTACTATATTTGGTTTACTACATGTATTATCAGTGGTCCCATGGTATTAGTCCATTGTTATTGTAAGAGGCCTTGGTCCCTCTTCGGGGCTTGGTCTACAATCCTCAGTGATCCCATGGTGTAAGCCCCTGGTGACTGTCCCTGGTCTTCGTCCCTCTTCGGAGCTTGGTCTGTGGGTTGGATCCATCCGACTGGTGGAGGGCATGAAACTTCCAAGAAAATGCTATCATGCCAATCTAAGAATTTTTTAGTGATTCAAAAAATGGAAATATACAATCAAAATGCACATCATTTTTAAATCAAAGAGGGAAAGAAAGAAATGAAAAAGAGAGAAAAAAGTATGTACATATACAATCTATTTAGAGCCCTAAATTTAAAGAAATGTTTTAATATACGATATAAACAAGCAAATAAAAAAATTTTACACCCCCAGGACCTTTTTCAGCATTGCGTTGGATTTTCTGCAAATTGCTATGGAATCTTGAATGTATGATAACTTTACCTAAAAATCAATAATTTTGAGTTGCTGGTATGATAATCTGACTTTTAGAACCTGGTAATGCTGACCTTATCATAAAGAGATACCACTGTATCTGTAATTACCTTTCTTTTTTAGTTTTTATTTATTAAAAAAATATAATTGTTTAGGATGATTAACTGGAGATAATGGCATGTATACACAAAGATGTCCTAAAGTTAAGCCTAGCTAAAATCTGTGGTTTAACTATGAGTAGCAAAATGTGACACAATGTCAACATCGTTATGTTCGTAACACGTTTACTGGGTTCTGGAAACGTACTTTATTGGTTAGGAAAACTTCTATACTTATCATTCCCAGGCACTTTTAAAGAGTTTCAATACCTAAAATTATGATACGGTATATCGAACATCTACTGTTCACCAACTGATTGTGTCACATTTTGCTACCCATAGTTAAACCACAGTTTACATAAGGCTTAACTTTAGGACACCTTTGTAAATACAAGCCAATATGTTCATGAACTTACAGGTACAACTGGCTGTGCAGAATTGTCTTTTTCAACTTTCTGTAGTTCAGCCTGGTTTAGAAGAGGGAACCGCACATGCTGGATGACATTGCTAATGGCTTTGATCAATGGTACACCATGTACAGCCTAATAAAGAAAGTCACAAAAAAACAAAACAAATACAAACAGAAAATGAACAAAGCTAGTGTAAATATTAATAACATTAATGACGGCACTGTAAAAAACTAAAACAATAAAAATAAAAAGGTAAATACTAGGCCCTCTGTTAAAAAAATATATATACAGGGCGTCCCGAAAAGAACTATACACTTTTGAAATGGCTGCCAAATGAAAAATATTTGATTTTAGGGTATGAAATTTATATGTATGGAAAGCTCATTATCCCAACTTTCAATATGGACACCAAAAAGTCCGAAAATAAGTCATGCATGAATGAGCAGCGTTCACTTTTGTAAAGGTATGGAAATTAAGGTGCCGCAGGAATTGCCCTACCAAGTTGTATATGAGGAAAGTTATTCGAGCTTATTGGAATTGAGGATGATATGCAGAATACTGATCAATATATGAGTTGGGGTTTGCTAGTGAAATTTGTGGAATTGGGGAGTACAATTTCATGCATGAGTGAACAGGAATATGTATTTCCTATTGTTGCATTGTAACTTTCCAAGGTATATTTAGTGAGGTCCTTCAGTGGTGATGTTTAATCTCTCTCTCTCTCTCTCTCTTCTTTTTCTCTTCCCTTCCTCTTTCTCTCTCTCTCTCTCTCTCTCTCTCTCTCTCTCTCACTCTTGTCTTTCATCCCTCTCTCCCTCTCTCTTCTTTCTTTCTCTCCCTGTCTCCTCCCTCTCTCTCTATCTTTCTCTCTCTTTTGCATGGGTGTGTTTTGACATTCATATTCATTGGTTTCTACTCCAGATATTCTGACAAAACCTTCCTGCATCCCGGTCTACTCACATTTACCCAAATGGGATAGTTGATGACAATCTATCAATCTATCAATCAATCAGTCACATAAATTAGAACAATCAACACCCAGCTAGCAATCATTTAATCAACAGTGTACCAGTCTCCAAATGTTTCAAATAATCAATCAAGCATTACATCATCTTCATAGTTATTTCAATCACCATTGTCCAATAAAATCAATCAACTCAATTGAATCAACCAACCAACTAATTCCAGTCATTTAGCAATTTGGCTTTTGTAAAGGAATATTGGTACAGTGTAACACAAATTTGTGAAATTAACATGTCCGTCTTTATTTTCAGTTGAATTTTGTTTTTTACACTTGTTTTCATCCATCCTGTAACAAAACAAAAAACGAGGGGAAAAAATTAAAATAAAAGTCTGTACGTTCCATGCTCAACGTGTCCTCCTCCTCTTTCGATGCACAACCTGTTTGTTGAAGAAAAAAAAAATGCCACTGATGTTGGACATTCAGACAATCCAAAAGATCATGAAAACGATCATCAAAAGGATAAAAAATCTTACCCTGCCATCTCACTTGTTCTGCACCCCATCCTGACTACCACTAACACACCACTGAAGACAACTTGGAAGGCTACAATGCTATAATAGGAAATACATATTCCTGTTCACTCATGCATGAAATCATAATCCCCAATTCTACAAATTTCTCTTTAGCAAACCCCAACTCATCATAATTGATCAGTAATTCTGCATATCATCCTCAATTCCATAAGCTCCAAATGACTTTCCTCATACAAATTTGGTAGGGCAATTCCTGCGCACCCTAATTTCCATACCCTTTACAAAACGTGAACGCTGCTCATTCATGCATAACTTATTTTCAGACTTTTTTGTGTCATATGAAAGTTGGGATAATGAGCTTTCCATACATGTGAATTTCGTTACCTAAAATCAAATATTTTTCATTTGGCAGCCATTTCAAAAGTGTATAGTTCTTTTCGGGACGCCCTGTATAACAATATGTGTGCACCTAGAAATAAAGCTAACACCAAATAACTTGAGGCTACATTTTATTGGTTACTGGTTCAGGAATTGGAAGAAATATTCGGTTGATCTTTACCCATAGACATTCACCAACGCCTCCATTTTAGGTAACATTTTACCGGTATGTATTTGTATTATTTCAATGTTTAAATTAGAGCATCAACATGCTGACATTAAAACAGTTCAAAACATTGGACCTGTGCATAAGTTTTAGCTTGAATGTGTTCAAATTTATGGTGTGATCATGGCGCAAACTCTTCAACACTTGATTGTTTCAAACCAGAAACCTTGGCAACTTCACAAGTGTCATACCTGTGCCAGACATTTTTGTCTTGTGCATGATTTATTATCAAAATAAATCTCAAATATTTCAAAGGATTATCAAATTGAGGGCAAAATTGCTCCACTTTTTCAGCAATGCAGCTCATTACTTCATATTTTATGAAAATGTCACAGACCTTTTGAGGCCAAATTTTTGAGGATCAAATATGTGACATCTATGACCAAACATCAAACAGATAATTTCAAAATTGTATTGCTTGAAATTTCCCTGAATTATGAATTATTCAAACAATTCATTTCCCTTAAAAAAAAAAAAAAAAAAACTACTGTATTTGCTGTTATTTATGTGTGATTAATTTTTCGCGCTGAGCGGCCTCATAACGTGTTTAGTGGTTCCTAAATTCGCGCTGCCAGAACGTGAGCATGCAATTGAACACATTTGGGAACATGCATAAGAAATCATGCCCATATATTCACACGTTTTTAAATTCAGGCCTGCCCCTCTTTCGCGAAATACGCGAAAATTAATGTACCACAAATACAGTACTCACTGAATTGACCGCTGCCCACTCCTTGACCGAAGCAAAGATATCCATCTCATCCAGAAGGAGACGATTGCTTTGAAGAATGACCGCTAAGGCCTGATCAGAGAGTTCTTGAAACTGCTTCGTCTTGAATACGTCCTGCATTCGATATCAAGTTGACCAGGAAAACAGAAAAGTAGATACGCAATTGGCATATGAAGAGTGAAAAACGTCAGAATATAAAGAGAAGATGACATGTAAAGACCTTTGAATTATGAAATTACTTGATTAATGCTCGTGGACAAGGTAGATAGTAGCAACTGTACACTTGTGTCATAAAGACGTGTTTTGGACAAAGCCAGAAACCTCTTTATATACAAAAAATATGATACAAAACGCAGGCACATAGACAAATGTGCACATGTTTGTGCTCATTTTAACAGGAATATAATGTAGCAGCAATAATCACCTGGATCTATACCTAACAATGATGCTCTCTTATATCTGCTTCAAATATATTTGGACACTGCTACGTATCTTCAGGAAATCTATGAATTAAAACATGAATTCATTTGAAAACTGTAGTGATTGCCAATTTGTATTTAAAAGATTCAGCTCAAGAAAACTTGGCAGTTGTTTGTTTTATTTTGATTATATACTGTTTTGTTTTGTTTGTTGTTGGTCTTTTTTTTGGGGGGGGGGGTGAGTGGAGGGTGAAATGTTGAAACTTACCATGGTATGTTCCTCGATGTATCCAAGTGTAGTGATTCTTAGATCATCTTGTCCGTACGTCACTGCAGACTGCATGGTTTCGCATGCCGTTGAGACGGAGAGGTTTCTTATTACGTAGGCATTACACAGCTTCCTAAGTTCATCCAGACCGTACTCTATACTCGATGCCAGCACATCAACAACCTGACAGAGAAAAATTAAAGTGAAATTATTCTGCCCGACTTCGACAAAAGGAAGCAAATGACAGAGATGAAATTTTCTGTAAAAGAGCAAAATGTGTCTGTCATTTACACGGATGTCAATGTAATCTCCTGTCTTACCTTAGGTATTGAATAAATTGATAGACTTTGAGACATGTAATTTGGACAGAAGAAAGATGGCACCACACAAAATATGAAAACATTAAACACTCACATTTGATTAGTACATTTATGTCACTTGCTTCCATTTGTCAAAGTAGGGCAATATTGGTCTGGTCATAAGATTGAAATGTGGAAGACACTATATAATCGTGCTTTTGAAAAGATTGATAATAATTCACACAAGCATTATAATGTGCTCTGAGGTTTTGGAATCACCAAAACGATGAGAAATTAACCCAATTCTGCTTTTTAGAAGAGTCTCATGCACTACACAAAGAAAAGCATATCTGGGACTAACATTGTAACTTTTCTTTCTCATATTATGACTACCGGTATAAAGGGATTTAAAGAGCAATCCTTTGCAGTTAACATGACCATAAATTAAAAGCTGACAATGATTTTGCTCATCTTTCCTAAGATTCTCTTTAAAGGTAATCTAGTGTTATAGTCATGAGATTGAATCATGAAAGAAACTCTCTCAAAGTGATTGGAAAGGTTGATAACAATGCACCTAAAAATTATTTAATGATGCGAGGTTTTGGAATGTAGAAAATGATGAGAAATTTACCAAATTCTTCTAAGAGTAACATGCACTGCACTCAAAAATGCATGTATGGGACTACATGGCCATGTGCTCACATGTGCGGGACCCGCACATTTCAGCTTTTTTGGTCATATTATCATTATGAGGGCATCTGAAGAGCAATCCTTTTCAGTGGATCTTCCTACAATATAATTCTTCCTAAATACCTCGAAAATAATTTGAAAGCTCACAATTAATTTCTTGACCCATGGTTCACCTTTCCCACTACACTAGATTCCCTTTAACCTGTTGTAAGCTGAATGAAGCATGGTTGTTAAACATGCTTGCAAAAAAAAAATCATTTTCATTTAATAGTGAAACAAAGACACAGTCTATATCAGTGTCTAATGATTTGAATTATACAACATTAATATTAATTCATCTAAATATTGTAATAAACTGTCAACATCGTATGTTTTCCAATTCTTCATCTGGTAGACGCGCGGGCTTAGTACACAGAGGATAAAAATGATTTAGCAACATTTGTTCGGTTATACAAAACAAGTGCGAAAAGGAATGAAATATTAAGTTGATTCCTCTTGCTCTAACCTAATCTTACGATTTAACCATAAAATTAGGAAAATCCCATTGGTTTAATCTAATTTCAGTGAGTTATCTAGCTGTGAAGACAAAAGAAGCTTGGCATACATTCATGCACTATCAAAAAAGGAATAACATTGTGTTTTTGTTTGCATGATATGAGCCATTTATTACTCACAGTCTTTTGACTGAGCGATGCACAATTCGTATAGATGAACTCTAAGACGATCATGAAGATATCAGCTTCGACATCCGAAAGGACCAGAGGCACTTTGGAATTGGTTTCCTTGACAACCTTTTCGGCAAACATTGCTCGGAAGACCTCGCATCGAGAGACCAAGATGCAACGATGGGCAAAGATGTGTCGTCGGTCCTCTCCAACTATGAACTTGACATCGCTGTTAAGTGGAATGACAAAACTTGAGCTTTTTGCTATTGGGGTAAAAAGTTTACAAACGTCAAGGGGTGGGGGGAATAGGCCTACCAGGAATTGTAGGTCACCAAATTGTTTGAATAAGCTGGACTTTGCTACAAACAACTTGAAATATGAAAAGCCAAAAGTAGCATTTTCTACCTCAGGTGTGAGTGTTTTCTCCATACTCTCAATCAAATTGTGAATTAAACACATCTTTGTACCTAAACACATCGCTGACATACTAAATGTTTTTTGCACTCAACGCCAGATAATGATTGGCAATTGCTATTGGTTCTTCTAATTTCAAGATGTTTGTAAGGTTGTTTAAAATTTATGAATGACTTGATGACCCCCCCCCCCCTTTATTTTTCCCAGGGTACAGTATGAAAATAAGATACCGGTATTCAGATGTCACAAGATTAAGAGCAAATCGCAACATTTTTTTGATGAAGATCAAGACTTCTACTCTAGAGTCAAGGCATAAACAAAAGCCAAAGAAAGACAATCCATTCAAAGGAGAGATTCATGCAATCTCACAAATACAGCTGCAAACCAACATCAGCCAGTACTGAAAAATGGCTGTCTGTCACCCTCTTGGTTGCTGAGGAAACTTCTCAATAATAATTAGCAAAACCAGCTTTAAACCTACCTCAAAATTAAGATAATCTATAGTCTCATTAAAATATAATTCTTCCATTAGATATTTTTAATTTTGTTCAGTTGAATTTTTAGACCCTTTTTTGGATATATGCCACCTTGACTTGGCGCGAGGTGCTCAAGACATGCACTTTTCTGCATTGACTTTCCATTGGAAGAAAACTGCTGGAATAAGGTATGATGGGGAGACCACAGTTCGCGCAAATTTCAAACATTATAGAAAATGCGATATTCATTCAACAATATTTCATATTTTACACAAAATCAACGAAAACTATAAATACCAAATAAACAGTAAAATTCTAAACTCCGAACCGCCGAACAAAGAAGTGAACTAGGTCAAAGGGTTTCGACGATATCGCGATTTCAAAATTCTATGTCGATCGAACGATCGCTCATCCTGCTGAAAAAGTTAACAAAACTGTGTGACCTTAATTCCCGCACAGGCGTTTGACAATGATTTATCAAGAAATTCCATCAGTCTAAGGAAAGAGAATTACAGTAAATGCAAGTTAAAATTTCGTAGAATTAGATGATATTAATATCATGTTACAATTTTGATGATATTAAATCAGAAAATGATGATTTCCAGACCCTTGTCAAGCCCTTGTCGGGAAGTCCAGATTTTTTGGGAAGGGACACACAATTTTCCGATGTTTGGTCAATAATTTCACAATTCAATACACCGTACCGTGACAACAGATTGATTCTTAAGCAATTCGGGATCCCTCTTTCTGATGGTGCTATCAGATTTTCAAAATATTAATTCTTTTTTTGAGATATCCGGCGTGCGTGAATTAAGGTCACGCGCGAATTATCGTAGAAGTCTATAAGACTATAGGATGGGGGGTCCGTTGTCCGGACACTTAACGTTAAGCAGATAAAAACATCTTCTTTTGCTCTAGATTTTCTCAACATTTGTGCAGTAAATAGCAAAAATATTTGTGAACATTTGTGCTTTGTTATATTGTCTAATACTATTTTCAATCGATTAATGAAATATTGATCACAAAGCTCCTAAAATTGCCATCTTGTCCGGACAAACAACCCTTCCAGACATACAACAACTGCATGGGTATACGTATCGACCTTGTATGTGGTCACACCATCATACTTCCCACTGCAAGGTCAATTATGAATTGACCATGCATAAGTGTAAGTGACAATCTCTATGAAAGTGTAAAATTAGCAACAGGGGCAATTTAACAAAGTTGTTCATCGAAATTGGCTGTAAAACGTGAGAGTTTGAATTCCGATATCTCTCCACCGCCAGCTGACCCCTTCCCCTATCCTCTTCGCCCGGGTCATCTCCGGCGCGGCCAGCCTCCAGCTCCCGCATTTTACTCCCGCGTTCTTACCTGAATTCTTTGCAATTTATTAATCGTGCCATTGACCTAGCAAAAGGAACTGCATCTCCTTTCATCAGAATTTCACTTGCCATTGTAACTTGGCCGTAACTGTGGCTGATAATTTGATAAACCCGTTCCGACTTCAGTTCACTCGTTAGCTGTGCTGTGTTAGAATCTGTAGCCACGAGAAGCCATAACAGTTAGCAACAATTAAATACTAGTACCGTACAGGGCCTAGTCTCCGCTCACCCGCGCGAGGCGCTGATGATAAATACATGCATCTATGCAGAACTCGACGTAGTTTTGTAATGCGTGATGTTTGAGCACTAAAAATCGCTCTCCTAAGCCTCGTACACTAGTATCATAAAAAGCAATTGTGTAATATTTTACAAAACATTTTTAGATAGTGGGTAAAAACGTGATGCGTACGAGGTAATTTCTTGTTCACTGCTTAATTTACGCGTCGCTGAATTTACCAAAAACATTGATATGTAGAAAAAATAGCTGTGAATTTTCATATTCAAAAATCATTGACAAAAAAAGTTATAACTTACGGGAGAGGGATGTCAGGACCTCTCAATTTAAAAGGACATATGACACAGAAGCTTTATTTTATGCGAACAGGTTGTAAGCAATTCACAAGAGGGTAATCTTAAAATGACAAAGGCCCTATCTCCGCTCACCACACCTTTATAATATCCCCTTACCAGTTATATTATCAATTCAGAGGCTAATACCACGTGATATCCATGAATTAGGCTTAAATACTCAATGTATATATTTGTGGATGTAGGTTTGGATGATGAATATCAACTTTTTTATATTTCCACTCTGATCCTAAAGTTAGTCGTCATGATAGGTCCCCCTGTTATGATTCAATCATTGTCTGATATAGGTTTGTCCTATATTAGGCCTAAAAAATATAAAGACGCGCTGCTATACATCCGTTCTGTCATGTGGTATATTATCCAGTATTAATTTCCAAATTCCTTTTCATTCCTTCTTATTCTTCTTCTTTTTTCATATTTCTTGTGTTTGAATACAGGGGGCCTCGGAACGTTAATGGTCCAAGGAATGAACTCAGTCTAAAGAGACAATCTGAATGACTGTTTATCATATTATTGTTATATATATTTCTTATGGTCCCGGTATTAATATAGTTTTTTTATTTATATGATAACCGGAAAAGTGCTCCTATATCTCTGTCTGCGGTCCATGAAGTCGAGGCATATACATTGCTTTTATTTGTATGTTTTTTTTTCTTCACTAATCAGTATCTTGGAGTATAACAAATTAATTCATCGAATATGTGATGTGATGTGTGACAGGGTCTAAATATAAGGAAAGTTATCCTCATGCAGTCGACAGACATTTGGATACTACGTTAATTTTACTACACTGAAAATAAGGACATATGCCTACGACAAATTTTGTTAGATCATGCATAATCATTATGCTTGAGAAAGCTCATATGATTTTCAGATATCAATAATTATTGTGTCCCTTTCCAACAAAAAGAAATTAAATTAGTTTTAAAGATAATATGACATAATTTTTTGTTTAGTCCTACACCGAGTCCGCCAAACTTTCTGGTTAAACGAAATACATTTATTTGATTTTTTTTGCATTTTAGTATATATAATAATACCCAAGGGTCCCCATTTCTTATTTTACCATTGGAAGATTTTGCTTGCCTAATTGGTCAGCTGTTCTATAAATACTAACAGATTTCTCACAATACTGTTTTGAGGCAGTTACTGGTCGTTTGTTTGTTGCCCCCCCCCCCCCATCCTCAAACCGTAGAGCCTCTGTTTAAGGCATTTTGATATCTATATGATAATAAACTAACTTTAAAATTCAAGTGACTGGTAGCAAAATAAATCACTTCTATTTTACCACAGTGAAAATATTTAGTGAGCCATATGTCATAATGCAATTAGTTAGTTCTGAAACAGAACTAATAGTAATAAAAAAGACAAACCTTAATATTGTAAAATTTAATTTTGGTCGAAACAGACGATTCATCAACTTGACGCAAATGGAAGGGTTTCGTTTTTTGCCTTCCCAATTAGGTTTCATCTGGCCAAACTTCTCTTTATAATTGGGTGAAGCGGTATTATACCAAGAAAAAAAAATCGGAAATACTCATTAAACTGTTATTTTAAACATAATTAAGCTATCAAATTAACTATTAAAAATTAAGGTGATAATCATTAATGATTTCGTCTCCCCCCCCCCCCATCCGACATCCTGATGTCGGATGGGGAAGAGAACATAATATTCTTTAAATTTTCATATTCTTTCTTTTAATTATCTTATATTCGTTTCTAAATATTTAATATTAATAATGTGGTATTATAACTAAGTTATAGGGGCTTACAACCTCTGCTTTTTTTGCAAGGAAAAGAAAAGAATAAATAGAAAAACGAGCTGGACATAAAAAACTGAAAGTGTTACTGAGTTCTTTAATGAGGGGGATGAAAGTTTAAATTTAAAACAGACCTGAAACAATAATAAACTGTCGACCATAGCTGATTTAGATGGGTGTACCTATATCCAATGTTGTATTCTATTCATAAGATTTAAGAAGATATATATATTATATATATTTTCCCATGACATATTTGAGCTCAGAGTAAAGAAATTGATTTTTAGAAGAATGGGGAAAATCTGAAATTTGGTACAAAACGAAGGTTGTCCATAAGATCGGCCATTTTGAACGCCTGATGCCAATTATATCCCATAGAGAAACAACTAACTTTTCAAACTTCCATAACTTTCTTATTTTATAACCGATTTCGATGAAACTTTTTTTAGATTGCTCCTCTCATTTCCCTCTGCCTGTAAGGTTTGATTCTCTCCTCTGGGTTGGATTCCCTTTAATAAAGAATTGAATATGATGAAAAAACCTTGGCATATAAAGGTTGGTTTCCCGTCCTAATTAAGGACCCCAAATGCATGAGAAACATAATAAAGAAGAAAATAAAAATATGCATCACATACTGATCCTATAATCTATTATTAAAAGGATATAAAAGAACATACATCTAAATCCAGATCAATCAACAGGATATTCTCCACTCTTAGAGGGCCTTCTTCCTTCCACTGATAAAAAAAGTTTTTAAAAAATTTTTATCCCACAATGTAAGATCAAATAAGTGCACTGTATGCGCGCAGCACAGGTGAGCGGAGAGAGTTATAGCATCGGTGAGCGGTGAATCTACGGTCAGCGCAAGGGTCCCCGAAAAAGCGTATTACGCGGCGGTCTTACAAAGCAGATAATTATTTTCCAATACGACAATTTGCCAGAAAAATTCACTTTTTCACGGTGACATCTAAAAGAACGGATATCATAGCTTTTTGAGTGAAATATAAACGAAAAATCTCATACTGAGCGCGAACTAGGCCCTGTACGGTACCAGGTACCGTACATGTATACGGTACCGGTAGTGCTGCTCAAGTTCCTGAAAAAAGAGTTGCAGACTAGACTTGTTTGACAATTCGTCGCTGTTTTTACGAACCGTCATAAACCTAATTTTTGGTCAAATTTTCGAAATTGATTTTTTTCGATATTCTTAAACCCTGTATTCAGCTCTATCGAATTACCAAATTTCAGGTCGAAATCTTAATTATTTAAAAAATAAGAGAAGATTCAAATTTCGTTCGAAACGTCACATCCCTTCCAGTGATTTTACGAAGCGTCCGAAACCATTGTTTCTACAGAATAGCAGTCTCCTAAATGGCGCGCAACCCGACCTAGATGTGGGTGAGCGGTGCGCGTATGCATTGAGTGATTTTACGAACCGTTCTATCTCGTGGTTTAGGACTCTAAAAAACATGCGCTTGCTACGCGTGATTTTACGAAGTGACCTTAACCCCCTGTTTTTCGTAAAAACAATCAGTTTCTAAAATACTACCTTCCATTTTATTCTAAATATTTAAAAATCAAACCCCAAGTGCAAATAATTTTTTTCATATTGTAAAATTATAGAATTTATGCTGTACATTGATATAAATAATTACCATGGTTTCCTTCAAAGCGCAAAGTTATGAGCGTCAGAAGAACATCCAAACTTTGAACGCGATTATCTCAAAAGCTGGTTTTGGGACCTCGGCGAGGTGTAGGACGGTTCGTAAAATCACTGACGAATTTACCGTACAAGAGCTTGAAAGTTTCATGTCTGTAATACATTGTATAAATCGTCAGAAAAGGGGAGGAAACTGGCTATTTGGGGGGTAAGGGGGAACAGAGGCAAATCCAGGCAGGGCTCAAGGGGATGTGCCCCCTCATATTTGTTTGTTTGGGTTTGTGTTTTTTTTGTGTTTTTTTCACAAATTGAGCATATAAAATAATTTATATGAAAACTGCCGCTTCGACTATATGCCGTTTTATGCGCCTCTTCTATTTACTGTTTTCATTTTACTTTATGCTTGTTATGTTACTGTGTTACAGTAACACAACAAGTACAGAAACTCAGCCCTTGAAGAAGGCTCTACCGAAAGATTGGCAAATATATATAGAGTGGTTTTCAGCAACGCCAATCTCCTCTTGTTTTTATTTCGACTATATAATATATATACGTCTCCCTCTCTCGCCCCTCCCCTTTTCTCCTTTTCTGTTTTTCTGTTTCCTTGGTTGCGCTTTGTATCCATGCTGCTTTTTGCGCGTTTGCGCTTTTTGCATTTTTGTTGATACTCAATACTTTGTATTGCAATATGATCATTATTATTTATTTACTCTAATCCATATTTAGTTTTTAATCTGTTCATTCAAGCATTATTATTATAATGAATATTATTTTTTTTTTTGTAATCATATTTATTATCTTTGTCATTATCACTTCCATTATTATATTATATTCATTATCATTATCATTATTATTATTGTGATTATTATTATTATATACTATTATTATTATTATTATTATTATTATTATCATATCATTAATGTTATTATTATTATCATTATTATTATTATTATTATTATTATTATTATTATTATCATTATAATTATTATGTTTGTTGTTTTATTATTGTCTTCATTCTTCTCTTTCTTCTCATTCTCCTCTTCCGTTCCTTTTTCATATACTCATTATTACAATCGTTATTGGATAATTGTATTATACTTTAAATACCTAACTTGTTTGCATTGTCATCGCCATTGTCATAGCACAGGTATGGGGGGGGGGGGTCGCACTTTGTCCAGTCTAATATACTGACTAATCTTTTATTACTATCATATTTTATTTATTTACTCATTTACTTATTTAATTATTATTTATTTATGTACTTAATTTATGTACTTAATTTCAATTTAAGATATTATTACTTATTTATGTTTATTTTGTGTATATACTGTAAATAGTGTTGTTCCGTTTCCTTGTCAAAATATGTATATGAATCCCCCAATACCTAATATGGTGAAATGGGATGAATAAATTGTCATTGTCATTGTCATTGTCATTGTCAATAAAATCATTTCTGATGAAGGTCTATGACCGAAAATTTAATACTTCAATTTGTCACGGATTGCTTTATTTACAATTTGTTTATTATTACTTGACTCTGATCCGATGCAGAACTTTATTTATTCTTCATTTATATACAGTGGTGGCCAAAATTATTAGAACACCTAAACCTACACAAAGTCTATGGGATTATCAATGCCCTAGTTCATTTGCCGAAATCAGAATAAAGATATCTTTTGTGTGCCATGAGCTTTCATGACTTTTTAGCACAGGGTCTTAGGTATAGGTAGACACCAAATTTGCATAGTTTCGACCGTCTGGTATAATGCGCAGTATTAAATATATAGTAGAGGACCACCGTGTAGACCCCGTGGATGTTTTTGGGGAACAAAGGTTTGAAAGTGGTTTTGAGTTGCTTAGAGGTCACTAATCAAAATTAGCTTGGCTAGTCTCCTGCTAACCCCCGGCAACTCTCGTAGGGGTCAAAATAAGGTCAAACTGGGGCCAATAGGGGGTCAAATTTTTAAAATGCTCAAATAATATAAAAAGACATAGCAAATTGTCCGTCTCATTCTACAGAACAAAAATGTGTACAGGATCATAAACCCATGACCTCCCAGTAAGAAGTTATGGCGGGAAAAGTCAAAAGGTCAACAAACTTTCACATGAAGGCATATAAGGCCTATACAAGCTAAAATTGTTAGGAATTACAAATTTTCGTGTTTGTTGAGTCTATTAATATTCATTATCGCTAAGAATATTAATTTAGACTATTTCTACATATGAAAATCATGATCAGTACAAATAAGGGGTCAAACTAAGGTCATTTGGGGTCAAATGAGTTAATTTAGGATATAAATACGGTAAAGGAGTTAAAACAGCTCCATATTTGCTGTGGTATTGTCAAGTTTGGTATAAACAGATGATTAAAACTGACAGATTTGTATTTCTAATCCTGAAACCACATTTAATAAATGTAAGGGGTCATGATATGGTCAAAGGGACAATAGATCATTTAGGGTCAAAATTGACATTCCGGGTTTGACATACATTGACCTAGAGGTATTGTGCTGCATTAGGTGCACTAGAACCCCTTGAGCCATGAACTTCAAATTTAAAAGTAGTATGTACCATCGTAAGAAGACAATATTAATTTAATTTGATCTTATAGAATGAAGGTGAAGGTCAAGGGTCACATGGTCAACTTATGAAATTTCAGGTATTTACTTCGTTACTGCATTATTTTAAGAAAAAGCTTGATGTTGATGATAATATATTCATTAGATGCCAATCTCGTACAATGTTTAAGTGTACAGGATCATATATACCTGACCTCCCAGTAAAAAGTTACGATGGGAAAAATCAAAAGGTCAACGAACTTTCACATGAAGCCATAATAGGCTTACACACGCTAAAATTGCTTGGAATGACAAATTTGTGTGTCTTTTTGTATCTATGATTAAGAAAATTAATTGAGACTAGCTATTCCTACATAAGAAAATCATATTCAGTAGATATAAGGGCTCAAACTAAGGTCATTTGGGGTCAAATTTGTGACCGAAATAGGGCAAAGGGGTTAAGCAGCTCCATTTTTGTCCTACTGTTAAGTTGTGTGTAAACTGATGATTACAACTTACAGATTTGTATTTCTTTTCCAAAACCACATTCAATAAATGTAAGGGGTCATGGTACTGTCAAAAGGTAAATCGATCATTTAGGGTCAAAATGTTACAGTGACCTAAACTGATGTGCACTCAGCTCATATTGATTGTAGAATTATTTGGGAGGTAAACTTCAATTTGATGATATAATTTATATCAAAGGTCACATACATGTAGTCAAGTTATGACATTCCAAGAACCAATTTGAACTTCAACCTTAATGGTATCACGATTATAGGCAGATGGTCTGATGAGATTTTGTAAAGGGTATGTCAAAAGTATAATATACCTGACTATTCTGGCAGCTTTTAACGATCA
Organism: Paracentrotus lividus; assembly: GCA_940671915.1. Lineage (NCBI taxonomy): Eukaryota > Metazoa > Echinodermata > Echinoidea > Camarodonta > Echinidae > Paracentrotus > Paracentrotus lividus. The sequence continues at coordinate 10,673,564 of CALNVZ010001721.1, forward strand.
GTGATGTTATCATTTATTATAACATACAAAAATTGGTTACAAAACGAGACAGACTTGCACAAATTAAAGTTGAGGTCCAGTAAAAGTCTAAAACATAGACTAAAGATCGATGAATACCCCAACAAAGCGCACTTCTTGTGCATTGTTCAGACGTTTAATAAAACATTTTACCAATACACAGTCTCGTATAATGAGATTTTTTTCGTGGTGACATCATCATAGTTTCACATCTCAAATAGTTTTTGATATACTTCAATAATGGGGCAGATACATGCATTTCCTTCTAGGTTTACCTCTGTGACCCTTGACATTTGACCTAAATTTACAAACATTGTAAGAAGTTGATATACATAAATATAACAAAGTTTTTTCTAAAACTATTGTAATAATAAGGTAAATACCTGGAATTTCTTTAGTTGACCATGTGACCCTTGACCTTTCACCTACATTCTATATGATCAAATTAGATTGTCTTCTTATGATTGTTTCATAAAGTACTTTTAAATTTGAAGTTCATGGCTCAAGAAGTTCTAATGTACATTGTAGCACAATATCTCTAGGTCCATGAACATTTTGACCCAAAATGATTGATTGACCCTTTGACCATATCATGACCCTAAATATTGAATGTGGTTTCTGGAATAAAAATACAAAATCTATTAGTTTTAATCATGAATTCTACTAGGACCTAGTAGAATCCATGGTTTTAATCATCTATTTATATATAACTTGACAATACCACATAAAAATAGAGCTGTTTTAACTCCTTTACCGTATTTCGATCCTAGATTAAATCATTTGACCCCAAATGACCTTAGTTTGACCCTTATATGTACTGATCATGATTTTCTTATGTAGAAATAATCTCAATTAATTTTCTTAGCGATAATAGATATTAATTAATAGACACAACAGACACGAAAATTTGTCGTCCCTAACAATTTTAGCTTGTATAGGCCTTATATGCCTTCATGTGAAAGTTTGTTGACCTTTTGACTTTTCCCGCCATAACTTCTTACTGGGAGGTCATGGGTATATGATCCCGTACACTTTTTTGATCAGTAGAATGAGACGGACAATTTGCTATGTCTTTTGATATTATTTGAGCATTTTAAAATTTTGACCCCCTATTGGCCCCAATTTGACCTTATTTTGACCCCTACGAGAGTTGCCGGGGGTTAGCAGGGGACTAGCCAAGCTAATTTTGATTAGTGACCTCTAAGCAACTCAAAACCACTTTCAAACCTTTGTTCCCCAAAAACATCCACGGGGTCTACACGGTGGTCCTCTACTAATAGTTGCGCTATGCGCTTTTGGTTTCTCCATAGACTTGTGTATTAAACATGTAGTCCAAATGCAAAAAAAGTAAAATGCCAATTACATATCCCGATTGCTCAGAGAGTATTTGAGGTAGAAGTATGAAACTTAGCAGACTTATTTATTCTAATATACCTCAAATACATGCTAAGTTAAAAAAAATATGGTCAAATGGGGAGGGTGGATTCGCCCCCACCCTTGGTGGTGAGATGACCAAAATAACCATGCCCATTTGAAGGTTAAGACTATCTTTTCATTTAATGAAGACACTCCTTGTAAAAGTATAATTTTTAAAAGTAAATTTCATGAGCAATTCAATTATGTTGAAATATTAAGGTTCATCGGCACGGGGGACTTAAATAGGGGCACTGAATTAAAAATTTGGGGCCCTTCAAAAATAATTTAAAAATCCCCACATAAGATATAACTACTTCACCCTGTGTTGTTATGAATGCCATTTTTGACATCCTCAGGAAATTTCCTTTCAGAATATATTTACTTTTGTAGGGAGAGGCTTAAAATGTTTAACGTTATGACACTTTGATCCTGAAAGGGGCAAGATTTTCTAGATTTTTCAATCGGTGGTGTAACATAAAAAAGGGCGACTTGGGGGCGAGTTCCCAACGCACGGCTTTGTTATTTAGTTTTTAAAGCATAATGATGATATTCGGAGACATTCCAACCATTTTATAGGTATTTAAATGGTCAACTGAATGAAAATTACTAAAATCATATAAATATGCTTGGTGTAGTAATAATTTTAGCCACCACTGTATATATCTATATATTAAAGGGACGTATAATTGATAAAACATGGGGAATTCACCTTATCTCGGGTGAAATGATAACATTCCAATCAGAGCCCGGCGTGTTGCGTAATCTCCAGGCGTCAGGGTGTCTGGAGTATAATCCTTCATGGCTAGACTAACTAATTAACCAGAAGTCCGAAGTAAATCTAACCTATGTTTTGTTTTTGAAATGGAGCATTATACAAGTCCTCTCTTTGAATTAATACGAAGAGACCCGTTGAGAGTCTATAAAATAATCCGAAGCTATTGCCCCTATTGACTGACTGCATTCGGCCAACTTCGTCATGTTCGTGCTGTCCGAATGTTAATCCCTAGTAGGCCGACCCTTGCGTAAGCCTCACTGTAGATTGTGTATGAGTCAATGGAGCTCAAGAAAAACGCGCATTCTCCACGATCTCCGACTTGCGAGGGCCTTTAAAAGCCGAAGCCGAAGGACAAGAAAACGGAGAGCTGCCACTGCCCGAAAACGGGTAGTACCCGTTCTCGCGTGTTGTGCGGGTCGTGCGCAAGCGAGACCGCTACACGGCTTCCATCGTATCCGTACTGCTGAACGCGTGAAATCTAACGCTTTCCCCCTCTATATTCTTTGGGTATCGAGGTTCGGTGCGAATGTTTGTCGCCGTCGTTGTTTTTTTAGTGTCAACACTTTGCTCAACAAATCACTTAACAAAAAAAGCATGGCAACGTAACATTCAGACGTCATAGGACCGTTTGGATGCAATCTCGCCATTTTCGATGAAAAACTGCGACACGGAATTTCTGCCGATCGATCGCTATAATCTATGGCTGTCTTTAAGAAAGCAAAAACAACGTTAATCACAGCAAAAAAAAACAACAAAAAACAAAAAAACAACAACAACAAAGAGAGAGAGAGACAGAGAGACAGAAGGGACGTCATAAAAATAAATAAAAATATACGTGTTTATTAGAAGGTGAGAGAGAGATAACATATAACAAAATAGTAAGGGAGGATGGACAGCCGGGAAATTGATATAGAATCAAACCTCTAAAATTATAATTTTTAAAATGATTATTTGCCCATATTACGTTATCGGTTACGAAGTAAATCATAACTAATTATCTCATATACCTCTCATCTAACTTGATTCGGGTCTTTTAATTGTTAAGTATTTTCTTGAGTTTTGTTTTTGATATTTCGTTCAGGGAAAGGCTGCATGCTTCAAGAATAATGTTTTAATAATAATATTTATACCTGAGATACATCCTGAAAAGGAACGTCTTCAATTAAACCGATATAAGGTGAGTAAAATATATAGTGGCCAATCCGAAAGGAAAAGAAAACACGAAATAAACAATGTATAGAAATAGATGGAAGTGAAAGATAACAAAAAAAAAAAAGAGTGCTCTATATTATATTGAATAATTCATTGATCACACTCTTAAAAAAAAATGAGTAAATCTTACCCAATATTGAGCAAAAAGGTAACTCGTGTGAAATTGAGTAAAAAATATACTCATGCGGTTGAGATAAATGTTACTGAGTAAAAATATTACTCATGCGGTTGAGCTAAATGTTACTCAGAAAAGAGTAACTTTATATCTATGTATCATTCATAATCCTAGCTTCGAAAGGAGTAACCTTAACCATTAGGTTTACTCATTTTCTTGCGAGTTACCTTTTGACTCTGTTAAGAGTAAACAAAATTACACTCCGTTGGGAAGCATTAGTTTACTCCGTTGGGAGTAAAGCATTAGTTTATTCATTTTCTGAGATTACCTTTTTTTTTAGAGTGCAGCAGAGTGAGTCGAAATGTTTTTTGTTGTTTTGTTTTGTTTTTGTTTTGTTTTGTTTTGTTGTTTTGTTGTTGTTTGTTTTGTTTTTGTTTTTGTTTTGTTTTGTTTTGTTTTTTTTTTTTGGGGGGGGGGGTTATGATTGATATTAATTCCGAATGCCAATGTAGCAAATCTGGTAGGAAGAAGGTCTATCGTATATATAAATATGTATAAAGAACGAACTTGAAATAAATCTCTCGGAGGGAAAGATGGAGAAAAAAAGAAGAGAGAAAGAGAGAGAGAAGAGAAGGGGAAAAGGAAATAATAACATTCTATGGGACGGTTGTCAAGGTATCGAAACATTTGTACAGTAATAATAATAACACGGTATCCTCTTTTATTGATAATCATTATTTTAAACATCAGCAGCAATAAAAAATGAAATTGAGTCGGTTGAAGGCGTTTTTTTTAATGTCGTGAATGAATTAAAAAAAAAAAAAGGCGTCAAAAAAAATATACACCCCCAACCAGATGAGAGAGAAGGGGCGTCTTATAAAAATAATAATAATAAAAATCCATGTTATGGAGGAGTGGAGAGATGCGCAGAGAGATATATAACTAAAAACAATAGATAGCGGAAATTAAAAGAGAAACGAAATTTAGATTATGATATTTCAAAATAAATAATAATTTAAAGAGAATCAAAATATTAAATTATATATTTCAAAATAAGATATAATTTTCAATATAATGATTGAAAATCAAATAATATTTCAAAATGAATATATTTCGTATATGAGGGAATAAAAAAAAAATTTGGAAAATTGTTCTTATACCAATAGCCCAAAGAACATGAACTCTCAGAGTTGTTTACATTAACAGTTCAGTTTTAGGCTCCAAGTACCCATCGACCCTTCAGTGTGTCATGAAATAATACAGTTTGATTAAAATGAAGAAAAAAATGAAAAACAAACAAACAAAAACAAAACAAACATGTTATAGAGGAGTGGAGAGGAGACGGAGAGAGAGAGAGGGAGAGAGAAGAGATAAAGTAAAATATAAGGAGTATAGACAGCCGGGAAATAGAAGACTAAACAAACACTAAAATTATGATATTTCAATAATGAATATATTTACGTTATACGGAAAAGCAAAATAACTAAGGGGAAAATTTATTGTTCTGCCAAGGACCAGAAAAGAGAGCAAAAAACGTAATTCGAAGCAATTAAAAGGCTTACATGTCACTTACACGATTTATCCATGCAATATCATGCACATTGTAATATATACCTTTTAGTCTAACTACCTCCAGTCTAACTGGATTGGTTTTTTTTTTTGGGGGGGAAGGGCGGGTGATTTTGATATTTGGGTTGATGGCACACTGAAGGATAATGTTTTGATAAAGCAATTCATATCTAATTATTAATGTTTCTGAAAAGGAATGTCTCCAAATTAAACTGATATAAGATAACAAAAATATTATAGGGGAAAATAAGGAAAGGAAAAGAAAACGACAGGTTATAACATCGCGTATTTGGGTGGGAGGGCTTAAGGGGACAAAACCAATTTCCCTGTACGCGGGGCGCTAAACTACCTGAATGGGGACACCAAATTGGTCTGTAAAAGCAAATATAAAATAATAAATAAAAATAGGGGGAAAAAATAATTAAACACCCCCTATATGTCTGATATGTGACCTTCTTTTCTTCGAGCCTGAATGCCGATTTTTTTTATTTTTTTTTAAAAACAAATTAGGAGAAATTATAGGGGAACGATAGAGGGAGAAAGGGAAAGGTAATAACATCTATGGTGGACTGTTGACATGACATCGAAATATGTTTATTATTATGATAACATTTCAACGTTTGTTTTTGTTTGTTTGTTTGGTTTCTTTTTAACGTCAGAATCAAATTTCTATAATGTAACAAACCATATAAAATAAAATCATGTGCCTCCCCCCTGTGCTGCTACGGGCACTGCT
>CALNVZ010001721.1:10679504-10690339 GCA_940671915.1 Paracentrotus lividus
GGATTGACTTTTCTAAACTGTGCACACACATGGTGGGCCCAGCTCAGATGAGTTGATAGCACAAATTAAATTCCGCCCAGCTATTAAGGCCGGTTGTATCCCATGAATAGGGAAGAAAGCCTGGATGGAAGGAATAATAAGCCCTTTTTAATTTGACTTTCTAAGGCTGTACTGTGAAAGCCTGTGCAAATAGCCTTTGCCCCATAACAGACAAACAATGACGCTGATGATGACTTTGTAATAACGATGCTGTATAGATGTATCATAAATGGTACGTTTCTCTCTGTCAATCTATCCCCCCTCTTTGTTTTATTTCCTGTTTTTGTTTCGTTGCAACGCTGTATTTCTCTATTTTCAATAGACGATATGAATTTGATGAAGTAGACGTCTTTATGCGGTGGTCACAAACATGAACTCTCTACGACATCTATAAAATTGCCTAGATCGTTGCCAGTCGTTGCATGTTGCACTAAGGTCTTGTTGTGACCATCGCTTAATCTATAGCTATTTGTATTATAATGTGTAACATAGTCAATCAAATGGGTCTATTTCACAGATGCAACTCAGACAATCTTAATAATCACATCATTTTATGTTGTCTCATGCACTGCACTCTTTCTCTCTCTCTCTCTCTGTCTCTCTTTCCCTTTCTCTTTCTCTTTCTCGTCTCCATCTCACTCACCTTCTATCTGTCAATTAAAGTTTGAATTTTTCACCCCATATTCCTGGTGACAAATTCTACAAAAAATGTTCTTGTAGCAACGAACCAGTTTTTACTTTTCTTTACCTCTCTGTCTGTCTGTCTGTCTTCTTTTTCTTTCTTCTTCTTTCTTCCTTCTACTCTCTCTCTGTACATAATATAGATATATAAATTACCAAACCGACCCACAGTTAGCCACATCAAATGTAGCCATGATGATGCTGTAATGAGCTACATCTCCCCTATGTGACAGCCTTGATATCGGCGCAACCAATATTTGTCAACCCATTACCTAATGGCTAGTTACTGCCGCCCTACTGCAGATCATCATTAAAAAGACATGCAATTCCTCCCATGATCCAGATACTTTCACAGACCAGAGTCCACTCTTTAAGTCCTTTAAAGACAGCCCTAATTTTGATATGAAAAAATTATCACAGAATCCAATAAATTCTCACTTAATTGGCTCATAAATTTGACGGGAAATATACAATTTCTCAGTGACGTACTTAGAGAGAAACAGATTTAGTTTAGCACTTATGGAATTTTATGGAATTGTTGCTTTAGCATCTGTTTGTGATTGTAATCTGCACTGTATTGCACCATATGTCTATAATTGTGTTGGTGTATTTTATCAGATTTGACTTTATGCAAGTTTCCAGTAATCGCACATTGTACATGTAGGTCCAAACATGAATCGTAATAAGATTACGATTCATGGTCCAAACAATTAGATATCATGGAAGGATTTTTATATCATTCATACCTAATCAACCATGAAGAATTCAATGAGGACAATGTAGGAATTAGCTTTTGATTCTATATTTAGAGATAAAAAAAGAAAATTCTTTATTGTCATGAGTCTAATATGACCTTTAATGTGCCAGATTGAATAAAAGATGCTGTAGAATATGTGTTTAGCCCTAGAGCAAACACTCCTAGATATGCATAGTGTGTTTATTGAAAGTTGTATAGAATCCAGGGTAGTCTGTCCAGCTATCCAGTCAGTCGTGACCAATCGAGGTCAGCTCTCAGATACAAGTTTGAAAACATTATTTTGTTGACCAATCACAGATCGGCTTAACAAAAGAAGAAAGTAGGAATGTTAAAAAAACATTTTCAGGCAGAGGGTAGCTTGAAAGAGAGATGTAGGTAAAACTTTTAATGGTTGACCAACAAGAAATAAGCTTACAGATGGCTGTTGGAAAATAATCTGTTGTTGAACAATCATAGATCCGCAATTAAAAGAAAGAGATAGGGCCTATAGGAAAACTTTCTCAATTAGAGGGAAATTTGAGAGAGAGGAGAAGGAAAATTTTTAGGGTTAACCGATAAGAGATTAGGACTAAAATTTATTTCTTTTTTTGGGGGGGGGGGGGGTGGCGGAACAATTATAGGTCAATTTTGAGACAAGAGTCTGAAAACTTTCTTTTGTTGACCAATGAGAGGTCAGGATAGAAGAGGGGAAAACATTCTTTGATTTGAAATCCTGTCTCAAGGTAATGTAAAGATACCCAAGGATAAATCAGGCTTTATTTCTCTGTCTGCCCTTCTACTTTGCATCACAATAGAACCTGATTTACTTCTTATGCAATATTTGCAGAGCACTGATGGCTTTCTATCTCTCCCCTTTCTCCTCCTTTGAAAGTTAAAGATGGATTCTTTACTGTGGTTTAGGCATTGTTTTCAGTAATGCCTTGGATCAACACTAATGTCTTTTAATTAATGGGGAGTCTGAACATACTTTAATGGAGCATGTGTATTTAGGTTTACTGTTATTATTAAAAAAAGACATTATTAAAAAAGAAAAAGAAATAGAAAGAGAAAAACAAAATGGGGGAGTTGACATCAATATTTAAAGTTACATACATCGTCGGCTGAGAACCAGAAGGGCGCTATTACAGATTAAAGATATTCCATTGAGAACCAGAAGGGCACTGTTACCATTGACTTTGTACAGCAATAGCGCCCTTCTGGTTCTCAACGGAACATCTTTAAGATGTAATAACGCCCTTCTGACTCTCAACAGACGATATATGCTACAATCTTTGATCAGGGGTTCTATGTGTCTCGGAATTTGAAAACACTGTTTCCTGAAGCAACTCCCCACACATATTTTTTCTCTTCCATCCTGGCATTAATTTCTTTTCAGTTTTAAAGGCAGGGTCTACAAATATTGATTTAACTTTGTTTTGCTTTCTTTTTGATTGTCTAAATGTCGATTTCTAGTTTTCAATAATTAATGAAAAAGAGATGCATGTCCATCACTACAAATCCATATTAAACCATGCATTCACATCATACTGAATAGAGAAACTGATGAAAGGTCTTAATAGTGATCAAGAAGAAGAAAAACCACACAGAGAAGGACAATCATGTAGCTGAGAAGGGGTTCTCCAACAACAACTTGTAGAGTATTCTACTCTCCCACACAATTTGTATTCCATTCAAATTGGATTGAAAACCTAATTCCATCCACTATAAAATCTCGTCCCCTTTGTCTCAGGATTAAGGCAAAATGTTAAGCCTTCTTTATAAAAGACATCTTTTAGAGTGTCTTTGTGAGTGTCACTTGAGCTAAACCTGTGCTTGGGGAACACACAGAAATACCATTGTGACATGACTTTGACCCAACACAAATAACTGTAAGTGGGATTAGGTTTTTTCTATAGTAGTAAAAGAGAACCTTTGGAGTGTTGCATGCAGGTGCTTAGTACAAACTTTACACTTTATGCTCTGATAGTTACACAGTAATATGGCTGCAGTGTTATAAAATACTGTGGGCTTGTGGCAAATTTGCCTTTGGACTGATGGAACATGCCCCTATAACCCTTCAAGGTGCCCTGTATTTTCTTTCTTGGTACCTTTTTTTTTAGGATCCTGTTTTGAATGTTGAAATATTTTGATGGTTGTTTGGCTGTTTAAATTTGAAACGACTGTTATGCAGCTCCTCATGCTATTAGAGAAAGAGAAGTGTGTTGTACAAGTATATCGTCTGTTGGGAGCCATAAGGGCGTTATTGCATCTTATAGATGTTCCGTTGAGAGCCAGAAGGGCGCTATTACTGTACAAAGTCAATGGTAATAGCGCCCTTCTGGCTCCAAACGGAACATCCTTGATCTGCAATAGCGCCCTTCTGGCTCCAAGCCGACGATATAATAATATGATACTTTAAATAGGCACCAATTCCACTTGCTTTTAAACGCACTTGTATATGATCAATATTTCTGAATTATATTCAACATCTTGCGAGGTGACTTTCTATAAACATTTGTGACAAGACAAGTTTGTCATAAACGCATAGTTGCTTTTAATGTGGTGAAAAGGGAAATATATTCTAAGCCTGGCATTGAGCTAAGATTGTTGGCATTTAAATGCTATGGATGACATGGAAAAAATATGCCGTCTTGGGATTCGCAATCTAATTATTAGAATGGCATGTTTGCTTTAATTGTTCAGGGACTGCTATATTCGGACAGGATTCTACTTTGTAATGCAGTTTATATTGCATATTAAAGTTTATACAGAGTATTACATACAGTTGTACTTCACTTGGTATTACAATCATAGGTTGGTTCCTTTTAGAAAAAGAGAATATAGAATGTCTTTTTTTCCCCCCAATATTTTTGTACAATATTTCTGAGACAGCAGAAGAGAGAAATAAGTTGACTGAGAGAGAAAGAGGTAGAGTAGGAGAGAAAAAGTTAGAATATGAGAGATGCTAGTAATGGGAAGAAGTAACTATTAGTGACACCTAAAGTGTTTACTTGGTGTGAATGATTGACTCTTTAATCTACTCATGAATACCTTGTTTAAATGTCAGCCTGTTTAGATTTTCCTGTTGAATGTCAGATGATACATGAATGTCGATATTAAGACACACATATATTAATATCAATTTTTAGAACTGTGGATGGAAAAACCATTCCACACTTTTTTTTTAAATGAGAGAAATAGAGAGAATGACAAGAGATGGAGAGTGAGAGAGAGACAGACAGAGAGAGAGAGAGAGAGAAAGAAAGAGAGACAGACAGACAGACAGAAAGAGAGACAGACAGACAGACAGAAGAACATAAAAAGAGAGAGATAGTAGCGTGATTCCTCCTCTTTGAAACCTCTCCCATATCGACCTCCTTCTCTCGACCCTCTTGATAGTTTCACAGAGGTACAAAGCTAATACTGTGATAGTCATTTGTCATGAGCATAAAAGAGCAGCCGTGATTGATGTCCTAGGTATCAGGAGGGATGTGCCACAGAACCACAGCCAGCTCTAGAAGGCATTCACAATGAACCAGGCATCAGTTGGGATGTGTCTTGGCAAAAAGGGACAATTACGCCAGGACAACTACCCCCAGAAATAGGGTTAGTTGATATATTTTTGGTAGGGTAGTTGTCCGGGGGTAATTGTCCAGGGGTAGTTGTCCTTGACCTGTGTCTGAGGCTGGAAAGCATCCACAATGCACCAGGCATCAGTTGAGTTGTGTCTCAGCATATCAGGATAACTACCCCCAGAAATAGGGTTAGGGTTAGGTGTAGGGCTAGGTGGTAGATTTTTGGTGGGGTAGTTGTCTGGGGGTAATTATCCAGGGAGTAGTCGTCCTAGAACCGTGCCTGAGAACCAGAGGCTGGAAGACATTCACAGTGCACCATGCATCAGTTGGGATGTGTCTCTGAAAACCACAGCCAGCTCTAAAAGGCATTCATATCTGCATTAGATAGCATGACATTGTCAGGTGTCATATCAATGCTCTCAATCTAATTGATCTTCTCTGCTTTACTGATTTGTGGTGTCACACAAGGAATATTTACGATGATGGGAGATATATACAGATAGATGAGATCTACATGTATAGATCGAGATACTGATGAAGTTAAATGGGCAAAATAGGGAAATATGATTAAATGTATCAATTGCCTATAAATGAAATGCCAAAAAGTCTTTGGGGAACTTTCCCTTTTTTTCTAACAGGAATGAAAATCAAATATGATATATAAGGGTAGATGAAAATATTTGATTTGAGATATAGATAAAGGGTGGAACACTTTTACATATACAGGTTTATATCTAGGGAGAATATGGTGTAGAGAGTTGACACAAAGATGGCTGAAAGAGAGAGGGAGATAAAAAGAAGATGGGCTTTAGAACAACAAAGAAGGAGAGCAAGAGAGAGAGAGAGAGATAGGGGAGGAGTTTAAATGGGTTCATGGACAAAATAGATAGTGTGGTCGATTTTTTTGTCATGATTGAAATGGAAACATCCTGACATTAATGTGAGCTCAAATTTGTTAGCAAGCTACATGCACTTGTTTACATGAGAAATTATATGTGGAATTGTATTTCTGAGAGTTGACATTAAAGATAATTAAGTAGATTTGACATGTTGAATGCTCAGAATTATATGTAAGTGGCTGTAGAATATGATGATTATGAGAAAGAGAAAGGGAGTAACAAAAATAGAATATCTCTGTCTGTTTTGATTGTGATTTGTGTATATGAAATAGGCCTTGAGAGGCCATTTATCACTAATGCCGTGTCCCACAGAACGTGTAGCTCATAATAATATGTCTGTTTTAAAATAGTGTCAATATAAATGTGTTTAGATATCATATAAACGTCCGTATGGGAACATGTGTCAGTTGTTCCGTAGACTATACCACCTAATACTGTAGACATTTATGTATTGATCGTGTCTAGATTGTTATAACAGTGACTAGTTAATATTTGTTTACAGGGAAGCCGCCTGTCTCCGACCAACTTCCAACGCCCCAGGGTCCCCTCAAAATGAAACAAGTCGGACGTCCACCTGATACCCGACTTGAAAGCGCTTCTAATTTTGTCTCCTTGTCCGTCCCTCCCAACTTAAGCCACGGTAACCCCCCTTTGGCCGTAGTCGGAAACCCCTGATTTCTTATTAGCTATTGCACTGCTTGATCATTCCATTGCTCCATGTAGGGAGAAAGTGTGTCATTCTATTATTTGTTGAATAACAATCCACTTGTTCATCGTTCACGTAATTCATACATTCAATGATTTTTGCATCTTCTATAATAATACTCCTTACATAATGTACAATGTATATTTTACACTCTTTGTATGTTGCATTTTACTGACATATATCACATGCGTGATGCTTTTACATTTTGTTTCAATGAGTGGGGGCACTTGTATTCTTTATTACCATTTTTTTTTTTTTGCAAACAAACAAAAATCATCTATATATTTGGGCATGATTTTGATTATATATATCTCTCTATCTCATGATTTGACTTAAATTTCCGCTGCATGTGGAAAAGAGTTTGTTTTTTTATTTATAAGTTCTGAACTTTCCTCCTCCTATTAAAAAAAAAAGACTTCTCTCTTTCTCACTGGTGCGTTGTGTTTTTCTCTTTTTCTTTTTGTCTCCTTATTTCATCCTCCTTCCTCTGGTTCGGTTGCCTGTCGTTCCTACAGCGTGGTTCGGATGAACTGATGGCGTCTACACCAAATGGAACCACTACTAACGTCATAGGAAACCAAGATGCAGGCTCACCTAATTCTAACGATCATGACGCCAAGAAGGTAACACAAACAAAAAAGAAATCACCCCAAACAAAAAAGAGATAGATTTTCCCCTTTTGAACCAAAAGTAAGATAACCCCGTAGCTACCCCCCCCCCTTTCCCTTGTACCCCTAGTACTACCTGCTTTGTGAGATCTCGCTGCTTTCTAGAGATTTTTTTTTTCATTATTTTTTTTTACATGACACCAGAGGGTAACACAAATAAACCCCCCCCCCCAAAAAAAAAGAATGTTTACAAAAAATACAGATTTACCCCTTCCATCAAATCAAAAGTAAGATAGTAACCCCTCCCTTTCCTTTGTATCCCTACCCTGCTTTTTGAGATTACGCTGTTTTTTTCTAGAGCTTTTGTTTCCCCGTTTGTTTCATTTGCTGAAGAGTCGAAAGACATATCACTCCAAAATGAGCTGATTTAAATTGGCATACTGAAGAGCTGTACTTTGAGATATAAATTGAAAAGAACTAAAAAAAAAAGAAATCGCACAATTATTAATTTGCTTTTCAAAATCAATTTTACCTGTTACGTATCTGAAGAAAAACATGCCACAATCGAGAGTACTTCGAATGTGAAGCTGTCAGAAAATAGACAGATTGTAATTCTTTTCCTCAAATCTTTCTGTTTTGTTGCAAATGTACTGAATTTCATAAGCTCTCCAGAAAAATAACAAAAAGGTTCCACAATTATAAAAAGAACCCTTTAGACAGGTACTCATTACACTTTTACAAAATGTTAATGATTTCTTTTTCTGGAGAAGTTGAAAAGCTATTCAGACTAAATATAATTTTTTTTTTCTCACGCAAGCCTAACCCCCTCCCACCCTTTCTATCCCTGATAGTTTCCATAGAATTATTTTTGTCATGATAAATATAAACAGACTTGAAAAGGAAAATGTCTAGTTTATTTGATCAGGAATTAGATTTAATGCCTTGTATTTTTACACACTATAATGATCAAATTCAATAGCAGAAAACCTAGTTTTTGCTGGTATCCTAAAGTGGAAAAAAAAAACACATAAAATTCGTTGTTCAATCATAAACATATCAGGTTCAAGACTGATATAATATTTGCATACAAATTCTGTCCCACTGCCATCTGTTCAAATCAACATGCAAATTCAACATTTCCATTTTTGGTCACCATCAGAAAACCTTATGGGTGGGACTAACAGAAGAATCCCTTTTCATTAATAACTATCACTTTGCTTGCCCTGATTCCAAATCTTGTTTGAAATGGTATTCGCATGGCATTCATATCATTCATTTGCCTTGTCCGATTATGATTTCCCCCCTCTATAGTTTCGTTTGTGTACTCGTCAATGTTTAATTTTTCCATGCTTTATTTTTCAGAAATGTGTGTTGTTCAAAATGTCTCATACTTATTTTTGCATGCCATCCTTATATATGTGTTTTATTTTGATTTGAAGTCTGCTAGTACCCCACACAATTCACTCATTTCCCTACTAAAATACCAGCTTAATTTTTGTGTGTGAATGAACTCTTAATGAATCTGTGAAACATTTCTTCCAACTGACAATGACCTGTGGAACCTACCAGGTAAGTGTAGGAGGCAAACTAACCCTGTTCACACCGAGATAATCTTAGCTGCAGTATAACAAAAGCTCCGGCACGCCTTACTTTGCAATGCAATGCATTCTCTATTTCAGGCTTCATCTTGCACAAAGCGTGTAGGCCCCTAGTTCGAGGAGTAATGGGTTGCCTTTTTAGGCTACAGGTATTTGGGTAAAACCAACTGGTATCCATGTTTGAATATTTTATGGGACAAATTTATCGGTTTTATTTCTTTAAAACAACTAGGCCTATAATCTTAAACATGAACAGCTGGTCTACTTTGCAACATGGGTACCTACTAAAATATAGCGGGGACCCCTTTTCTTTTATGATTTCATCAAAATGCCCCCTCCCATTCCCAGGAAAAGAGGCTTGTGTCCTACATCCAGAAACACACTTTCTTGAGGATTGAAATACCTGTAGGGTCGATTTAGTCTCGGCGTTTAAAACAAAAGTTTGAAATTCTGAGAATATAATTTCCATCATGAGGTCCTGGGGGCATTTCATCAAAGGACTTGCTGTACGTTTTATCCTACAAATTTGCTCTGAGCCAATCAGATGCAAGCATATCAGTAGCTTATAACAGTTTGTCGGATAAAACGTCCGACAAGTCCTTTCATGAAATGCTCCCCCCCCCCCCGGTACTTTAGTGAGCCATTAGTTTATGGGTTCCTACCATTCCATCTTCAGTACTTCCCATGTTCAAACAACCTTGAGGATACTTCCCAGGAAGATACCAGCGCCTACTTACAAGTTACTGTACATCTTGGTGTTGCATATGCAACGGCGAAGACACTAACCCTGTATTGGAATTGGACCACCTCCAGGGATGGTTTAACTTTACATGGGGATTAAAGTTGGCCCGTGTTTCAATTGATGCGCTTTCGTAGTTCATCCGGACACACGCTCACTCGAAAATTGAAAAACCTTGAGGGCCGGTATAGCTTTACATTTGGTTCGCTTTCCAATGGGTGAAAGTCATCAGGCAAGGATGTTTTTGGGGTAGATTTTCCTTTTTTTTAAATTTCCAGAGCAGCCTAGATGCTGTGTGGTATCCCATACCTGGCTAATTGGTTAACTTGTAGCAGTGCATCATTTTCAAAGGTCTTGAATTTAGCCTCCCATTCAAAATGACACTAATTCATAGTAGATTTTTTAATTTTTGGGGGTCAAAATAAGCAAACACATGACATTGCCAATTTGTAACTTTGATATTGCAATCCAAAGGGTTTGATTTATTACATGTACATATGACTTCATAATAATTCTAATCATGTCCTATTAAACTTTATGTTGGATGTAGAACAGAGATGCGATTCATAAATCATTTTTAAGTGTTTTCTGATTTGTAATACAGCATACATGTACCAGTATTTTTCACATGATGCATAAAGCAATTAGAATAAGGGCATTTAAACATTGTAGATTAGATGATATTTATGGCTGAATGCATTTGAACAGGATTTATTTTCAATTCATGCTGGTACATTTACATGAAGTACGTTTTTCTAATTGGAGATTATGTTTGTGCATCGGTAATGCTCGTGAAGTTTAAACTTCAAGATCCACAAAATTATATTTCGTTAGGGGTCTGAGAGTGTTGTCCAAAGGGCGCCTGCTTAAATTTCAAAATTTTTAATTATAGAGTCGAGAGCTCCAATTTAGATGCACATATTTATCATTACTTGTTAGTGTTAAGCCCTACTTAACCCATAGCAATAAAAATATTCTAGAATTTTAAAGGACTCAGCCTTTCCTTGGTTTTGGGGTTAGTTTGAAAGCTTTTGATGTTTAGAATGAGGCGCCAGCCACCCCCCCCCCCCCCCCCAAGAGCTGGAATAAGGCTAAACAAAAGGCATCATCAATAAATATGTAATTAATTGCAGTAGAAGTAGTAAATGAGTAGCGCGATATTCTAAGATGGTTATTGACCCCTTGAAGATGTCATTTATGGAATCCATGTCGCATCAAGGTCCCTCTGAGGCTCCATGTCAAGACAAGGACCAT
>CALNVZ010001721.1:10690439-10708050 GCA_940671915.1 Paracentrotus lividus
CCATATTGAAACCAGTTCACTTAACTGGTCAACTGGTACCAGTACCAGTTAGTTTAACTGGTCCTCAACTGGTTTTTCGACCTGGGTAGTAGAAGACTAGTAGAAGCACCCACTATGGAAACATTCAAGATCAGGCTCGATAGTCACTAGAAAGATCAGCACTACATATCCCATTACTCTGTGTAGAGCTGACTAGAGTACCTATAACTATATAGGTACTCTAGAGCTGACTACCGGTATACATGTACATCTTTTTCTAGAAGCCTAGCTAGGCACATGCACATGTGATGTGTATTGATCACACACGTACACACACACACGATCGATCACGAGTTACGACTTTGAAATGATATGCATGGCAGCTAGCTAGCGAGAGGAGGAGAAAAGAGAAACTAGATTCTATGCGTTGCCGTTGTCTCTTTGAAATCCGACGAGAAGGACTGAAAACAAGGTGAGTTCAACCTTGATCTTGCAAACAGAATTGTTAGTGAATGAGTGTTCGTCTTTCCCACTCATGCACTACACTCGTTTGATATATCAAACTCGTGCCTCTGACTCTATGTGACTCTGGCGTGGTTACAAAAATAATTTCTAACCTAAAATTGTACACTTTCAATCCCGTTATAACGTTTAAATTTGAGAGTCAATGTGCACTTTAATATTTATTTTTAAATCCTAACTAATCTCTGACAATGCTTAACTGAACTAAAAAGGTGAAATGAGAGCAAAAACTCACCGATTTTCAGCAGTCTTCCGATTTTTCTGCCACTCGATTTTGATGGTCGCTTTGAGAAAAAATGAAATGAAATATAGAGATAGAGTGCCTGCGATCGCGATCACGATTATGCGAGAGGTGTGTTATGTAAACATCGCGTAAATAAGCAAATGTTAACCTACCTTCCACACTTGAGTATTAAAAAAAAAAAAAAAAAAAAAAAAAAAAAAATGGAGAGATGTTTTTTTTCCCGCCCTCGGCACATCATAAAGGTCATCGTGTATCGGCCATAGGGGTAGGATTGAGTGCCTAAATCGGGCCTGCCGTCAATCCCCTTTTTTTCCTTAGACTTTTTTTTTTTTGGGGGGGGGGGGGCTGGACGAGATATTTTGTTATGGGCCGAAGGAAGCTTAGCTTTTTTTTTTTTTTTCTTCTTTAGGGGTGAGGGGGGGGGGCGGGACGAGATATTTTTGTCATGGGGCCTGCAGCTTAGCCTTTTTTTTTTTTTTTTTTTTTTTGCTTAGACTTTTTTTTAGGGTGGATGAGGGGATGGGGGTTGGGGGTCAGGGGTGGACGAGATATTTTGGTAATGGGGCCCGGGGAGGAGCTTAGTCTTGTTTACTTTGTCTTTACTTTTAAATTCCTTATAATCTGTATTTCTTCATGTGTTTGTAAATAAAATTAAACTTGAATTGAAATACATCTGTCTTTGTCTCTCTTTTATTTATTTATTTTCTTTTTAACAAAGTACATACATCTAAGCCATTCATTGGGGAGGGGGGAAATGGGGCAGGAAATTTAGGCCTACAATTGCCCCAGTAAATCTTGGATAGAATTTGGACTTATTCCCCCCAAAAAAAAATAAAAATAAATAAAATAAAATAAAAAATAAAAATAAAAAAAAAAAAAAAAATAAAAAAAATAAATAAATAAATAAAATTAATAAATAAAAACAAACAAAACAAAAACAAATAAACAAACAAACATGAAAAAAAAAACTAAAAGCAAAAAAAAGATCATTATAGTATAATGAGGGGGCGGAGGGGGGTCAGCCAACTTTTCTCAGCAAACATGT
Organism: Paracentrotus lividus; assembly: GCA_940671915.1. Taxonomy (NCBI): domain Eukaryota; kingdom Metazoa; phylum Echinodermata; class Echinoidea; order Camarodonta; family Echinidae; genus Paracentrotus; species Paracentrotus lividus. The sequence goes on from CALNVZ010001721.1 coordinate 10,692,230, forward strand.
ACAAAACACAAAAGTTACTATACATTCACGATTTTAGCTTGTTCAGCCCCCACCCCCCCCCCCCACTTGTGACCCAGCCCTTCACTTTAAAAAATTAGAAATCACCAGCCTCTCTACCTCATATTATAGCTTTAAAACAATAACAAAAACTTTTGTTAATATTATATTATTATTTTATTATTACTAGGCCCTACTATTTTTTATTTAGTTATTTATTTTTTTCATTCTATTCGCGAGTGAATCAAAGCTAATCATCCTAACAACGAATTAAACAAACAAGGTAACTACTGTTGCCATGTCACATTCGACTCGTAATGGAGACATCGTCGAAATTCAAACCTTCGACAAAAAGGGCGGCACAATTTATCCGCCATTGAATTACTTGCTTCTCTTGGTCAGTGGAATCGGTGGCAAAGATGTACGATATAGCGGTTGAATACTAAAATTTACTACTTTGAGGACATAAGGGAGCAGTGCTCAAGGAAAGGAAATAAGGAGAAGAAGATTGGAAACAATTTGGTAAGTGAATTTTCCAGGTTTTTGTCATATTGCCTTTTTGGTGAGTCTTTTGAGCTACGACTGTGTTGATGTTTCGTACGTAGTCCCGTCTATGCTAGTCTCGGTAAGTTCATAACGGCTCCACTCCACGCGTGGTCTTTCCCTACTTTTGTCTTGAACTATTTAGACTGGGCACGGCATTTTGAATGATAGTTGAATGATACCGCTACCGATCGGCTGTGTGTGCCAGGCCTATAGCCTGGACCTGGGCACTTACACTTATGCATGGTCAATTCATAATTGACCTTGCACTGGAAAGTACCATACTGCAGCAGTTTTCATCTAATGGAAAGTCAATGCAGAAAAGTGTCTTGAGCAGCTCCAGCCAAGTCAAGTGGCATATCCAAAAAAGGGTCTAAAAATTCTAAACAAAATTATAAATATCTAATGAGTAATGGAAGAATTATATTGTAATACCCCCCCACAAACGCAAGATGGCGCTCTCGCGCACACATGCAAACTCATACACAAAAATCGGTATCTCGAGAACAAAAGACACTTCCGATATTGCGTGGGAAAAGCGAATGCAGCGCCTTGGTTTTCGGGAGTTTTTTTTAATTTTGTAATTACCCAAGAATTATTGATTATCTATAAGTCATGTCTACAAGTGTAACAAACGGAAAAAGTCATTATCAACCTCCTAAACCCAGAAATTTTCCCCTGAAAATGTAACGAAGTGCTAGTACTCATTTTGAGGCATTGTTATCGAAACTATACCTTGTTTTTTCCCCTAAATTTTGAGTGGCAAGAAATGTCTTTAAATCAGAGTCTTTGGCATTTTATGGTGGTTTAGTTATGTGTCTACCCATATATCTTTGATATATCGTCCCACAATATTAATAAAACAAACAATTAGATTTTAGAGGCATAGAAATGGCTTGTCAAACTAACAGTCAAACGGTCCTCCTTTGATTTTTCCGTGAATTTATTTCTTTTTCCGCGCGTGCGGGGGCATATGTCCCGTGCCTGCTGTACAGTAGCCCGATCGTAACAGAGCTCACTATGTTGCGTGCGTACATGATGATCGTTTGACTATCGAAAGCTCATGCAGAGACGGCTTTCTCATTGAAATTTTCAACACGGCAAGTGGGCTGTTTTAGCTGGTTTTTTGCGCATTCCGAGATTTTAAAGTAAGTTTTAAGGCATGTACATGTTAAATGAAACATTGAACTATTTTTTAATGTATGATTTGTGACTGTCAGAGCATTTTTGCTTTTGATCTGGGAGTACCTACCTTTACCTTTACCTTTAGTTTACCCAAGGTTCTGGAAGAGTGCTGTAGCCTGTAGTCTCAGCAGTCAGGCTTCCAGTTCAAGCTTGTAGTTTCATCCTTCTATTTGGGTTTTTGTCATGCTGTCATCCATCATTTAGTGTTAGTTTTGCTTCTTCTTCAAGCTCGGTGTTCTTGCTATATATACATGGTTCACTCGTATGGGGAGGAGAATCGTCTTTCCGTCCATATCCGATCCAGCCTCGTCTTAAAGGTTGTGACTGAAGGGGCAGTGACTACTTCCTCAGGAAGGGCATTCCAGTCGTTTATGACTCTCTGGCTGAAAGTATCTTGCCTTAATGAGACTAAAGATTATTTTAATTTATTTTGAGGTAGGTTTAAAGCTGGTTTCGCTAATTATTATTGAGAAGTTTCCTCAGTAACAAAGAGGGCGACAGACAGCCATTTTTCAGTACTGACTGATGTTGGTTTGCAGCTATATGTGGGGCCTGGGCAGCTCGGGCGCGGCGCGGGCTGCGACGTGGCATCGGGTTCGTTGCGTTGTGGGGCACATAGAAATACCTACAACAAGTTTGTTCTTACAGAGCTAGAGAAAAATGCATTTTGATTGTTGGGCGCTCTGATTAGCTGTCGCGTGGAGCTCCGCCTCCTGGTCACGTATCCGCACCGCTGGTATTAGATGCGCGCGGCCATTTTACCCCATTTTGCGCACTTAAATTTCACATTTCCGAGTGTGAAAATGTTCTTTCTCACTTCTCATCTCATGCATATTTTTTGTCCCCTGGACAATTCTCGAATCAAAAGTAGTTATTTCCGATCATATCTCTCGATTCAGTTGGTCAAGCTCGTTCCAAAAATATATAATTTGTCAACATTTTTTGTTACCAAAATATTTGTAAATTGCTTCGAAAATGGTCTTGTTTCGTACACTTTCCATTGTCAAAATTAAACTTTTGGGTTTGTTGCTATGGTGATAAAGAATGAATTTTTTGGGGGATTCTAATACCTCTATATATGTTTATTATCATTTGATCTTCAAATTGTTCATTTGGTTTTGCAAGTCTAATTGGGCAGATTTTTTGCTATCGTCCTTCAAAGTTTCACTACTTTGCTAGGATTTCTTCATCTTAATACAGACACTCAATTTGGATAAAATCATATGAACCTGAATGATAGCTCAAGTATGTGTGATTAATTTTCGTAGATTTATATATTGCTAACGATTAGGTAACATTATTTTGTTGATTAAACCATGAGTTCCATGCTGGCACCAGCAGTGTGTGAAGTGAGGGCAGAGATCTTGCACAGTGATTTCATGGCTTTTGCTGAAGCTGCCTCAACATGACCTTTGAAGCGTAAATTCTCATCGAGAGTGACTCCCAGACATCTACACTGCTTTACTTGATTGAGTCGACAGTTTCTTCATGTGGACAGCAATGTGCTTGTGTCCCATTGTAGTAAAACACATGATGTTGGTCTTTGAGGTGTTGACTGAGAAACGCCAGGTTCTACACCACTGTTCCAATCCAAAGTGACGATCTCCAATCTGAGCGGAGGAAGGACACAAGAGAGAGATTCCTTCTTTTTCAGGTGTAAAGTGTCTCCTTCACTGTTTTGCAAAGGTGTCCTGTGTGCTAAAGCAGCCCCCAGCTGTTGGGGGGGGGGGGGTCACTCAAAGGAAAATGTGCTACCCATGCTTGTTCCCGCACCCTGAAAATGGACCCTAAACGTCTCATCGCATGAAGTCAAATTCGCACCAGACTGGAAAAAAACATACCCTAAATGGCATAAACACTGTGAAATTTTGACCTCAAAACAGCAATTTTTGCTGAAAACACCCCTATTTTTATGGAAATGGCGATTGAAATTAATAAACAACCCTATTTGTGTTGTTGATTAAAAAAAATATTCTATATCAAATAAAACGTGACGTCATATCAGTAAATAAAACGTTTCCTCAGACCTGTAACAAAATTATAACATACCCTATGTAATATTACCATATTTGGATGTATATTTCTATTTTGCATTAGTTGTATTCAACATGGCAGCCATCAAGAGAGAGGTTTGTGAAGAGTCGCTTCAATCCGAAAGAGAAGGATATCAAATTATCTACATAAAGGAAGAAAACTTGGAAGATGACTATCAAGACAATGGCAAAACCTTAGAACATACAGAAGAAGAACAACTCCAGACCTTCTTAATAAAGGAAGAAGATTGGAGAGAGGAAGACTGGGCCAATCTTCAGAATGAAACACAGACTTCAAAAGGTAATTTCAATTGATACATGTAAGTGACTACCACAGTCTGTGCAAAAAACATTGGTATAGTCGGGGGGGGGGGGGAAATATAGGTGTGAAATCTTTTCAAATAATCTGTGTATGTGGTACCAAATTAAAGCCAAAAGATTTTCCTTGCTGATGCCCTTTGTTCTGTACAATTTGCTTTTGTAAAACAAAAGTTATGCTAAATTTTGTGCGACAAGGAACAAATCGAAATTACGCACTTCTTTTGTTCTGCAGCGCTGAATTCATGGCCATTATGCGAAATCTACACAAAGGCTTGGGACGGCATGTGAAAAATGGATTTTTCTTGATTGGAGAAAACTATTCATATTTCAAAATTTAAAACACCAAATGTGCTGAAAAAAATTGTAGAAGAAAGTCTGATTTTCCTGCTTTATGAAAATACCAACTGATACAAGGTTTAATTGATCTGAATCTTCATATGATGAAAAAAAAAATGTTTTCCACTTGTACCATTTTATTTGACACAGACTGTACATGTAGTAAGAATACAGCTCAGGGTTTTTACATTTCTTTTTTTATTTTTTAACTAATTTTGTTGACTTCCTTTTATACATAGATCTACATGTATTTGAATATTTAACCCATTGCATGTACCATCAGTTCTTCGTGCAAATAGATTTTTAAATTATTATTTCTAGTACTCTGCAGACCTGGAACCTTTAAAGGGATTCGGTAACTTCCCAACACAAGTGCAAGAGGAAACAAAATTAGTACAATCCTGTTGCTCTGGCTATTCAAATGAACTATCTAGTGCCTTAAAGCGGTAAGAAAAAATGAGGCTAAGACTGTTGCAAGGCATTAGTGGCCTCCCGCCCAGGGGGCTGAGTGTGGGGACTTCATAACCCAGAGTACGCGCAGCGTTTTAAGCTGTGGCGGAAGGATAATGTATCCGAAAATGGATTTCAAAATCAGGGTATGAAATCATAGATATCTGGATAGTAAAGAAACAATTGGCTTGTAAATTTCAAGGGATTCCATACAAACCCATATGTTTGTAATCATTTGTTGCAAAATGAGCTTTTCAATTACCGGTAATTACGATTTTAATACTTGTTCAATGTTACTGCTTTCCTTTTAAGAAGTAATCTCCCAAAAGCATTGGATGCTCACCTGAACTTTGAAGAAGTACTCTCCCAAAAGCTTATGCGCTCTTCTGGAGATGGTTTTGTCAGGTGCTATTGGTGCTCCGGGAGATGTAGTGACTTATTGGTGGTATCGAGTGTCAAGGTCATTTATGTCCCACTTTTCCAGCTTCTTTACGTTAGTGGGATGCATTGTTACTCAAATGTAGCACTCTCCTCGGATAGCTAGGATGATGATGATGTAATGGCAGTGACTTGGAGAGGATTCCAGATACAAGTAGTCCTTGGGAACCAGCTCATGTAGCAGTTCACTGTGCAGTAGGGCTGAGTATACATGGTCCTTAAATTGTGTCTAGTATATTGAGATCGTCCAGAGTGAAAATGACTGTTTGTGAGACTGGTCTGATGCGGCATGTTGATGCATTGTGACTCAAATGTAGCACTCTCCTCGGATAGCTAGGATGATGATGTAATGGCAGTGACTTGGAGAGGATTCCAGATACAAGTAGTCCTTGGGAACCAGCCGTACATGTAGCAGTTCACTGTGCAGTAGGGCTGAGTGTACATGGTCCTGAAATTGTGTCTAGTATATTGAGATCGTCCAGGGTGAAAATGACTGTTCTTGAGACTGGTCTGATGCGGTATGTTGATTTCACCAAACTTGTGGATCTTGTAAAGCATCTCACACTGGTTTAGAAGGTGTCGTCGCTGAAGAGTATTCCAGCCAAGGCATGACATCAGCACTGTTACATATACACCTGATTTTCTTGTGTTTGCTCAGTCGTGAAAGACAAACCTGGCTCACTCCAATGCTGGATGTTTGTTAATTTTTATCTCACTTGAACAAATTTTGTTCCTCATGTTCATAAAGATGGCGAGTTCAAAGGTAATTTGGGGGTCTAAATGTCGAATGATATAGGACATATCATGTTGCCCATTGTGACAAAATTGACAGATCTTGATGAAGATAAGATTGGTCATCTCTTCCCTGGATCTGGCAATACATCACACAGTCATTAGAATTAATTATGAAATACCCTTACAAATGACATATTGATGTACGTGGGTCTTTCCATGAAGTTCAGCAATAACCCAATACTTATTGTAATGTACATTTTTTGTTAAGGCTTTATTTGTATTGAGACCATACATTTTACTGAAAATTTTGTGCCATTTATACTTGTTTTTTATGAAATTATTGAGCAAAACAGTGTATACCACTGTTACATATCCATGGTGTCCATGTAGTAACCGGATTTTTACATTTGGTCCTAAAAGTCAAATTATGGCAGTTAGGCTGGCCAAAACTTGGTTTTTCTACAGCCGCCATTCCACTATCATGATCTGGACCCGATCTATCCCGATCTGTCAGATCTGTCAGATTGGGATAGATCGGGGAAAGCGTACGAGGTTCGGAAGCATCGTAGCAACAGCATTTGGAGAACGGGGTAGAAGCAAACATTTTTTCAGATCAGCAAGAAATTTTGAACATGTTCAAAATTTCTTCCCGATCCCCCGATCAAATCTGACCTATTTTGAATCGTAAAGCAAGCGGTGAGAACGTAATGACAGCGTAAATACAAGGTCTGTGTAAGCGTAATAACAGCAGCCCTAGAACGGGAAGAAAACTAAATACCGATGTCCCGCTGCTCTTCCCTGATCAAAGCACGACCTTCCCGCTTTAACACTGCTCTCTCTACATTCTCCACACTTGTCTTAAATCAAGCACACATCCTACAATGCTTGCGATTTAACTAGGCTGTTTCCGCGTTAGCTACGCTGTTCCTACGCTTCCCCAGACCTATTTACGCACGGCTTCCGCCCTCGCCGCAATGAAAGGGAGGCAGCCGTTCACCAGAAAGTTCGCTGCCAAAATGGCTTCCAAGAGAAGATGATCAAAGAGATTGAGACGTAAAACTGTTGAGGAGGAGGTGGATGTTGTTGAGGTAGAGAATTAAGAAGGAGAAGAAGTAGCGCAAATTTTAGTAGGACTAGCAGGAGATGAAGAAGAGTATAAGGAGAAAGCAGAGAATGAATCATTGAAACAGCCACCCAAGAAGTCGAGGAAGAAAAAGACATGGTTGAATTTTTAAAAGCAAATAAAATCATCTACAATAGGAATAAAACAGACTTTAAAAGCAAAGACATCTTCTAGGTCCATAATTTCTGCTAATTACTCAGGATCGGCAATGGAATCGGGATATTTATAGGCACATCGGACACTTTTCAGCTCTCTAGACGGGAGAACAGCGTGATTATATGGTATAGATCGTTTAGAGCGTAAATACAGCGTGAACAGATCGTATAACATCGGTTACATCGCACATTCTGCGTAGTTATATCGTAAAGCGTAACTCAAGCGTCAGACGTCCTAATTTCCCATTCCCGATTATCGTAGTAAGAGCGTATCAAGCATGTGTTGGTCGTAAATGCAGCGTTCTTAGAGCATTCTAGCATCGTATTATGTCCAGATCGAATCATCTATCACCCGATCCTTCCCGATCTGAGAAAATTGCCAAATCGTGGCGAGAGCGGCATAGTGGAACGGGGGCTTATGACAGATCACCCATTAATTTTCTTTAGAATTTTCTTAACTTATATCATCACCCACCATTATTTTTCTCTCTTTTTATTTCTTTTTACCATCTATCACATGATCCTTTATGACCATTACAAGGTATAAAATTAAAACCTTTGCAAAAAAAAAAACTGATTATAATCACATTTGTTCATATCACATGTATTACCTATATGGGATAAGAGATATATCTCATTTCCCGTCTTTTATGTGGTCATATTCAGATCAAGTGGGACATTTAGCTGAAATTTTAATGTGGCGCTGTGCCTTTGAAATGCAAATTAGGCTCTGAAATCAACACAAAGGCTTCTTTACAATACAAACAATTATTTAAGTTCAAACATTATGCAGGGCTTCACATTAAGGGCGCCCGGGCGCCGGGGCGCCTAGATTACCTACCAGGACCCTCAGATCAGAGGAATTATCAAAAAGTAGTTGCCCGAGTTGACCCTCAAAATGTTTTGCCAGCACAGGGAAAATTTGGAATATAACACTAGGTATGTAGGTATTAAAACATTTGAGGACTATTCCAAACACCTAAATGTGATATTAAAACTAATTTCAAGTCAAATATCAAGCAGAAATGACCTGCTATTTCTTAAAACACCGATCGTTTGTGTCTAGTCCCATGTGTGCATATTGGTGTAGACTGACATTTTTTTGAAGTTTTGCTCATAGAATTTTAAGTTAAAATTTGGTCTTGGGTGTCCAGTTTTCAAGGAATGAGCATTAGAAAATATGATCTTGAAACCTCTTACCCCAGTTACATCTGAAATTTAGTTTTCACAATTGGTAAAAAAAGATCGATTTTTTGGTGGCTATGTCTGCACTGTTGTAGCATGAACTGAGCTGTATTCCTCCCAGAGTCTTGGGGCAGAATCTGTCAGTGGAGAGCCTTTGACAGCAGATGCATTTCGGAACGTCTAAACTTTGAAGGGGCCTACTTTTATCATCTTTAAAAGTGATGCAGTGATTGTCTGATGTGAAATCCAATTATCTTAGCATACTTTGGTGAAATGGTGGATGAATTTTTTTTTATTAAACTAGACCACAGAAAAATTGAATTCCATTGTATCAGAAGTCTAACGTTAATTTACTTTTACACATCAGTCATTGACGTCTTTTCTTAATGTCAATTTTTCATTTCTAAAGAAAATGATTGTCAAGCTTTTAATTTATCGATTTCTCTAATGAGGCAATTGGCTTAACACATTTTAAAGCCAATCAGCTCAGGTTCTGGATATTCTCATCAAGTACACACAAAATTAGCTTCTGTAAGCCCTATCTGTATTCTAAACTTGTACTTAAGGTCCATCTCACTTGCACACATTACTCGTGACTCTGAAAGTATTATACTGTCATGATAGTCAACTAGCATAATGTATTCGGTTTTTTTTTTCTCTTTTCCTCAATATGCCTGTGTCTCCTGATTTCTTACCCCCCAGACTTCGTCAGCCCTTATTCCTTGCCATTTTGGTTATTACCTCATTTGTCGTTATGTGTGTGCTCATCTCACTGTTATTTTCCCCCTTTTCTTGTTTTCCTGTTTGTGATAGTCTACATCAGCCTGTCCTTGTTATCTGTTTTCTCTGCTTCCTGTTATGCCAGACCCCTCTTGTAATTCCCTATGTCATGATTAAAACAAATTGTTTAACTCATATACACTTGATTATCTGATCTATAAATGCATCATCGGGATTTTTTGGTGTAGAGGGACCCTAAACCCTTCAAGCTTTCGATTTACCAGGTCTCCTTGTCTTTCTTCTTACAAGTCATTAATTTCATATAATCTTGCTTTCTCCCTTTATTTACTATGGTATCATGTAACCTGATGGACGTTTGTTTAAATGACACGTAATGTCCTCTGTCTTACATTGTATTAAAAACAGCTGGAAAAGAAGGATCAATAAACCCATTTACCTTATCGCTTATCATCACTCAGCTCCGCCACTCAGCCCTAAAATGTGCATAAAATGTCACCAAAAATCGTCATACAGTATCATTATTGTGTTAATTCCATCGAAATCATGTTAAACACTCCAGGATAATGTTTAATGGATGCAACACTTCTTGTCCAGAGAGGACATCGCTAGATACCATACACGAGCAACATTGATACCGTAGACCACTGTTTATTTTTTTTCATAATTTGGAGGATTTCATATTTTGTGTATACATATTTCCCCAAAAGGTTCATTCACATTTGGGCAAAGTCAAGCCTACTTTTGCATTAGTAAAAGCATCCGGGACATCACAAGTATACTTGAAGGAGCCGCTATAATCCTTACATTTTAGTAATCAAAAGAGCTTTCCATCTTTTCTATCGAGTAGCTTTCTGGAGACATCATTTATGTCTCACACACAAACCGACCCAAACAGATAATGAGAATTACTCCCACGACTTATACACATAAATTAATTTAATGCTAATATATATTCTCCAGTAACGCCGCCGAGGCGAACCTACAAAAAACCATCTTTTTATTCCTTTCACTACCTTTGTGTCTGCTAATATTTTGAAAATTTGTACGCTGAAATGTGCATCCATGTTTGAAGTTGGAAACACCTAGAGACACTTTCGCACCTCTGGGTTGTATAATCCGATATAACAGAAGTTATGCATATTACTAAAACATTGTATCATTATTAATACCTAACCTAACAATCTCTTCTTACAGGAATCTATTCTAGAAATCTTATTCAAAAGCATTCTAGCTTGAAGCTATTTTATCCATGTACCTCACAAACTTAAAAAAAACCCGAGAAATCTGGAGAAAAAACGAAACTAGAAACAATCTAAGAGACCCCACCCCTTCCCCTAGACCCAATCAAAAGCCAAAAAATCACAAACGCTATATCGCTTATTGGCTTCTTAAAACACGCCCTGATTACAGACGCACAAAAAAAGGCCTCGCAAGTAGCTACTAGCACATTGCGCTCTAATAATATTCCTTCAATTGTGGAGTGCAATCATATGCCTCATTTCAGCCATTTTCACTGCATGGACGGCCGTAAATTTGCCCAGAACCGATTGTTTTTCTAGCAGGGCCACAGTGTATACATGTGTGTACTTCCGCACGTAATAAGCGTTAATAATTTGTTCTTTTCACACAGAAAGGAAAACTCAGCAAGTCAAATTATTGCTGTTCACCACTTTGAGTACGCGTATACTTTAAATACCGTGTTACATTATTTTGGATGTTTTTTTTTTTTACCTGCCATTGAAAATCCAGAAACATAAAAAGTTAATTCTTCCTAGATGAACCTCTTGACTGTTATTTCCGAGTCATATTGTCAATGTGTGGGGGTGGTATTGTGAACCCCCAAAAAGCATGCAACCACAGTCTACTTTTATACCACTTATCCCCTCCTACTCACGAATGCAAAGTAATCCGCTACTCCTACGGAAAGTGAAGTCAATCGCACCGTCCCTCATAGCCTAAATACGCACGCGCACCACACTCCACGCACTCTTTTCCTCGGGCCTCATAGTTCACCCAAGATACGGTTGGGATGTTGTATTCCAGAAATCCCCACCATATTATTACAGGCTGTAGTCACAAACATCCACATGATCTCATCTAATGGTCACATGATTATTCAATGGTCACATGAGTTTCCTTTAGTGGTCACTCGGTTTCATCAATCATCATACTAGTTTCATGGCCTCCCCAGTAGTTCACACATCACACATGGTCTCTCCAGTGGCCCACCCTCCCCCATGTTCCAAGTTCAAATCCCAGTTGGTATTCACGTCTTGCCTGAAGGAATGACAGCAGACTTAAACATCGTCACAACTTTTACCATCAAAAGCGTGTTTCCTTCAAGCAGCGCTCCCTCTGTTTAGCTTCTGCTGAAGCTTTGTATTTATCCTAGTTTCATTTTAGACTCTGGCAACTTGCACCAGCTCTGACAGAGACCAAGTTTGACGTCTTTGAAGAGAAGGTCTTTGTCCATATCCGCCTGTGCGATTTTGAACTAAAGGGGAAAGAAGAAAGACTCACAACCAGAAATATAAAATGAAGGGCCGGGGGGGGGGGAAAGTACATTAGAGAGTAGGGACGGCACCCCTCATGTTATGTATACTTTGACCAATCACAAATAAGCCAACATTTGCTGATTAATCGAATTATCTATATATAGTTTTCTAAATCGTACACACCCCTTTTATTTAATTTTTATGACATCTCATACCACTATTTATTTCTATAAAAAGTATGGCTATCGAAACGGTGTACACCAACATCCACCCGGAAAAAAAACATACCTTACCTATGGTTTGGGGATGCTGTTATTAAGACCATAGACCCATCCTACTCTACCTCACAGATCTAGAAACAGCACCTTCTGTGCATATAATGTTAAGTTTAGCAGGTTCAGACAGAGACATCCCCTTGTAATTGCAAGTCCTTTCCTATTGGGAATTCACAATTGTAAGGGCCTACATGTCTCTCGTACCTTCTAACGTTCACACAACTTGACCGCAACTTTTATGACATTCCTTGTTATCAGGAGAGTAACAGGTCTGGTTTTATATAATAAAGATTAAGTGGAGATTAGTCTAGTTTTCTTGTTCAATCTAGCAATACATCACACAGTTCATAGGAAATTAATTAAAGCAGAAAATAGAGGATTGTAACCATCTTTATCTAATAATTGGGACTGAGTATATTCATGCTGGTCATACCGTTTGGGTACTTATGTCATGTATAAGTTCAGCAATTAAAACCCAAATTAGACCTTATTGTTAATGTACAAGCATGATAATTTATATGTATAGATAAATGCGTCTATTGTATTTTTGATATGTGGGAACCGGTACCATCAGAACATTTTTACTGGTTAAATTTTGTGCCATTTATAGCTTGTTTTTATGGAAATTAGAGCAAAACAGTGTATAAAGCACACCTTGAAGAAGTAACTAGTTTTCTGAATATAATCTAATAAGAGGGTGTCCAACATTTCATGTAGACACCAGATTTTGAACACTCTCTTTTTGGTCACATAAATACTGTTCACACACTTAGTGCAGTTAGGCTGCCAATAACTTTGAGATGTTTATACTCTAACCAGCCGTGGAGCGAGTTTGGTCCGCATCATGCTTATGGTTGTCTTAAGACACTCACAAACTCTTATCTGATTTTGTGGGAGCTTCGATCCTACTTCCCAGACTCTTTTCAGATATCTGTCATGATTGGCATAGAGGGCGAGAAAGCGAACGAGGTTCCTGGTACGCAATCGAGTAATTGCGAACACGATCTTGTGTAAAGACTGGAGGTAGAAGCACACTTTTTCAGAGAAATCAGCAAGAAATTGTATTAGAACATTTCAAATAAAACTTAGAGACAACACAAGATACCAGAGCACGAGATCGAATCATGGACCATAATATTTGAATATCGTAAAGCACAGTAGGTTCGCGTATGAGACGTAATGATAAGAGTAAATGAGCAATGGGTCGCGAAAGAAATGGCCCGTATGCACACTAGAGCTAAGCATAACCCTAGAGACGCAGAAGATAAACTAAAAATATATTCACTGATGTCACACCGCATGGAGTTCTATCCCTGGATCAAAAGCTACCGTAGACACTCAGCCTGTTGACATAAAGACCCTCTAGCTTATCCTAGAGCGAAACTGCTCCTTCTACATTCTCCACACTTTGTGCCTAAATCACACGCCTACGAGCATGCCTACTCAGACATTGCTGTCGATATTTAACTAGGGCTGCAAATTCCTCGAGCGAAATCAAACAGTCTGAATACCACGCTGTTCCTACGCTATCCCCAGACCTATTACGCACGAAGGCTTCCGCCCCACGAGACCCAAAAGCCCCAAAGAGCAGGAAGGACAAGCCGTTCACTCTTGATACACAGAAAGGTATCTTGTACTAATACCTATCTTCATGCGTCTTGCCGCTAATGAGAATAAATCGATCAAAAAATGAAGAAGATTGAGACGTAAAACTGTTGAGGCGAGCCCGTAGAGTGGAATTTTCTGTCGTTGAGGTAAGAGAATTAAGAGGAGAAGAAGTAGCGCAATTTTAGTAGGACTAGCAGGAGATGAAGAAGAGTATAAGGAGAAAGCAGAGAATGAATCATTGAAACAGCCACCCAAGAAGTCGAGGAAGAAAAGACATGTGTTGAATTTTTAAAAAGCAAATAAAATCACTACAATAGGAATAAACAGACTTTAAAAGCAAAGACATCTTCTAGGTCCATAATTTCTGCTAATTACTCAGGATCGGCAATGGAATCGGGATATTTATAGGCACATCGGAACACTTTTCAGTCTCGCTAGACGGAGACAGCGTGATTGATTGTTAGATCGGTATAACACGGTTTAACATCGATTCTGCGGTAAATAACAATAGGCGATGAAGATACAGATAGTATTAAGGTACACGCACACATCTGCGTAGTTATACACTATACGGATAGCGTCGAAACTCAAGCGTCAGACTCCTACATTCCATCCACGATTATGTAGTAAGAGCGTATCAAGCATTGTTGGTCGTAAAGCTAGCGTTCTTGTGCAGACTAGAGCCGTATTATGTCCAGACCGAATCATCTATCACCGCGATCCTTCCCGATCTGAGAAAATTGCCAAATCGTGGCGAGAGCGGCATAGTGGAACGGGGGCTTATGACAGATCACCCATTAATTTTCTTTAGAATTTTCTTAACTTATATCATCACCCACCATTATTTTTCTCTCTTTTTATTTCTTTTTACCATCTATCACATGATCCTTTATGACCATTACAAGGTATAAAATTAAAACTTTGCAAAAAAAAAAACTGATTATAATCACATTTGTTCATATCACATGTATTACCTATATGGGATAAGAGATATATCTCATTTCCCGTCTTTTATGTGGTCATATTCAGATAAAGTGGGACATTTAGCTGAAATTTTAATGTGGCGCTGTGCCTTTGAAATGCAAATTAGGCTCTGAAATCAACACAAAGGCTTCTTTACAATACAAACAATTATTTAAGTCAAACATTATGCAAGGCTCAACATTAAGGGGCGCCGGGCGCCCGGGGCGCCTAGATTACCTACCAGGACCCTCAGATCAGAGGAATATCAAAAAGTAGTTGCCCGAGTTGACCCTCAAAATGTTTTGCCAGCACAGGGAAAATTTGGAATATAACACTAGGTATGTAGGTATTAAACATTTGAGGACTATTCCAAACACCTAAATGTGATATTAAACTAATTTCAAGTCAATATCAGAGCAGAAATGACCCTGCTATTTCTTAAACACCGATCGTTTGTGTCTAGTCCCATGTGTGCTAATTGGTGTAGACTGACATTTTTTGAAGTTTTTGCTCATAAGATTTTAAGGTTAAAATTTGGTCTTGGGTGTCCAGTTTTCAAGGAATGAGCATTAGAAAATATGATCTTGAAACCTCTACCCCAGTTACATCTGAAATTTAGTTTTCACAATTGGTAAAAAAAGATCGATTTTTTGGTGGCTATGTCTGCACTGTTGTAGCATGAACTGAGCTGTATTCCTCCCAGAAGTCTTGGGGCAGAATCTGTCAGTGAGAGCCTCTGACAGCAGATGCATTTCGGAACGTCTAAACTTTGAAGGGGCCTACTTTTATCATCTTTAAAAGTGATGCAGTGATTGTCTGATGAATCAATTATCTTAGCATACTTTGGTGAAATGGTGGATGAATTTTTTTTTATTAAACTAGACCACAGAAAAATTGAATTCCATTGTATCAGAAGTCTAACGTTAATTTATTTTACACATCAGTCATTGACGTCTTTTCTTAATGTCAATTTTTCATTTCTAAAGAAAATGATTGTCAAGCTTTTAATTTATCGATTTCTTGCATCATCATTAAGTAACGGCATAGATCTACAAAATTGGTGTATGAATTATGAATGGAAAAAAAAGATGAATAAAGAAAAGTTAGCTCCCTGTCCGAACCCATTTTTCCCCCTACCAACTCAACCGCCTCCCTCGCTAATAAGAAGGGGAAACTTTGTTGTTTGTTTTATTATCATATTTTTTTTTTTCGGAGCAAAAAATATGATACCAGTATTG
>CALNVZ010001721.1:10723836-10737877 GCA_940671915.1 Paracentrotus lividus
AATTCAGTGACTGTGCCAAACACTGGATACAAGACTTGATCTTTCCAGCTAAAACTGCAATTTTTCGTAACTCTGTTTGGAAAGAACCTATACATAACTCAAGATCCTTCATTTTTCTTTCAGTAATTTTTATACAAGTTACCCTGCTATCCCATGTCATTTCTAACGAATCTAGCACTGGACCGGAGTCCATTAGATTTCTCAACGTTTGGCACCAATCTGCTTCCAGTAAGTCATTTTTCACTGCCTAGGCCATGATATCACATGATTAAAAGGAAGTCACACGACCCCATCCATCATCTAGATACGAAACAATGGAATTACCTCTCCTTCACCAAGGATTAACAATAGGTTTGAGACAGTTAGTGCATAAGGAGCCGTTGCCGACCCAAATGGCAAGACTTGAATGGAGAAAAACCTAGTACCACTACCAAAATCCCTGCTGAAGCCTAAGAATTCCACATGTTCTTGGAAATTTTCATAATGATGGTAACCTGACATAAAGTCAAAGGAAAAACATAAAATTTCCTTTTTCGAATAAGACATTGATACAGTTCCAATATTAAAATTTAATTTTGTTCTACCACAAGTACTTGTTGACATACTGTAAATCAAGAATTAGCCTCCTTTATTGGAGATCTGAATTAAAATTGAAAAGGGGTTTTAACAACATGAGGTGCAGTTGGATATTCAAAAACCAAATCCTTTCGATTTAATCATTAATGGCCTCGGTAATAGACTCGGGATATGACGGTCCTGACTTATTGTTTCTCCGTTTTTTCTTGAGGTGTCTGTAAAAAAGGTAACTTAAAACCGTATTCAATCATTTCTGTAACAAACTGAGATGCATCAATGATTTCCAAAATGGTAAGGATGCCTTTAATCAATGGTTTTGAATTTCCTTGTTCATAATCGAAATAATTTCTCATCTAAAATTCTTCCTTACACCCTGTAAATCCTCCCAAATCGACTCTGCCATGATTCAGTGTTTCGCCATCGCGATTAGAATATGTTTCTTTGTTTCCTATTTCAGTCAAAGGACCTGTTGACGGACCGGGAACAGTTATTTTCCACTTGGATCAAGAAGGACCTGTGTCCTCTCTCTATTGGGAATCATTCCTGAAAGCTGACGATTTAAACTTAAAAGATCTTTCTTTTCTTAGAATAGATATAAGTACTAGTATGTACCAATACAAAAAATGAACAACATAGTCAAGATAGCAATTTACTCAATCATAAATTTCTTTGATGTGCATCCCTTTCAACTCTTTCTTCTTCATTCAACACCCTTAACCAAGGAAACAATTAACAAGTTGACAATTACCTTGTTCAGTAAAACCCTCAGACTGATCGTGATCAAGTGGTCCCTTAATTCTGTTAGGTATCTTTGAAGGAAGAACCTTGGTTCCTGGTACCTGGACATTCTCTCTTCCAATGACCTTGTTTGCCACAGGCAAAACAGAATTCGATGAGTCTGAGACCAACTGCATATCCCCTCCAACTACTTGCAGAGGAGCTGGCAACACTCCCATTCGAGAACTTATTTCTTGACCCAAAGCCATGAAAAAAATTTATGGGAAAAAGAAGTACTAATAGAAGGACCATGAGAGACTCCACCATTCTTGAACGAATTACCCTTCTTCTCCAACGAACGGGATGACTTGCACTTCCTAACTGCACGGGCCTGAGCCTGCCTGATCCTCTTTTCATCTTCCGAGTCGCTAACTAATTCGTCGCTCAAATACTCTTCCACTGCGGAACACCCTACAAAATGAATAGGATTACTCTATCCATATTGGTTATTAGAATAATCTATTATAATTTTTTCGTAATGAAATTCTTACGGATAAACGAATAGCTTCAAAAATCGAACATAACACTATGTCTAATGCATACAAAATTCTTATGCATTTCATTCAATACTCAATTGATTGGGAAAATGAAAGATAAATATCAACATAGCTTTCATCAAAATTTTCTCACTAACCTGCTTCAGAATTTCTGCTATTCTGATAAGCTTTACCTTTAGTGAAATCGGCGACACCCTACGTATAAGGCAAGTGCTGAAACTAGCTTGCCTTCCTCAAATAAGACCACTCCCTTCTCCAATTTCTCCTGAAGTTTAGAATGAAATTTTATACACTTTGTCTTGTAACAAAAGGACAATTCGGAAGATCTTATAACTGCTGAAGCTCCGAAGAAGCAGCCGAAAACTTTTTCTCACTCTCTTCCATAACTTTTTAATTCGACATTGTAATTAATCAACTTCCATAAGCTGAATATACAACGTTACGGCCTATAGATTTAACACGTTGAAGCGCTGATAAATTAGACGTCCGTCTTGTTCTGCGTCAAACTCGGTCAGTGAATTCTGAATGAGTCCGGAATTCAGACACTCCTCTCGCAAGCATTCATATGCAAATTGGATGCTTCTGCTAAGAAAGAAATATATTTGTTATTAAATGTGTCCAATATATTGTCCAATTATTATAATTCATACAATTTATACAATTCATACATACATATATAAAATTGAATTCAATTCAAATTTCATCACCCAAATTGTTAAGAAATTTTCCTTCATGTTGTGATCGTTCTTTTGCAAATTACTCAGAAAAAAACCATCATTAATCAGTCGGTATAACCAATTATCTCCGACAAAGAATTTACCGTTGAACTTGTACATTAAGTCGATGAATGGAGTCGGGAACAAACGAATAACGGTATCGTGAAAGGCGTGTAGGGATAGGGCGAAGTCGGATACCAGACCGATTAAAACAAAAGAGTGAATGAAGTGGGTGGGTGTTGTCTCTCATGATTGCACGGACCTTCTCTACAATTTGTTCGGTACAATGAAACTCTACGGTAACTAATTCGGCCCCAATTACGCGTTGTGCAATTTTACGTGGCCTTTCCAACTTCTTTTTGTCCTGTTTTGATAAATTGCCAAATGAACATATCATATTGAAAAGCAGGACACTCTTTATTATCGAATTATAAAACAGAGTCATTATCATTCGGTCTACGTGAAAACTTTTCAGCCTGCGAAGGAAAAACATTCTCTTGTTAGCCCTCTTAGACACTGACTGTGTATTATCGCCCCATGACAGTTTGTTATTCAAGATAGTTCCAAGATATTTGTAGTTTTCAACCTGTTCAATAACCTTATTGTGGATGATCATTTTATGATGGTCTCTATCAGTTCGAAGAAAGTCAATTATCATTTCTTCAGTTTTGGTTGTGTTCAGTGTCAAATGGTGATCGTCACACCAGCGAATGAATTCATCTACTTGTGAGAAATAATCATTAGCTTGATGAGACAAAAGAGCCACGATCACTGTATCATCAGCATATTTGAGTATACTACAACATGGGGTTGAACTTACGGTGCCAGGTAAAAATGGCAGAGGTAAAAATGGCAGAGGCAAAAATGGCAGAGGTAAAAATGGCAGAGGCAAAAATGGCAGAGGTAAAAATGGCAGAGGTAAAAATGGCAGAGGTAAAAATGGCAGAGGCAAAAATGGCAGAGGCAAAAATGGCAGAGGCAAAAATGGCAGAGGTAAAAATGGCGGAGGTAAAAATGGCAGAGGTAAAAATAATGGCAGAGGTAAAAATGGTGGAGGTAAAAATGACAGAAGTAAAATGGAATGTCTTACCATATCCATGGTCTTACGCAATCCAATCCAATTGTCATAGCAAAGCACATACATATAAGTATGGCAAATTCCCTAAGGAAAGGGGTAAATCATTAAGAAAGAAAACTCATGATGAGAAGGGATTTTCAAAAATCATTGCTGGACTGCCTGGAGGGTTCCTTATCTTTAGAATTGACTGACTTCCATTTGCACTATCCGCTATGAGATGTTGTTATACCGAAGTGAACGGTTGTTATATTAATTTTACATTATTGCCTTGTAACTGTGCATGTTATAACAAATTATATTTTGGGTAATTTTATACTTTATAATAATTATGATGTAAAGGTAAAGAAGAATTACTTTCGTTTGATATGTTTTGTTGTTCATCTGCATTTATCCATGACCATGCACACCAAGTTAGAAATGACAATTCCCACACGCACTGACACGTAACTTGTTATGATTATACTACAGTCTGTGTCAAATAAAATGGTACAGTTGGAAAACATTTTTGTATAGTATGAAGATTAATAACAACCTGGTATTGTTTAATATTTTCATAAAGCTAGAAAATCAGACTTTCTTCTGCAATTTTTTTCATCACATTTGGTGCAGTATTTTTTGAGATATGACTAATTTTCTACAATCAAGAATAATCCATTTTTCGCACGCCGTCCCATGCCTTTGTGTATGATTTCGCATAATGACCGTGAATTCGGCGCTCCAGAACAATAGACGAGCGTAATTTCGATTTGTTCCTCGTCGCATAAAACTTAGCATAACTTTAGTTTTACAGAAGCAAATTATACAGGACAAAGTGCATCAGCAAGAGAAATCTTTTGGCTTTAATTTGACACCATAAACACGCATTATATGAAAAGATTTCACACCTTAATGATCTTTTCCCCGACTGTACCATTTTTTTTGACACAGACTGTATAGTGCAAGTGGAAGTATAATTATGTTTTCAAAGTTGTCAATAATGATGGGTTGATGTGATTATGGCGTTTATTAACGTTTGGGGTTTCAGTTTATTCTCTTCCTGCGTATAAACTAATTTCAAATCATGTCCATCAAGTAATGTGAAATAAAACCAAATGAATGTAAATTGATGTTCTGGAGGTCAGAATCCAAATAAAATATCATGGTAACAAGAAAAAAAATAGACGAGCGCGAAGCGCGAGCGAAAATTATACTCGAAGTATAGAGACCAGAAGGCGTAGACGTTTAAGATCAATTTTGCCCCTATTATTGAAAGACCAATTTAACGACCCCCTTAGTTTTAGGTCCATTTGGCGCTCTTACCCCTTTTCTCCTCTTTTCGGCGCCCCCTTTGTTTCAGGTCCATCTGGCGCCCATACCCTTTTCTACCTTTTTCTCCTCTTTTCGGCGGCCCCTGTGCACGTAACTGGGGTGGGGGCGGGCGGGCGCCGTGCCCTCGCAATACGCGCATGATTAACCAATATTATGAACTTTAATTGAAGTATTTTTTTTTACAAATTTTACCTGGTATCAACTTATACAATATAGGCCTGTAATGAAAATGAAATAACACAAATTATATAGGCCTATAATCAGCTCATTTAAAGTGTTTTACGAACAAGAGTCCTGACAAGGTGTAAAAGGTCAATGACAAGTGTCATATTATTTTTATGCTGATATCGACTAGAAAGGTGCAGTCTTTTTCGATTGTTGTATCATGAAATGGATTTATATTCGTGAGATAAATATCGACTTCTAAAAGTTAAATCGAAGTTTAAATTCATTTTGAGATTATACTCAGTTTCAATCACGGAAACGGTTCTGAAAGTGGCGGGGCCGACATGCAATGAAAACACACAATGAGGTGGTAATTTTCACTTTTTTGTACGCTCTGGCCGGTGTCAGATCATTAAACCGCAAATGCAACTTCTGCCATTTTTACCTCTGCCATTTTTGCCTCCGCCAATTTTACCTCTGCCATTTTTACCTCTGCCATATTTACCTCTGCCATTTTTACCTCTGCCATTTTTGCCTCTGCCATTTATGCCTCTGCCATTTTTACCTCTGCCATTTTTACCTCCGCCATTTTTACCTCCGCCATTTTTACCTCCGCCATTTTTACCTCCGCCATTTTTACCTCCGCCATTTTCACCTCTGCCATTTTTACACCGAACCGAACTTACACAGTCAGATGTATAGAGGGAAAACAAAACCGGTGATAACACGCACCCCTGCGGGGCGCCTATGTACGTAGTCACTGTAGGTGACTGATGACCACTAGACTTTACAAATTGTGTTCGACCTATCAGGAAGTTGTGAATGCATCTAATCAGTCTAAGGTCTACATTCATTCATACATGTGCATTTTGTGGGAGCAAAGCATGTATTGCATTGAAAAATGGCATGGATCAAGCATGGCCCTCTGAAAACAGGGGGTTTAGGCACATTTTACATCTAAACCTTGTAAAATAAAAGGTATATATAGGCGAGCGTGAAGCGCGAGCGAAAATTTTTTACTTAGGGAACTGAAACCATCGCGTTTCAAGCCACTTTTCTTGTATATATTTTTATTCAAGAATCTGCTTAAAATTTTTTGCCACAAAAGTGGAAGGGGGTTCACTTCCCCCTTTTCTTTTCTTTTCTTTTCTTTTCTTTTCTCTTCTGTCTTGTTACATAGCAGTAAGTTTTGTCTTTCAACCACTTATGTTTTGCCGTATTTTGTTTCGTCCTATTTTGTAGACCTGATGAAAGCCATGCGGGCCGAAAGCTTGTAATAAAAGGAATAAGAGAGCTACGTTTCGATTTGTCTACCGTCCTTTATTTCGCCTGTATTAAAATAAGATGAATCACTGCAACCATGGACCTATAACCTCTAGGTCCATGCTGTAACCCACGTTCAACAAGGGGCCGTATTTCGTTATATGATGCACTTTTTGGTACCCTTTACCGTTCTGTTGAATTATTTATTTTTTTTTTAGCTCTGTACCCTGGTTTCCCAAAATTAAAAAAAAAATTAAATTTGAGTAAAAACAAAATAAAAAATAATTCTTGTTTGTGAAATACGTGCAATTTATCAATCTTTTGTACTCGTTCAATCTTTTGTACTCTGTTAAAGTTGTTAAATCTTGTTGAATCTAGAAGACTACATAATAATGGGCACGAGGTGGCGCTACACAACGAGGGAACCCGGGGTACAACGGTACCCCGGGGTACGGCGTGGTGCATCATATATCATTTGGATTCAAAGGATGATGTTTATTAGCCTACATTCTTTCTATTAAAACAGAGGAATCGTCGGCCCTTTTTTTTAATCGCTCATATTCTGGTCCAAACAAGCCCCCATCCCATCTCCACCCCCCCCCCGGCAGAGCGACATTTAATCAAGAATGAGTCTTTTAGTAGAAATTTTGAACTTGGACAAAACAATTTCAAAATGCATCAATACTCCCCTAGCGAAATTTAGAGGTCTGGCAACGGTTCTTGCATGAGGTGACACTACATTTGCTCCTGCGACAATTGCTCCGGGCTTTATTTCGTCTAAGAT
Source organism: Paracentrotus lividus (assembly GCA_940671915.1). Lineage (NCBI taxonomy): Eukaryota > Metazoa > Echinodermata > Echinoidea > Camarodonta > Echinidae > Paracentrotus > Paracentrotus lividus. The sequence goes on from CALNVZ010001721.1 coordinate 10,731,001, forward strand.
ATAGGGTTAGGGTTAGGGTTGTAATAGGGATTTATATTAGGTTTAGGGTTAGGTTTAGGGTAGGGTATAGTGTAAAGTCCCTGGTTGAAGTTAGTCATTCGATTAGTGTATGGAATTTATAGCGGAGCAATTGTCGCGGGAGCAAATGTCATGGAATCTGATATGAACTAGTCCCATAAGCCTATGATCACCCCTTTGAAAGAATCTTTCATATGTAAATGCCCCTGGTAAGGATAGATCAACCCCTTTCCACCATCATAACAATTGAACGGTAACAGTGATACCCTTCCCCCTCCACCACGCCTGCCACAGATTATTTCAGTTTCGGACTAACAAAACTAATTTAATTTCCGAATTAACGAACCTTCGGAATAACGAACCTTATTTCGTTTTCGGAATGACAAACCTTCAGAATGAAGAATCCTATTTCGTTTTCGGAATGACGAACCTTCGGAATAACAAACCTTCGGAATAAGGCCACAAATGTTTGGATTAACGAACCCTTTTTTATTTTCGGATAAACGAATATGAGGTATAGGCAGTTTACGTGTTTCGGAATGACGAACCCTTTCGAATAATTAACCTTTGGAATTACGAGGTGTAACCAAAGAATCTTTTCTTTACATGAATAAGGTAAGAAAAGTCATTTTGGATTGACTTTGTATCCAATATAACTTTTTGAGCCATTTTCGGTCTGAGAAGGATGTATAAAATTTTAATAGCAAAGTAACAGTATGACTGATTATTATGTCTCCACAACCAACGGTAGTGCTCTAGGCTTTATATTTTCAGGTTTTCTGTCCGTCTAGTTTACTTGTTATCCCAATTTCTCAAGAAGCATTTGAAATATAAACCTTAAACTTGGGGCTGGTATGTATCACCATAGGAAGCTGATCAGATTGTGGTAGATTTTTAAAAAATGTAGGTAAAAGGTCAACATATAAAATCTAAGTATTTTTTTTATCATGATACTAAACCTTAGGTTTAGGGAGTTAGGGTTTAGAACAAGATTAGGTTAAGCATAGGGCTAGGTTTAAGATTAAAAGGCTCATATAGAAACACTTGTTCATAAATATTCTACAAAGCTGTCAGACTAATAGTATTTGATGAATAAAGGGGTGTTATCCTTATGTCAATTATAAAAGCCTCCAAGCTTGTCTTCTGTTCAAAATAGACTACGTTAAGAGGTTAAAAGGGTTACTATAAAAAATATGGTATTTATTTTTTTTTTTTTCTCATTTTATATTTTTTTTTAATACTTTGTAGTACATAGGTCAATTATCAACTTTGATTCAACAACCACTTGAAATTTGTTGTAAGTACGTGTATCACTACATAATGACAATCTGGGCAGATTTTGGAGTACAGAGTGCCTCATGAAATTTGAAATGAAATTCCTGGTCTAGGCCTTTTTAACAATTTCGAGAACCACTTAATGCGTAAAGTGTTAGCACCATTGAAGGTGACAATCTGAGTAGTTTTGGAGGAATGAGGTCAAAGTTTGTAGTTCTGAAATTAATGGTTTTTGGGGCAGTGGTGTATAGAGAAAGAGAAACAGAGAAAGATATGAGACTTTAGTATAAAACATACATGTTGAGAGAGAGAGAGAGAGAGAGAAAAGGGTCTAGGAAAACTGACAGACTATAAATAGGGATGGCCACCCAAAAGCAAAAAGCCACTAGAACGGTTTCCACTTCACTGTATGGATGTAGTCACTCATGCATTTACAATGCAAACAATAACCCATGCACTGCCTACTTAATAATACACAGGCAGAGAAATAGCAAAATTTTCAATAAAAAACGGCTTTCGAAATTGTCTTTTGGCCAGTGGTAAATATCAATCATTTTTATTCTTAATTGGTCAGTTTCTTCCTTAGAAAATACCTCAACAGGTGATCAACTTTTCCTGTTGAAAAAATTGATATGAAAAAAACTACAGCGTGTTCAAAGTGATGCTTCTGTGTGATGTGTGTTGTGACTGGAATTTCTCATGATTTGACTAGATTCAGATAAGGAAAAGTGGATATCTATAAAAATTTAACTATTTTTGAACAAAAAATGTATTGGGGTGAAAAACAAAGAACAATGTTTACCACTGGCCATTTAAGTTTAAAATTACTCTACCCTCTCCAACACTCGGCTCTGAGCCACACCACCATGAAATAGCCTATTGTCTAGGGTGTTCCCATTGAAACATGCCCTATGGAGTATTTTTCCACGGTGGTCATATTGGATCACATAAGGTAACATAGATGTCAAACCGTCAGTTTGTACTGCCATAACTTTTTGTATAATCTACTCATACGCCTCAATTATGTTACTATAATCTCATTTCATGTTGATACACACATAGAAAATGTTTGGTATGATTTGGTTTAATAAATCAAAGACAAAAGGACCATAAACTTGAGCTTTTATTGCATTTTCTGGCTTTGTCTGAAACTTGTAAAAGTGTTCTAGCAGCTCATTGGAAATTTGAGACACTCTTTGGGTCATATCTTTGAAATGGAACATCCAATTGTGATAATTCAAGTACCAAAATGTTTCTTTTAAAATGCTCTATCCAATAAGCCTAGCAAAAACAACTTAAAAATAACTAAAAATTTTAGTGGACATCCCTACTATAAAGATTTAGAGTAAATAAACATTATGGTGGTCCTGTAGTGCACATGTATAGTACCCGTCCAGATTAGTATGGGATCATACATGTACATATGTGTACATCCATGTACGTAGCTGAAATAAATAAAATAAAATAAATGTTTCAACCTGATAGCCTTTCTTCATAATTCATTTGGAACCATAGTATCATTGACAGTGTTTGTATATTCTTGAGGCAAAATTCATTCCTTTTAATAATATATTCCTAAGAGCAGTACATGTAGGTAACCATAGGCCAGCTGGTTATGAAACAATTTTGAAGACAAACTTAACAAATTAATGAAGAAAAAAAGAGAGAAAAAAAAAGGTAGAAAATTTGGTAGGGATTGTCATTGAATAAAATTACCTGTTTCACATTTCTCCCAAATGTACAAATATGTTTCATTTATACTTTTAGAAATAATAAAGGTTCCAATATTCCAAACCGTTAGAGCCCTCAAACTTGTCTTCTGTTCAAAATAGACTATAGTAAGAAGTGAAAAGAATTACTTAAAGGATGGAACTTTTTTATATACTTCTGCTAAGAAAGGTGTTGATATGAGGTCACCATATTTCCATTTCTTTTTTCATGTATGTCGTCCTTGTTTTTATTTTATGCAGATAGGGCAGTCCAGCAACAAAGTCAACATGAGAGGAATGAAGACAGAGATGTTTGAAGATGTTCATTCATCTGACATTCAAGGATACCAAATTATCTATGTAAAAGAAGAGAACTTGGAAGACGACTGGAGAGAGAAGGATCTCGCTAGAACAGAGATGGCACAATCATTATTACAGCAAGGTATCTATATTTATTATCTAAGAATTAGATCTCAATTGTAATTTCTACTGCATTTCTGTGTGAAATCACAATGTCATTATGGATTGAGACATTGTTGAGGCTTGCAAAAATTAAAGCTTTGGAACCCTACATGCTGTCAGTGCATGTCACATTGTGTCGAGAGGATACCCTGAAAATTTAATTTTCGAACCATCATTACATTTTTATTATTTCATTATTAGTTTCAAACTTTTTTTCGCTAGTTAGATTGCAGTGTTATCTTAGACATACCCAGGTACGTTTCTGACTGTGGCGATATTCATTTATCAATATTTTGGCAAATTTTAGACAAATTAGCTGCAAAATCTCAGGCAAATCCTGTCTGACCCAAATACTTGCAATCATGGTAATTACATCTTAAACTGGAAGCGATTTTTAAAGATCTAGAACAGAATCACTCCTTTAAAGATAGGGATAAGTTGTACATTATCAAATAATACTGTGCAATATGACTCATGTCACAAATAGAACTTAAATCAATTTCTATTGTCTGTATTAAAGTGTACAATAAATACTAAACTTTACCCCCAAAATGAGGTTTTTACCCGCCTAAAGAGGTTTTTATTGTTTTTATTCATATGAGTATATGAAGTATAAGCCACCAATGTTTTTTTGTTACAATTTTAGACAGATGTTCAAATCTCGAGACAATCGGTCAGAGTGTGCCTACCGCATAATCAATGTTTCTAGTTTGTAATAAATGGTTTAGCCAAAGAAACAGTAATGCGTACAACTCAATAGTGAGAACTCACGAGCCAGTGAACAGCCATATCAATTGCTCATGTAGATTGAACAATAGTGTTTTACACAGCAGCAGTGCAGACTTGTAATCATAAGAGACTCACACAGGTGGAAAAGCCATATACAGTGTATAGTTTTGTAATAAAGTGTTTACCCAGAACAGTTCCCTTACAGCTCATATGCGAATCTCACACAGGTGAAAAGCCATACCAGTGTAATTGTTGTAGATAAATGGTTTTTTACCAACCAGCAGTGGACTTGCAATATCATTAAGAGAACCGCACACAAGAGAAAAGCCATATCAGTGATTCTATTTGTAAATAAAAGAGTTTACCACCAGCAGTGTGTCTTACAAAAGCATAAGAGAACCCACACAGGAGAAAAGCCATATCAATGTTCTATTTGTAATAAATGGTTTACCAAGAACAGTAACGTACAACTCAGTATGAGAACTCACACCCAGGTGAAAGGGCATATAGTGCTCTGTTTTAACAAAGTGTTTACCAGCACAGTAGACCTTATAAATCATGAAGAGGCACTACACAGGTGAAAGCCATACCAGTGTATAGTTATGTAATTAAAGTGTTTACCCAGAACAGTTCGACCTACAGCTCATATGCGAACTCACACAGGTGAAAAGCATACCAGTGTATTGTTTGTAATAAATGGTTTACCCACCAGCAGTGGACTTGCATATCATAAAGAGAACCCACACAAGGAGAAAAGGCCATATCAGTGTTCTATTTGTAATAAATATGTTTACGCCATAAAAGTGACTTTACAATTCACATGTCAATTCACATAGGAGAAAAAACAATATCAGTATTCTATTTGTATAATAAATGGTTTACTCCAGAAAAGTGACTTCAACTTCACATGGCAAACTCATACAGGAGAAAAACCTCTTCAGTATTCTATTTGAAAAAGGAGTAACCAGCATGCAGTGATCTTACAAAGCACAAGAGAACCCACTGGTGTGAAAAGCCCAAATTGTTGTTTCTAATTGTAACTAGTTGTTTTGCTGAAAATCTGAAGCCACAGAACTGAAAAATGTGGGTGGAGCTTGAAAAATGGGGACATTCATACAGGTTGATGGACAGAGGCATCAAAAACAAGAAATGTATAATTCATTGATTTGATACTAATCTAACTACATGGATGTCCAAAAAATCAATAGGTCTTTCAAAATTGAAATCATTGTTTTGTTTGTTTCTCCCTGATTTCTCTGGAGATTCTCAAACGATTAGCAAAATTATTCCACATATGGGACTGGGAGTTTAAAAAATATATATTATATTATAAATCACTTAATGTTATACTACACAGGATACATTTGATATCTTTTCGTTAACAAAATGCTCAATGAGGAAAAGCTTATTACATGCCACATTCCAAAAGTGATTTGAACATTGTGTTCTAAAAAAAGGGGTGCAAATTTCCTTGTGGACAAAATTTGAGTAAATGTAGACGTCAGTCACCATGTTTCTCGTGAATAAAGACACGTTTTTCTCAGATTTAATTTTGTTTTGTGTTTTTCACCAACCATAGTTGTTCCAACATTATGATGGACAAACCATAAACAGTTTTTCTTTATCTGTAAAATGAGTGACTAGGGTGCTTAGAACCATTTGAGATGATTTCAAACTTAGGTGTAGTATGAACCGCACTAGGAAGATGGCATCTGATTAGATTATGATTATATAAGGTCAAAGGTCAACAGGTCACCCGAGGTCAAGATGTGAAAATCCGTGCATTGAGTCTTGGTCTATCCGCGATAATCTATCGGGAAACCAATTAAGATATAACTTTAAAATTTAAGGGTGTATCTATCACCAGAGGAATATGGTCTGATTAGGTTTGGAGGTCACAAGGTTCAGGGGTCAAGGTAAAAAAATGTCATTCTGTAAATGCGAAGTAAAGATGAATGTGCGATATTTTTTGATCTGGCAATGGGTGGAAGGCATATACCATCATTTGCAAAAGTTAAGAGCCACGACATTAAATTTTTGGGGTATTATGTTCATGAGGCTTATTTCTTTGTTCCATTGAAATATTATGTAGACATGTTTTCCTGTCATGGTTCATGGGATGAGATTAATGGTTTTAAGCTCATTTCTGAATGATGTCTTGTGCCTCAGAAGGTCTTCATCTGGCACTGTTGTCTCTTACGCAGGATGGGAAAAAAACAGAGTCTAAGTCAGTGTCTAGAGGGTTAAAAATTAGTAACCCTTTCCAAGAAGGGCTACCTGAACGCAAGATTGTCGTAGAGAAGACTAGGTTGTACAAGACGTGTCGTCCACAATGCCATTCACCGAATTTTCGAAAGCGATGGCTCATTTTCCGACCGATGAAGAGGAGTGGTCGGCCAAAGAAAAACAACGCGTTGCGAGGACAACTATGATGAAGAGGATTGTTGGAAGAGAATTGTTTCCATTTCCTTCGTGACATCAAGGCGAGCTGCAGTCTACTGGTTTTACCAGTCAGTAAGGAGTACCTTCTTCGCCGTTAGAGCAAGGAATTTGGGCTAAAAGAATAAGCTCGTCCATTGAACATAATACCCCTAAAAAGTGTTAGGGTGGTCCTTAAACTTTTGCAAATGATGGTATTTCGACTGGCGGCGCTGGTCGGGATCATCTGTTCATCCTTGGTTTCA
>CALNVZ010001721.1:10742174-10753407 GCA_940671915.1 Paracentrotus lividus
CCGGTAGGCTATGGTCCTCGAAGCCCCCGTAGTTATGGGGGGCGACTGGGGGTCGGTTTTTCGTCCTTCAGCCTATTGCTTTCATTCTCTTGCGTCACGCATGTCCAAATAAGTTACACTTATGACACTTTTGATCCTGACAGGTGCCGCTGTTGTTTAGAAATTATAATGAGTGCGTAGTATCGTGATTGTAACACAAACAGGGGTTGCCCAGTTTTCACAAGAGACGCACCCACATGGCTCAGAGTATATTGGAAACTTCTGGAAGAACCCTACTTAAAGCAAGCTTTTAGTTCTTAAGCCAAAAATAATTTTGGAAGATAAATCTAGTAAGATAATTTCCCTTACATTGTGTCCACTTAACATATATATATACATATGCCTACACAAGATGATATAGTTCACGTTATTTCGATTTTATAAGATTTCAGTAAAAGAACTATTGTGAAAAAACATCGAAACAGTCCGTTAAAGTTGAGTACTTGCGAGTAGGATCCGCTATTATAGCCACAAAGGTCACGGCACAACATACACACCACATCCGATGCGAATGCATGTGTCAAATCTGATATACCCGTAGACATTCACGTGGCGCGTGTTAATTCACGCATGTAGGGGTCAGCGACGGGCCGTCTAAAGACCTCACTAGTTACAGAAAGTTATGCTATATTGTTGACTCTCTTTCTCAGCAGATACGCAATTTTCTGTAATTCCTTATGGTTCGTTGTAGTATTTATTCCTAATTGCTTTGAGATTCTGGTATAAACAAGAATGTTTTATTTATTTCTTCTATGACTACTACTCTAGTTTATCTTTTAACTTGTAGTGATAAATTGAGCCAAAAGAAATGATCATTAAATTTCTTATCTCTATTCTGTCCCTGTATGCACGATTTTAATCTAACCCCTAGTATATGTTCCAGTGGTAGCCATGCTTTGCTCATGAATATTTTCGAAGTGATGGATATGGATTGACTAAATTGCAGCTACCCTATGCTGCAACAGTAGACATATGTGATTCTTTACATTCTATAAATAGTTTCAAAGCATTATTTTTTCAATATTCATGACAAAAAAGACCTATAACTCTCTCTCGTTGAATGATTTCTCAGCAAGTGTTTTGATTGGTCAAACCATTCTTGGGGGCTTGAACTTCGTTACTTCATTACTTTAGCATAGGTCGATTTCAACAGAAGAAGACAAAAAGATCACGCGAATGAGCACTCCCATTTTTCAAAAAGTAAGTGTTTTTGATTTTCGTATTTTTTCTTATCTATGATAGATCTTAGCCATATAATTTTTTTTGCGTTAACCATAGCAATCATAGAGATTTCTATACAACTACAGATTTCCCCTGATATTGTACTTTTAAGTACAAGACAATTTTGGGGACATTGTTAGTTGAGTCAAAATGCGCCTTCAAAATTGCCTTGCCATGGACTTTGTACATGGCACTTAAACAGCAGCACGAAGGCGTTTTAGACCCCTACGGAAAGTGTATGCTGATAGTGTCCACCGGCGTCGCATGGGGAAAATCTTTAAAAAAATAAATATAGAAAATTATTAGGAAAAATTTATCCCCGAGAACGTGGAAGTATTTCTGCCTAGGTTTTCCTATATGTATCGATTGCGCAGACTGAAAAACCCGCGATAGCGGAAGTTGTCACAACACAAAACCTTAATAATGTGGACACTCAATGTCTCGGCGAAACCGAAAAGTGGCTAGCGCCCCCTCTTGACAAGAGTGTGTTGGTTTTTTAGGATTGCAAAAACATCGTGGGGCTGATGATTGAAATAAATTCTCTGTGATCAACAGAATAAGTGGAAGCTTCCCCCATCATTTTTCATACCAAAAGTTCATGCGGTAGCAGCGCCAGCAGCATTAGCTTTCCAACAACGCAACCGGTCAAGAGCGGCCAACGTCCGGATTCGTCGTCTTTTCGCTTAAGACAATGCTAAAGTAAAGTATCTCCGTCTGATGACGTCCTATATCAGAGTAGTTTGCAATCTCGCTTTATATCGCTGATTGTGTGATTTTTTTGTGTGCTGGGGAAGACGACGTTTAGGACCGCACCGGGTCACACCCGCGTCCTTCGCCGATCATCAGTTCGTGCTAACTACTGGCAGAGAGTCGTTGAATGCATACGTCGGTGGCCAACTTATTAAGGTGCGGCCCCTTCTCTTATTTCGCGGCCGTCTCTTTTCGACAATCCCCAAACGTGGTGTGTAACATACGGATGGTGTGCGTTATATCGAATTCTCTTGTTGCGATGAAGATACGTCGCAACCTGTCCCCCCTGATGTGGGGACTCGATCGCCATTGTCTTCGGCACGTTCCTGAGGGTGTCTGCGCTCTCATTCTGAGGTACCTTCCTGCACAATTCACGTGTGGGTCTCTGAGGTGCTTGAAGTCTTGCTTGAGAAAATACTTACCGGATCTTTCCCCGATTGAGGAATCGTGGTGGTGCGTAAAATTCTGTATACAACACATGCATTATAAATATGAAACATGTATTGTATAATGCGGCAGCTCGAAGCGCGAGCCGAACTGGTGTTCTCTCAACAGTGTTCGATGTTCTTTAAGAACACGCCAACTAGTTCTCCAGGCGTTCCTTTGCCTCGGGAACTGATTTCTCATTATGAGAAATCTGCAGCCGATCCGTCGCAGTTCTTAGGGAAGTGAAGAAGGATTTCTCTTCCTTTGTCTTTCGGAACGAAGATTGTAGAAATATCTTGGACCCGAAATCCCTTTCCCCGGAGAGTAGACTGGGTCTCTTTGACTCCGGGTCTTAAGCCTGCCTGCAATGATGACAAGTCTTTACATAAATTCGCGACCCTTAACCCTATTCAGACTGGCATTTTCAAGAGGAGATTTTGACTGGGGGGGGGGTCAATTTGACCCCCCCCTGAGATCTCGGCCGCGGATGGTCCGATTGCCGTGAAATTTTGCACGAACGTCGCTGCACATATAAAGGGTGTCGCTGATATGTTTTTTTTGAAAAAAAAATTCGCATATTTAATTTATGCTAATTTATGCATACTCACGTATGCAAATTAGATGCTTTTTTATTGAAATCGTTAATATTTCATTAATAGATATAGTTATGAAGCCCAAATTTTTTGTAAAAGTTGCTGAGTAGCATAGACAACAGTATTGAATTGACAAATTCAAAAATTTCAAATTAATTCTTTTGTATTCTATTGTTTTATGAATTTCTTATGTATTCTATTGTTTTTATTTCTCATGTATTTCTTTGTTTTTGTAATTTTTTATGCTTGAGAAATGTATTTTGATCAATATAAAGACAAATTTAATTAATCAAAAGGCTCAGAAGACACAATTATCAGTGTTATAAAGCAATTTAGAAAAAAACAATATTTTGTACACAAACGCATGCAAAATGATGATTTTCGTTCAATTTTGGCCTGACATGCGATTACATAATGTTGCGTAACGCAACAACGGAGTGTCCGGTATTTTCGAACTTGGTGTCAAAAGTTGCGGGACGCTTGAAAGAAAAAAGTCATAAAGCGCCAGGTTGCGATTCGCAGCGGTTGCGCGGCAGTCGCGGATTTTGTACAGGGGGGGGTCAAATTGACCCCCCCCCCCAGTCTGAATAGGGTTAATGCAACCAGCTTGAAGCTGTCAGGCTTCATAACGACCTTGGTTGGTCTTTTGGCTGCTCCGGGCGCCGACTTGTCTCGAGACTATCGTCTGGTTTTAAATCAAGTAGTAGCCAGATTATCGGGCCTACAGTGGTTGCATCATTCGGCAGTAGCTCATCTGATTTCGGATCTGCGCAGGAGTATTATCCTTCCCCGCCTGACCGTTTCTGAGAAGGTGATCCGTTCGCTCGCGAAGAACATCTCACCTTCAGGTCCCTACCTTTGTGGAGACTCTTTCCCATCTCCTCTCCAGTCGGAGCTTGAAGATATCGCTGTGAACTGTGTCATGTGACCTACTGTACGATTTTTAACACCCCATACATGTACATCATACTTTCAATTGATTTTACGTATTTGTCACTATCATCTTCTTTGACAGCATCGCAGAGATTATGGTGCCCTGAAATCAGTACAACATCTTACAAAAATATCAGTAGCAGATGCAGCCTGATGTCACATAATAAAATATCATGGCCATCTCAGGTCTGCCCCTAATTGAAATGGAGATATGGGCAGGGGATGTAGACTTTTGTGTAACATTACCAACTGAATTTAGTTGTATTTCCAATTTATTTTTCTTTTTGCCTTTAGTTGCGTCTCATACCATCATGGCAGCAAACACAAAAGAGGTCTGTGAAGAGTCGATTCAATCCGAAAGAGGATATCGAATTGTCTACATAAAGGAAGAAAACTTGGAAGATGACTATGAAGACAATGGCAAAACCTTGGAACCTCCTGAAGAAGAACAACTCCAGACGTACTTGATAAAGGAAGAAGAAGATTCTGACGACTGGATAGATGAAGAAGATGACCTTGTCAATTTAGAGACAAAAACTGAATCATCTCAATTACAAGGTAATTTTAACTGATTACTAAAACTACAACATAGCTACTTCAAAAGTGTGTAATAGGCTAGTTCTGTTTCATAGCTCCTGGTTTGTTTATAAGCTCAACGTTTGTTTTCCATATTTGTACTCATTTTGTAGACTTCCTCCATTGCCAAATACATGTAAATTAAACATGCACCAATTAATTTTTTCCCCAAAGAATTTTTTTTCTTGAGAATACACAATGGTTAATATTCTTCATTAAATTCAGAATATTATAAATAGCTTGACCAAAATATTCATGTACAGATGTAGCATCCCATACTTAATCAGTGTTGATTAATCTTATATTAATTTTCACAATCAGCATAACTAAATATTTCACAATGTACACAGTCCACTCCGTTATAATAAGGTGCTCTATATAATTTATATCTACTCGCGCCTAAAAGCAGTTGTCCTTTTCTCTGATCGTCTACCATGTAATAGGCCAACCTCATTGACTAAACACCTTTTTCTAAATCTTCATTGGCTAAATCCATTTGATTTGCTGTCTGCAGTGTCAAGTACATAAATGGGCGTACAAGTTTTGTAATGTATTTCTGAGTCTGTCACATTACAAAATTGTCCTATTGCATTTTTTTTACGAAGTTTACAAATAACAGATGCTCATTTCGTAAATCATTCTTTCTACATCCTTGGGTAAATACACCCAGTCACAGTTGAGTATAGTCGCAGACATACACCGTATCTGTCTCTGATATTGTCTCTCATCCTTTAGACTGTACCAATATAAAACTAATAAACACTCTATTGCCAATAAGTGCACTATTTTTTTTCTTTCTCTTTCTCATCGGTTTTTCTTTAAAAATTTAAAATAATATACTAGATATTCGGGAGAAAAACAGTAAATATACGGCTAGAACCGGTCAGCCTCCTGAAAGAGAAAACATTCGCAAGGTCATGAAGAAAACTGAAACAGAGTGAAGGTAATTATGGTCAAGTTTTGAATGCAACATTTTAGTATTCCTTCTACAGCTGAGGGTGGCTATCCTCACTTTGCGGAGACGTCTCCGGGACCAAGAATAGAAATCTTCGTCTCCGCGGCAGATAAAATAGTTATTAGAAGACGTCCGTCGCGGGGAGATGTACACTATACTATTGTTATCCGATCGCAGAGTACAAAATTATTCGGAGACGAATACTATTTATACGTCTTTGGAGACGTCATCTAATACTATTAATCCGTCGCGGAACAAAATTTCTATTCTGTCGCGAGGACGTCTCCGACAAAGTGAAATAGCACACCCGACTCGGAAATACTCTTATCAGTTTCATCTCAAGGAGAAAGCTCCAATACCCGAACCCACAATGAGCAGGATCAAGATCAGTGCATGACAGAAATCAGTTAAGTAGATTCAAAACATACAAGAATTTTCACAGTGAAAAGGCTAATATTCGGTGTTCTGTTTGCAATAAAGAGTTTAGAAGGAGTTACAGGTACGTACAATTCTTGTTAGTGTGTTTTTTTTTTGTTTTTTTTTTTAAGTTTCAGGTTTTATAGTTTACACATGGGTTACAGGGCTTTCACACCTACCTGTAAGTCCACTCACTGCAAATAATCTTATGATCATAGGCACACTATCGGTTCAACTTATAGCTCAGAGTACTTATTGCCTTCTGGTTGACATCAGAATCAAAGCAAGCGTTGAAAATTTCTGTGGAATAGCGTTATCTGTTGTCAAAAGTCCTCAATTTGATATTCAGTACTCAGACCATGTACCACGTAGCGGTCATTATAGACACTGGCGCTGGCGCTCTTTAAAACTGACAATAGCCATGAAGCATGTCATATTACATTGTCTGCTCACAATGATACGCATCGCCAAGCATGTAATATTCTGGTGACGGCCGCAGCCAAATGGTTACAACATTAGCATTCATGTTCTTTTCGTTATGCTCTTACTCCTCTCTTTCAATCTTATTCAGAAAATGCAATCTAGCAGCAAACTCAACACAGGAGAAATTACAACAGAGGTATGTAAAGATGTAAATTCATCTGAAAGTGAAGGATACCAAGTCATCCATGTTAAAGAAGAGAACTTGAAAGATGAAATTGAGGTGGAACCTGCTCCCATGGAGATAGCACAATCATCATTACAGCAAGGTAAGCAAATTACATTTATCTTTACTTTGAATTGCTAGTCCTCCAATTCCTCAAATGCTAAATGAGAGATGTTTGTCAAAAATTGATAATACTCGAGCTATCACCACTGCCGAGGATCCGGTGTAAAAGTGCCAGAGGTATATATGTCAGAGTGCTTTGTTAAAATCTTAGAGGTCAACAGCTAAGATATGAGAGGGTAAAAGGGCAGAATAATGGGGTCACATAGTGATAAATCTTTTTTTGCTAGTGCTTTGTGATACTCTGACCATATGCTTAACAAAGGGACAGTGGAATGCTATACTCAGGATTATTGCCTTGTAAACACTTTCTTGAGACCATGTATGTTGTTCTGTTTTTGTTTTTGTTTTTGTTAATTCTAGACAGATGTACAAGTCTGGAAACACCAAATCAAAGTACAACTACAGCTCATATTTCTGAAGGAGGAATATTGCAAGGTCATGAGAGACATGAAGCTGAGTGGAAGGTAACTGTTCAAGTTTTGGAAAAGAAGATTCTTAGTATTCCTTCAACAGCTGACTCAGCAACAATGCAATCTGTTTCAGTACAACTAAAGAGCTTCATAACCAACACTGATGATCAAGAAAAGTGCAAAATGAGTGCAGGCAAAAAACCATATCAATGTTCTATTTGTAATCAAGTGTTTACAAGCAGCAAGGCTGTTATAATGCACAAGAGAACCCACACAGGAGAAAAGCCATATCAGTGTTCTGTTTGTAATAAAGGGTTTACCGAGAACAGTTATCTTGCAAAGCATAAGAGAACCCACACAGAAGAAAAGCCATATCAGTGTTCTGTTTGTTATAAAGCATTTTCCCGCAATGATAATCTTTCACAGCATAAAAGAAGCCATACAGGTGAAAAGCCATATCAGTGTTGTATTTGTAATAAAGGATTTACCCGCAGTAGTCAACTTACAATTCATAAGAGAACCCACACCGGAGAAAAGCCATATCAGTGTTCTGTTTGTAACAAAGGTTTTACCAGCAACAGTGGCCTTACAATTCATGAGAGAATTCACACTGGAGAAAATCCATATCAGTGTTCTGTTTGTAATAAAGGGTTTACCATGAACAGTCATCTTACAGCTCATATGAGAACTCATACAGGAGAAAAGCCATATCAGTGCTCTGTTTGTAATAAAGAGTTTATCACCAGCGGTGATCTTACAAAGCATAAGAGAACCCACACCGGAGAAAAGCCATATCAATGTTCTATTTGTAAGAAAGTGTTTACCCAGAACAGTAATCTTGCAAAGCATAAGAGAACCTAGAATATCAGAAAAGGGAAAATGTGCGAGAAGTACATGGGGTGCTATGCATGTTGTGTTTTGTGTGTCATGTGTGGGTTATCGTTATGGTTGATTAAAGAATTTTTTAATTCGTTCAACTGTTGGTGTAAATCAACCACTGTCATAAATGAGATTTCCTAGTTTTTTCAAGATTGGGCCTATTTTTCGTCAGAGACCTCAATTAAACAGTAGCAATATGCTGGGAGGATATACTTTAACCATCATGCCTGAACACAATGATTAAATACGTTCTACTTTCAAACAAAACTCCAAAAGATAGACAGTTTTCTGTCTCGCTCAGTGAAATAAATGATAATAGTGCTGCCTACATTCTACATCTTCTCTCTTTTATTCTCGGCTCGCCTAGTCTTCTTTTCCTTCATTTGTTCCATCCCTCGTTTCCCCATATTAATGATTTCATACAACCCTGCGCGACCACGTAAAGATTACGTGCCGGCTTTGTACATTTGGCGTGGACACGTAAATATACATGATCATGATATGGTCTAAGCTTGTCTGTTGACAACCAGCGCCAACGCTGGTCCATTAACCCGTACTGTGCAGATTAGCTCATGTCAGCATGACAAATGGTTAAGCCTGCCGAGAACTAAATATACAATTGAAGTTTAGATACATATTTAAACAAAAGATTTAGAACAATAAAGGAAAAAGATAATTTACGAGCTTGGTCCAATCAGGATAGATCTAATTTTACTTCAACGTCCAGTTTTGTAGCAGAAGACTAGTTAAAGGATCATAAATCAAGCAGTTTGATGAAGAGCTTTATATTTGTTAAACAGAACTGCAAAGTCGTTGACATATTAGTTAGGATACAATCTACATCTAAAGATTTGCTTCCTCCAGAAACTAATACATTAGTACATTAGCTGATTGAAGACAGGCTGAGGGAAGTGAATCAGCAAAGTATACTACATGATTTCCATAATTAAGTGCAAAGGGTTGTTTTTAATTCGGCCATCTAATAGCGCAGCCAAAATGCCTGGGGTATAAGGGATCATATTTTCAATGTGACAAATACTTGTGAATTGGCGGTTCTAATCTTTACTGAAATGTAGTCCTGGGATTGGCAAACGATGTCTGTGATCATAGCCGTAGAAGAATAAAATACACAATCAGCAAAATTTTGGTTCTCATTTTTCTTGGGTTTGATCTTGATTTTGCTGATTCAAACAAGAATTGAAACTGCACCACTGATGAAGTAATATGTTTTGTGCTACCAATTTCTAGTGTAAGCTGTGATGCTGCAGTCGTGTGGTTATGCAGCAATTGATAATTTGAAGAAAGAGTTCGGATGATTGGATTGAAGTATTTTTTAGTATGAAATTAGTACCCAAGATTGTGAGTAAATACATTCGAATAAAAAATAATATTATTAGGTCGAGTGATTGTTTGTGTGCAATGCAGTGTGGATATTTGGTAAACGAGGATTGTGGTAATTGGTTAGGGGCCTGCGCCGTTCTCACAGATGCCTTTGGTGTCGTTCAATATTCACGAAAAAGAAATTTATAATTAACGTGCAAATTGGGTGTATAGCAATGCCATAGTACTTTTAGTAAATAGGCGAATTATTGACACCAATAAAACGGTTCATTGACTTTGCTACCTGGGTCTCATATATTTGTAAGGTCATTTGTCCTATGCTTTCACCCAACTTCATTTCGTATTTTAACTACGTGCTGCCTAAAGTATTCAATCAACTCCTATTATTGTGTTTGTAATAGAATTTCCTTTAATATGACTAGTGGTAGGTTGCCTAGGGCGTGAAGCGCGCATCAACCTTGTTGTTTACGCTGCAGCTACTTAACTCATTAATTTCAGCGGAGTGTTCTGGAGATATGATAATCATTGGTAACAGTAATGTTATAGTTGTTTGTACAATGGAGACCAATAACGATCAACCGCAAATTAAAGTTGTCGCTGCTAGGTATACCTTTACAAAACATGATTTCCTCATGAGCAATGTTTCGTATGGTATGGAAAAAACACCTTTATTGACATGGACTACTAGAACTCAACAATCGTTTTCACCTGGTGGGACTCACACCGTCACTGTCTGATAAGCCTAATTACAGAATTAAACAGCTGAGATAGTAGCGCCTTTCTTGACTGTTGGTTCTCTGGGATTGTGTGTTGAGCTACTGCGGGGTACCCTTTATTACAAGAATTAATTAGTACATCGTAGATGATTGGTTTTTCACTCCTGTATGGTGTGTCTGATGTCTAATCGCTGGACTGGAATTACGTCAGTATGGCGGAAATGATATATAAGCAACCAAAAACAGCTGATATGGCTTTTTGATCGATGCCGTGTAGGATGCTTCTATGGCTTTTGCATAGAATACTGGTGTCCTGGTTAAACCACTTTTCCTACAAATAGAAGACATTGATAGCTTTTCTCGCGGTGTGGGTTCTATTAGAATTGTTATTGACTCCTGCGGGTAAAAACCCTATTACTAACAGAACACGATATGGCTTTCTGCTCCTGGTGTGGGTTCTTCATTAATGAATTGTTATTGAACAACTGCGGGTAACACCCTTTAATTACAAACAGAACAGCTGATATGTGCTTATTCGTCCTGTTGTGGGTCTCTACTTTGAAACTTCACTGTTTCTGATAAAACCAGTTTAGTTACATGGAACAGATGCAACCTACTATTGGCTTTTGCACCTGTGTGAGTTCTCAAGTATGAGCTGTAGATGACTGTTCATGGTAATGCCTGTTTAGGGTTAGCAAACAGAAAACACTGAATAGTGGGTTTGTTCGCCAGTGTGATTCTCTCATAGAATGTTGTAAAGGGACCACATGTTTGGCTGGTAAAAGACCATTTGTTACAAAGCAGATTACACGTGATATGGCTTTTCTATTCGGTGTGGCGGCTTCGTCGTATATGAATTGTAAGTGTGACTGACTGGCGGTAAATTCGCTTTATTACAAAATGTAGCACACGTGATGATGGTTTTCACTGGTATGGCTTCTTGTAGCTGTGAAAGATTACAGCGGGAAAATTGCTTTATATACCAACGAGAACAACTGATATGCTTTCTGCTGTTGTGGGTTGTCTCTATGCTTTTTTGCGAAGGAATTACGTCTTGGTAAACACTTTATACAGAATCAGAACATTGAATATGGCTTTTCTCACGTGTGAGTGGAATTCTGTATGCATGTTAGTTGGACCCCTGCGGTAAAGCCCTTTATTACATAACAGAGACAATCTGAATGCTTTCTTCTGCGTGGGTTCTCTAT
>CALNVZ010001721.1:10765636-10781982 GCA_940671915.1 Paracentrotus lividus
TTTAACTGTCTAACATGATTGTATTCGGGGATTTATGTTGTGTTTTCGACCTCTTTCTGTTGCTTTCTGCACCTGCTGTTTGTTTTAGGGGGCATATTTGTTTTTGTGAGGTTAAAAGATTAGGTTCGTTTAATTAGGCAATATTCTCTTCTGTTATTATTTTTATGGTGAGCATTTTACATCTCGATGTGAAAATATGGCCATCATTTTTGTTTGTTGGGACAAAGTAACTAATTCCGGTCAGTACTACATGTTTTTTGGGTAGTCCACTTAGCTTTCTTTTTTGTCGTCTCATATCTTGCCGAACAGTTGGCGATGATTATGGTTTTTCCCGGTTGCTCGTTTGGGAGGTTGATGCAGTTGTTTCCATAACTGTCACTTTTTGTAGTTCTGTTGCTCCTTATGGTGTTGATTTTTTTCGTGGGGGTGAGTGGTATTTTGATTTGCACTCAAAGTTCCATATTTAAGCGTTTTGTGTAGCTTATCAGGTTAGTAGCTGTGTAAGAACTTCATTGATTGCCTAAGTTATTGCCTTTCCCGCGTGTTTGCTTTTTTGAAGTTTGACGTGATTTGGAAGTTGACTTTCTCTTGGGAGTAATTTGGTTTTTTATTTTATATTGACCGTTGAACGTGATTTTTCCGTCTACTTTTATACGTCTTTCGGCGGTATCATTTGCTTTTTTTTCGGTTATTGAGCGTGTTATGACGTTCATTTTGCGGTATACGGAGTAAATTTACATTTATTAGCCGTTTCTGGTGGTTGTGAATCATTTATTGAAATTACGGTTTTAATTTGCAATTTATTGACGATTTGCTTGTTTGATGACGTCATTTATTGCATCTACGGCGCGTTATTTGTATTTTTTATGACAGAATTCATGGGGTTTTGACTATTGTGATAATTTTGTATAATATGGAAAGAAATGTGTGGATGTTAAGTCCGTTTTGTTTCACTCGTTACACAAGGCCCTGACCATCCCCTTAGAGGAACCTGAGTCCCTTACAAGATTGTCGATGTCGGTCCACGCAACGGTAACCATAACTCACAGGATTTTCCTATGGTTTTTTGTAAATACGCCCACAAATCATACAATCGTCCATACAGCCTATACTTGATTTCCTTTGGTTTTTTCGCAATCCACCAATACCTAAGAATAATATCAGCAATCCGCGGATTTCCTATGGTTTTTTGCAATACCACATACCATACGGATAGTTCATATGCCCCCAGCCGATACCATAGGTATTCCTTATGGTTTTTTTTGGCACTACCACACAACATACTACAGAAGTCCTACCCATTCCATAGGGTTTCCTATGTAATTTGGCACAATCAACATATCTACAGACGTCCTAGCCAAAAAGACCGTTGGGATTTCTTTATTGGTTTTTTTTGGGCAAATACACACAACATACTTAGCCATACCATGGGTTTTCGTATGTTATTTCGGCCACAAATACCACGGATTTCCTTGGTTTTTGGCACAGTCACAAATCATACTAAGGCGTCCTACAGCAACTATCCCTATAAGCTTTCCATAACCAGTACCACAATCATACCGCACACAGTTCAGGTTCGAATACCGTTACGCCCGAACCCGCTGTTTATTCCTGGGATACACGCGCGTTACCGAGGATGCGCTTGACCAGACGATCTCTTGGTTTATTCCCCTTTCTAGCAAATTATTTGGTCACAGTTAGGTCCCTATTTTCCGATCTATCTTGTTGTGTAATGTAATGCTATGTCAAACTATGCTGCGACTGGTGTTTCTGTGTTTAGGAAACTTTTTCCTAAGAAAATTATATGAGATATAGTTATGAACGGTAGACTTCACAATCTCCTGATTTTGTGCATACCAAATTGTATGCTGAGCTGATTACTGATTCCACACGAGTAAGGTCGCTACGATACAAAACTTGCCAGTATCTTCCTTTGACTATGCCGTTGGTTTCATCCCTGTTGGATGTTGTGCTTCTCAGTTCGTCAAGATTTCTATTTGGTTATATTCCCTTTGTCTCTAATCAAGTCGATTGGTCAACACATTAGTTCAATTCCTGTGACACTATCTTAGAAAAAGAAATCCTGTGAATCCTACACACGGTAGGTAATTGGCGGCGTCCCGGGTGGACGGGGGACGATTGGTCCCCCCCCGCCCCTCGATTTTTGTTTTTCTGGGTCGTCACCTAGATTTTGCTTGAAAAGTTATGTAATACTATGACGAGGCCAGTGTTGCGTAGATGACCTAAGTTCCGGTCATAAAGCAATTTTCGGCCTCGGTTCGTTGCCAACACCAACATAATTAACTATTCTTTTCTTCAGTCCCTAATTTATTTTTTTATTTGTTAACGGCTTTTTGTACGTTTGGCATATGTGTGAGGCGGTCTTCTATTGTGGATTTTTGGATATTTTAGCTTTTATGTTCTTTGGGTGCTTTTTATTCGTTGTGTATGTAATTCCTTTCCATTTGGCGTCGATCAGGGGACGTGTTCGTTGATTTTTAAGCTTTATATTTGTTTTTTTTCTAATTTTTGATAAAATTTGTGTATTATGCCACTATTCAAATTGTGATAGAAATAATAGTTTATTTATTCTTTGTTTTTCAGGTCGTCTCTCGTTTAATGTGACCATATTCGAGGGATTACAGTTTCGTGTGTCCACAATGCTATTGGTACTTTAGTATGAGGTTTATAGTTAATCTTTTTAATTTATACTCTACCCGTCATACATTTTTTGCAAATGGGAATGAATTTATCTGGTTATGCTCCATAATCCCGTAGACTTTTTTCTCAACTCAGATTCTCCGCTCAGTCTACTGTCGTTGGGTGCCGGATGTGTCGTAAAGGCGTACTCTGTATCATATCTTTGAACATATATATATCAGGTATTTTATGATTTTTATCATGTGAAAGTGCAACTTCTGCTTTCTAATTGTAGTGTCTCTCGGCTCACATTACGCTCGCTGACTCATTGTTCTGAAAGGTTGCAGATATTGTGAGTGCTTCTTTCGTCTTAATTGTTATGATCAAGTTGTGGTTTTCTTAGGACTGTTCCACAGAGGCGATCGTTGTGGCGACGCGTCTCGCTGATGGCTCTGTATAGACTCTTGCAGATCGTGTGATTGTTAGCTTGACGAGATTTGTTCTAGACTTGTGGGGCTACGTCCCGACTTGCTTCGACATGGCTACATAGTGAGTATCCGTTAAACATGCCCGACCTTCGCGATGTGCGGCGTCGCTTCTTTTTTGTCGCGGCTTAAATCAACAAATTGGAATTGCGCTGTGGCATCCTTGGTGACCAGGCGATCGCGTGTTGTTTTATATGGCGGCCCGTAGCCTTTAGGGTCGTGTAGTCTCTCAGTTCCGCTTCTTTTGGGTCGTAGTGATTTTTGAATTTCACTTCAGCACCAGGCCGACTGATTAACGCTATTCAAATGGGAGCGTCCTGTTTTGGTGTTGTGTTGGGGCAAAGGGTCGTAGCGGTTATTTCACTTGGCGTTGAGGTTCGCCCGCTGGCTGCACGGTCTAGGAGGCGGCAACTTACTCGTGCTAGTAGTATAGTCGATTAGCGTGCCAGTATGTGTGCTCTAAGATGCATGTGTCTCGTGTGTGAGCTCGTAGTCTATATAGATCTGAGAACAAGCTAAATGAAGCAGAGTCGAAGAAGCGGTCTCTGCTCTCATCTACGTGGGCTGCGAGAGCTTGATAGAATGCATGATGCGGTTGAGAGATAGATGAGATTATGGGTTCTGTCGCTGACTACTGCGTATTGCTATGTAAAGCGCAACGCGTATGCTCCCGCTATATGTGGATGCAGTAGGGCTCTGCTGGCTGACTGTTATGGTAGAGATCGTGCGTCTAGTGTATCGTAGATGTGCGATGTCTAGTGTGTTTCGTAGGTTGTTGCCAAAGCCGATTCGGCTTTGTGGGCGGGCCTCCTTTGTTTTTTGGATCGTCTCGGGCCCCGAAGTGAACACTATTTTGTAGCTTTTGAATGGGGTTCGCGATGGTGGTATTGGTGAGCTGGGGATTCGTTGAATGGTATGGTTTGCATTAGTGATTATAATTCTATACTCGAATATTTCCGTTATTATGTCTTGATTTCTTTTATTCGACTCCGGTCTACTCTTATAATTGGGATGGAGGTGTTTCCCGATGTGTATGAAATTGTATTCTTTCAGTTTGGCTCAATGTTTCATTTTGTGTACGATGGTAGTTATGTGAGTTCGTTTTTGTTTTATTATCCTATAGTGCTTGATTTTGGGGACATGTATATATTATGTATTGTAACGTTGTTTGGTTTTCTCGCTCTTGCTGTGAACTTGTTATTTCTGTTGTGCTTTGTGACGTGATACTGTTATGGCTTTATGTTGGATTTTAGCTCCGCTTCGCGCTCAGTATAATACCTGTTTCTTATGTTCGGTTGTTTTTGTGGTTGTTTTCTTGTTATTTTCTTAATTATTTCCTTGTTTCTGGCTTATTATGCTGATGGTCTTTATTTTATATTGTTGGGTTGCTAATTTGGGCTTTCCGTTCGGTCTTATTTATTCGGTCTCGCTTGTTTACCCATGCGTATGAACATGTTGATGCGCTGTGGTAGGGGAGCGGGCGATTGCACAGCGGCGATTGTCAGGTATCGTTGTCGGTATTGTGAAATAAATCCACGCGTTTGGTATAGTTAACAAACAATAATCAGCCCTCCATTGGCTTTTTTGCCCCAAATCGGCTCTAATATTGGGCTATTTGTTCGACAAATACCGTTACGCTACAACGCCTTATGGGTATTTGTGCCTAACCTCGATCCAAATATGGTGTTATTGTGCCAGATACACCCTGTCGCTATACCTATACTGTTATGTATGCAACCCAGGTAAGAACTCGCTCCTCTATGTATTTGTGCACCATAAGATCATACTTGGTATTTTGTGCCAAACCTTACGGTCTCTCTATCTAGGCTATTCTGTGCAGTATCTTTATGGTTGTTCTCTTATTTTAAAGTAAAGAAATAAATGAATCACCATAACATATCAGACAGATAGATCTATCTTAGATGAGGAATACAAAAATGTATTTGTATTTTTTTTTTTTAATTGATGATAGGTTCAGTGGCATCAATGGTGCAAAGTAAAATAACCAAGAGGACATTCTTCCCCATGTAAATACTGAATATACAAACATATCACGATTTCATAAGGTGCACAGGGTAACCTTAAAATGTTGTTCCTACCAGAGTTAACATTTTTAACACTTCCAATGTTCATATCTTTATAAAAGTAGTCATTAATAAAGCTGTGATTAAAATTAAAGTGCATCACTTTTCATCAATGAATTTAAGCTTCACACAAACTTTTCGCTCATGCTGCTGAAGTAAATTCCAATGTAAAATGAAAGTTAATGTATGATATCACAAGGCTATACATGGATGATCTGCATGTTCATGTGCATCATGATTAGGATGCATACTGGTTAGATAGAAAATAATTGAAGAGTGTCTTTCCCTGTCAGTAATATTGGGAACCAAACAAAAATATATACATATATGAATCTCTTATGCCTCTAAACCAATACAAGTCAGGAAAAGGCGGTTCATTGTCCAGTTATCTCAAAGTCACACGTCATCTTTGTTTGAGTTACAGCTATCCTTTGACAAGATGTGTGTCTTGATTTGGGCTCACTTGGGGTCAAAAGAGTTAAAGTTTATTATTCATGCTTTCTTTCATGAGAAGTCATTTGGTTCAGTTGTTTTTATTATTTTGATCTGATATATTTGGCCTATATTATGTTATAATTAGTCCGTAGGGTTGGCAATTGTTTTCTCATAGTCTCTTTTGTCTTAATATATCATAATATGTTTTCTACTTTCCACTGAACAGTGTTGATTAAGTTGAATAGCTGTTAGTTACGTTACGGCATGGTAAGTTACGTTACATGGTTAGTTGCGTTACACGTTTTGGATGCTTCTCAATTCGCTATATGACAATGTTATTGATTTAATGGGATTGTTTTGAGTTAGAATGTATGTATAGGAGGAATTTTTAGAATATGAATATTCTGGGCATTTAACTTCTTTTCAGGAAAAACAAAGTTGATTTTTTGGTTAGTTACGTTACATGGGGATTCAAAGGGCAGAGAATTCCGAAATTTGTGGTTATTAGCAAACCCAATACAATTTTTGACTCTGATTTCTGAAAGACAATTACATTTTATTATTGAATGCTCCTAAATTTACTGAAAAGACCCTTTTTGTAGTATTCACTGATGTTTTAAACTTTTTGTAGTGTTTTACTCATAATTTCAGCCTGAAATATCAACTATGCTAAATCCACTTATTCAGATATTTTCTTGTAATTAATTGACTTTTAGACCTTTGGTCTGTATTCTTCAACATATCTTCTACCATAAAACACAAATTTCACCAGGAAAATCGTAATTCTAATTTTTATGTCCATGTCCACTAATTCATGGAATTGCCCTTATGAAGACGTCGTATATACGATGTATGACCAGTATTACTACTTTACGACGTCATTACGACGTTATTACGACCATGTCTGGTATCAGGGGTACAAGGTAATTAAATGTCAAATTCATCACATTACACAATTCATTTTCTTCTTTTTCAAAAAGTTTATTTTACTCTCTCTTTTCGTTACAGTTTTGTTCTCTCTCTCCTGTAGCCAATTGCTGCATACTGTTTTGCATTACAAATACATATCAGTACATACCACCGATAATTGTACGCATTACAATTATAAAAGCTCTAGTTTACTCTGAATCTATACAGTGCGTATCAATAAAAACGGGACAGTTTTGAAAACTCTGTCAAAGTTTTGTTTTAAATCATGATGTCTATATTTTTATGTTAATATATGCTCTGAAGTCTTATCTTTCAAATTCAATTTAAATGATTCCGGGTCATGCTGAAGTCACGAACATTTTTGTCGGGGCTCAAAACTGGCTTGGCGCACAAATGATAAAATGAGAAATTTAGACTATCCAGGCTTTTGAATAATGGCAGCATGTGCGCTTCCTTATATTTTTTTTTCTTTATCCTTGCCATCTTTTTGTGGTTTCGATTATTGATTTGAAATCATGTTACAAAGCTATTTATTTACTTATATTGTTTTTTTTTTTTTTTTTCAGTTCTTAATATGCTTATCTTTTACAAAAATATTCTTTAAATATCTAGTTTGTTTTTTGTCCATCGCACATAAGAAAGGGGATTTGGTTGGTGATGTTTTAATATTGAATGATTGATGCTTTCGCTTCTATATTGTTTCGTTCTATGCCGTGGCGAAACGCAAAGGTTTTGTCGGAGGTTCAAAAAATATAAAAAAATAAAATAAACAAAAATTTTTTTAAATCAAAGGGTATTATTTATATTGAATCTTTATTTGAGATCAGGTACCGCCCATTCGGATTGATTGTTACTTTTTCACTGAGTCGAGGTAGTTGATGTTATCTTCTGATTTGATTTTCCTATGGATTTTCCAACGATTTAATTGTTTTTTTTTTTTGTCATCCATTGAAAGCATCTATCAAAAAGTAATCGAGATAATCACTCGCTCAATATTTCAAAGAAGAAATTATGTGGATCAACGATTCAATCGTTCAATGAATGGATCAATCCATAATCCTGTATTACATCATCGATCAATTTAATAATAAAATCCAATACAAATCAACCGATGCAGCAAGTCCGCTTTCTTTGAGGGGTCTGACAACGATTTTTTCATTTTATTTTTTTTTATATTTTTTTTTTTTAGTTTGAAGGAATATTCAATGCAAAAGGATAACATGTAACATGTAAAAACAAACAAACATTCAAGTTAAATAAATAGCTTTTGTAAAGAATTTTGATAGTATAAAATTGCGACAAATAATGGCAAAGATACATGGAAACGGTTAAGATGAAATCTGCTCGCATCTAGCAAAAGTCTGATGATCGGTTTTATTTTATCCCATTTTTGTGCGCTAGAGCTTTATTTGAGCGCCCGACAAACCTTCTGTGTGCGCTCAAGCCATGAACACAACTTATTTGATTTTGAATGGGCATTTGAAAGTATAAGGACTTCAGAGCTCTATTACGTCATTACGAATTGATAAATTTGAACGATTTGACAGACTGTTTCAAACTGTCCCATGTTTTACTCTGATTACACCTTTAGTAGTCTGTCGTCTTCTTAACCCTTTATCTCATCTTTCTCTTCTCTCTCTAACCGCGATATCCAGCACATAGGATTTTTCAATTTTGTTTATAACTTAAAAGCCTCATATTGTCTTTGTCTGTTTACTACTTTCTCTATAACAACACTGCCCGATTTTAAAAAATCATTTCAGAACATATTGACTGACACTCATCCACCAAAACTAATAGAATGTTCACCTTCAATTGTGGTTATTATGTTTATTAGGTTTCTGATTATGGTTTACATAATCGGCCTAGACCTAATTTCTTATCAATTTTATGAAGCCCTACGACTATCCAAATCTTGCTAAGACTTGTCATTACTGATATTGAAGTCCAATATAGCTTGCTATACAATATTTCAAAGTGTGTTATGAATAACTAGTTGAATACTTGCTCTCTACTCTTAGCAACAAATCTTAACACATTTCATAGCAAGCAGTAACAAAGAAACTATAATGGATGAGGACTATAGCAAAACAGTTCATTCTTTTATTAACCCTTTTCACTTTTACCATAGTTATTTTGAACCAAAGACAAGGTTGAGAGGCTTTTATTAATTGAGCATACCGACAATGTAAAACCTTTATTAATGAATACTGAGTATATACGACCATTGGTCTATACTATAATTCTAAGTATCGTTTATTTACCGTGTTCGTCTCAAGTTCTGCACTGTTCTCTCCAGCGGGCCATGCATTGATTTTAATAGGTGTTCTTAGTAATATCACCTATGTAACACCGCAAATAGCCTGTTATCCTAACTAATATGTTTCTACACTCTAATTACAATCCCAAAGGTTTAGTTTAGGGTACTATAATTATGAATATACTCAATCAATTTGTATGTAAAATGCATTATGGAGACCCACACACCTCCAAACATCATATATAAGGTTCAGGAGGGGGTGTCACGGTTCACAAATTCCATGTCAGGGCCATTGTTATATCTTATACTTATTGTGAAAGGACACCAAGAAGACGTAGCTCATTAATGGCATTGATATATATTTTTTTTAGCCGAATTATTGCTTAATCTGTAAAGACACTGGAGCATGGTTGGGTTCACGAAAGTCTTTTGCACATCACTGTAACGTATTCATTGAAAGTAGAGAACGTTTCTATGGTCTTTGTCATCAATAGATGGCAACAAATTATGGTGAAAAAAACAACAACAAATTAAGTCTGAGAAAATAGTGTTTTCAGGAAACATGGTGACTGACGGTTCCTACATTTCACCTCAATTTTGATCCACCAGAATTGACGACCACTTTTTTAACACAATAGTCAGGTCACTTTTGGATTGTGGTGTAATATAGCTTTTCCTGTATCTTGAAGATTTTTGTTAACGGACATAGATCATAAATAGTAGTCTGTGTAGTTGAACGTATACGTGATTTTTCATAAGCGTCCAAGTCAGCACATATGGTGGAATTTTTGGTAATGGTTGAGTCTTCCAGGAAAGCGGAAAACAAAAACAATGACTTCAATTTTGGAGCCTTTCTGATTTTCTGGACATTACATGGTTAGAGATTAGTATGCGGACATCACTGTCGCATATTACATATTCTTGGTTTTGATGCTGAGTCCATCACTCGAGTAATAGTAGATGTCTCAGTTTTTTTCAGGGAGCTCGCCATCTCTTTTTGAGTCTTGGGATTTAAGTGAGACACGAAGGATTTAGTAGCGACGATTAGGAACAATGCGCTTGTCCGACCTGGTTTTCACCACCAGTCCGGTTCTCATGTGTTTGGTAAGAAGCTGCACTTGCTGCGTGTGTAACTCTTTTTCTTTCAAATTATGAACCTAAAGAGGTTTTTCGCTTGTTTGCAGTCTGCATGTTATTGTAAGCGTCACTTTCTGGGTAAACAATTTATATAATGCAATACTGAGATTGTTTTTTCTCTATGTGATTGACATGTGATTGTAAAGTCATTTTATGGGTAAAAATTTATCACAAATAGAAACTGATACGGCTCTTGTCTCTTGCCTGTGGGATCTCTTATGCGCTTTGTAAGTCCATGCTAAGTTGGTAACATATTTATTCACGAACAATACACTGGTATGAGCTTTCACCTGTGTGAGTTCGCATATGAGTTGTAAGGTAACTGTTCTGGTAAACAACTTTATTACAAACTACACTGGTGATGGCTTTTCACCTGTGTGAGTTCTCTTATGATATGTAAGGTCCTGCTGCTGGTAAATTTGTTACAAACAGAACTGATATGCCTTTCCTCCTGTGTATGTCTCTCATGATAGTAGGCTTTTGTTCTGTGGTAAACCTTTATTACAAAGGACACTGATATGGCTTTTCTCCTGTATGAGTTCTTACTGGAACGTGTAAGACACTGTTCTTGTAAACCCTTCTTCAAAGAGACACTGATATGGCTTTTCTCCTGTGTTGGTTTCTTATGATTTGTTAGTGTATCTGTGTGGTAAACCCTTTATTACAACGAAGCACTGAATATGGCATTATGCCATGGATTTCTTCATTGTTGTAGAGTCTGCTGTGGTAAACCTTATTACAAACAGAACATTGATATGGCTTTTACCGTGCTATGGTTTTATGGATGTGAAAGATTATCATTTGCGGGAAATGCCTTACAAACAGACAGCTGATATTGGATTAATTTTCGCTGTATTGTCAGTTCTCATATGAACTGTAGACACGTTCTGATACCTTATTCACAGAACACTGATAGGCTTTGCTCTGTGTGAATTCTATTTTGGTAAGGTATTTCTTAGTAAACCCTTTATTACAAAGGAACTGATAGGCTTTTTACTTGTGGTTTGTGTATTATAACGCATGCTGTGTA
This sequence comes from Paracentrotus lividus, assembly GCA_940671915.1. NCBI lineage: Eukaryota > Metazoa > Echinodermata > Echinoidea > Camarodonta > Echinidae > Paracentrotus > Paracentrotus lividus. Next base: position 10,776,638 of record CALNVZ010001721.1, read on the forward strand.
ACAGTTGTTCCAAATGACATTGTTGGTTTTTTGCCCTGATCTTTTGCTTCTGATCAGTGTTGTTATGGTCTTTTGTTTATGAGATTGAATTGGTTTGCTGAGTCAGTGTTGAAGGATTAAGGGAATTCTTCTTTTCAAAACTTGAACATTGACCTTCCATTCAGCTTATGTCTCTTCATGCTTGCTTTTTCTGAAATTGAGCTGTAGTTGTACTGATTTTTGGTGTTCCAGAGCTTGTACATCTGTCTAGAATTAACAAAACAAAAAACAAAATACAGGTCTCAGAAAGTGTTTACGAGGCATAATCCTGGTATAGCATTCGCTGTCACTTTTTAGATTGGTGGTAGGTTCATTTACACTTTTAGCAAAAAGGTTTATCGATTGGACCTTTCTGCCCTTACCTTCTTCTTAGCTGTTGATTGAAGATTTAGCATTGACTATTTACTTGGCACTTTTACACCGGTCTCGGCAGCGGTGATTAGATCGGTATTATCATTTTGACAAATCTCTCATTAAGCATTTGAGGGAATTTTAGGCGGTTAGCAGCTTCAAGGTAAAAGAGATATTTGTAATGTGTTACCTTGCGTATGTGGTTGTGTTATCTATGGGATCAGGTTCCCACCTCAATCGTTCTTGTAGTGTGTTCTTTTATGTGATGACTTGGTATCCTTCATTTCAGATTGATTTCTTTTACATACTCTGTTGTAAGTTTCTGTGTTGAGTTTGCTGCTAAATTGTATTTTCTGAATGAAATAAAGATGAAGGAGAAGAGAATGACAAAAACGGGAATGCAATGTTTTAATTATAAGTAGAAATAACCTGTATTTTGTTTTACAAAATATTTGATAACATCACAAAATCTGAGTTGTGATGACAAGCAAAAGGGCACAACAAAGGATCATATGATGGCAAGACAGGCATAAGATTGGTTACATATGCGAATCTACAGGAAGGGTTGAAAATGCTGTTATCCTGTAAAAAAAACCACATGTATAAATGCAAAATGAGAAAGATATACTTATAAAAACTCTGCACAAAAAGTTCTGTAACTCGACTTTGGTCCATGATAACTTTTCAGGTTAGCTTTAGTTATTCCTGATATTCATACCATTGGAAAGATGATTTATTCCCCTTTTGATATCATATTTGTAATAATTGTGTCATGCTTCAATCTACCTAATACCAGAATATGGTGAAAAGTAAAAGGTAAAATATTGATCATATTGCAGTTCCGCAACTTGACTTTGTGCAGCTCAGCTCGGAAAACAGCCCAGAGAACCTACTACTAAAAAAAAGGTATCTGCGAACACAAGAAGAATGAGATGTGAGACATTGTGAGATGTTTCCAGAGAGGGCATCCTTCACAAAGAAGTAAATGGCTTAAGGTATGTACAGTTGAGGCCAGCAGTTTACATACACTCAGGACATTTAATGGAAATGTTCCACTTGCTAGACATCATAAAATGTACTGTATCTTCAAAAATATTTGTGCTATAACAACATATTTGGTATTAAAAAATGAGTATGTCATGCTCTTTTATCACACTGGATTGTAATCAAGAGCTGAAGAATATTTAGGTGTCATTTTTTTTCTCGAAATCTTCACATTTTAGACAAACTTTTAAGAAACTTGAACAAAACATTTCATTTTTGTACTTGTTATTTCTTCAAAAAAACAGTTCAGATTACACCTTTTCTTGTTCGGCGGTGACATATCATAAAACAACATGTAATATCAATCATATATTTGACATTTATATTTTGTGATGAAACAATATTTGAAAATATAAAGACTAAAAATAGAATAAATCTGGCAAAAATTTTACATTTTTCTACAAATAAAATTCCACTTAAAATATAATTTCATCCCATCGGAATCCTATTAATGCGAAAGAGTTTGATGTGCTCTTTTATTTGATACCTAATATGTCGTAGAAGTATTAATATTTCTGAAGATACAGTAAATTTTAAATTGTCTGGCAGGTGAACAATTGTCATGGAATTCCCTTGGTGTATGTAAATTTCTGGCCTCAACTGTACATATGCCGTTGAAGGAACAAGCTTAAACGTTAACAAAGGAAGATTGGCGAAAACAACAGAGAACATGGAAGTGGTTCAAAAATATAAGAAGCATGATGAAAGTGAACCATTCACAATTTTTCCAGGAATTTTCAGAACAATGGGTTACAGTGATCCGTGACATTGGTTAGCTAACAGAGGTATAATTAGTGGTATAAACTCCATAATCACCACCATAATATTTTTCAAATTATTTTTTTTTATACACCCAGTATAATATCTTTAATTTTAAAACATTCACTCATGATCAATCTACAGGCCGGAGCACCTCTTTAATAGTCAACATTTTAAAAATCTTTTTTGTCTACAATTATATGTTCTCTTGTTTGAAATATGGATACCTAATTATTGGTTTCAGAATACATCTTGTTATAATATTCTGCCAATTGTTTTTTGCACAAACCCACATTCACACACACACACACACACACACACACACGAAAACACACACACACACACACACACGAAAACACACACACACACACACGAAAAAACACACACACACACACACGAAAACCCACACATATGCACACACAAAAAAGGGGAAATGTGGGAGAGCGCATGGGTGGCTATATGCATGTTTGTGTTTGTGTGTGTGCATGTGTGGATGTGTATCTTAATGTGTGATTAAAAATTTTTAATTTGTTCAGTTTGTTAAATCAACCACTTGATGAAATTGAGATTTCCTAGTTTTTCAAGATTGTTATTTATTTTCAGAGAATAAAACAGGTAGCAAAATAAGGAATATGGAACGATAACATAGCATTGTCGCTAGAGCGTCAATGCAAATAGGGCTAGGTTTAAGATTAATAGGGGTCATATAGAAACACTTGTTCATAAATATCTACAAAGCTGTCAAACTAATAGTATTTCATGAATAAAGGGGTGTTATCCTTATGTCAATTATAAAAGCCTCCAAGCTTGTCTTCTGTTCAAAATAGACTATGTTAAGAGGTGAAAAGGTTACTAAAAAAATATGGTATTTATTTAGTTTTTTTTTTTCATTTATTTTTTTTTATACTTCTGCTATGAAAGGTGGTTTAAGATTTTGTAGTACATAGGTCAAATATCAACTTTGATTCAACAACCACTTGAAATTTTTTTGCAAGTACGTGTATCACTACATAATGACAATCTGGGCAGATTTTGGAGTATGGAGTGCCTCATGAAATTTGAAATGAATTCCTGGTCTAGGCCTTTTTAATATTTCAAGAACCTTAATGCTAAAGTGTTAGCACCATTGAAGGTGACAATCTGAGTAGTTTTGGAGGAATGAGGTCATAGTTTGTAGTTCTGAAATTAATGGTTTTTTGGGGCAGTGGTGTATAGAGAAAGAGAAACAGACAGAGACAGATATGAGGCTTTAGTATCAAACATACATGTTGGGAGAGATAGAAAAGGGGCTAGGAAAACTGACAGATATAAAGATTTAGAATAAATAAACATTATGGTGGTCCTGTAGTGCACGTGTATAATACCAGTCCAGATTAGTATGGGATCATACATGTATATAATGTGTATATCCATGTATGTAGCTAAAATAAATAAAATAATTGTTTTAGTTTACAAGTCTTTCTTCATAATTCATTTGGAGCCATAGTATCATTGACAGTGTTTGTATATTTCAGGCAAAATTCATTCCTTTCAATAATATATCCTAAGAGCAGTACATGTAGGTAACCATAGGCCTGCTGGTTATGAAACAATTTTGAAGACAAACTTAACAAATTAATGAAAGAAAAAAAGAGAGAAAAAAAAGGAAGAAACTTTGGTGGGGATTGTCATTGGATAAAATAACCTGTTTCACATTTCTCCCAAATGTACAAATATGTTTCATTTATACTTTTAGAAATAATTTTCATAAGGTTCCAATATTCCAAACCATTAGAGCCCTTAACTTGTCTTCTGTTCATAATAGACTATAGTAAGAAGTGAAAAAGGATTACTTAAAGGATGGAACTTTTTTATATACTTCTGCTCAAGAAAGGTGTTGGTATGAGGTCACCATATTTCATTTTGTTTTTCATGTATGTCTCCTTCTTTTTATTTTATGCAGATAGGGCAATCCAGCAACAAAATCAACACGGGAGGAATTAAGACAGAGGTGTTTGAAGATGTACGTTCATCTGATATTAAAGGATACCAAATTATCCATGTAAAAGAAGAGAACTTGGAAGACGACTGGAGAGAGAAGGATCTCGCTAGAACAGAGATGGCACAATCATTATTACAGCAAGGTATCTATATTTATTATCTAAGAATTAGATCTCAATTGTAATTTCTACTGCATTTCTGTGTGAAATCACAATGTCATTATGGATTGAGACATGTTGAGGCTTGCAAAAATTAAAGCTTTGGAACCCTACATGCTGTCAGTGCATGTCATATTGTGTCGAGAGGATACCCTGAAAATTTAATTTTTCGAAGCATCATTACATTTTTATTTTTCATTATTGGTTTCAAACTTTTTTTTGCTAGTTAGATTGCAGTGTTAACTTAGACATACCCAGGTACGTTTCTGACTGTGGCGATATTCAGTTATCAATATTTTGTCAAATTTTAGACAAATTAGCTGCAAAATCTCAGGCAAATCCTGTCTGACCAAAATACTTGCAATCATGTAATTAATATATAACTGGAAGCGATTTTTAAAGATCTAGAACAGAATCACTCCTTTAGATAGGGATAAGTTGTACATTATCAAATAATACTGGCAATATGACTCGTGTCACAAATAGAACTTAAATAAATTTCTATTGCCTGTATTAAAGTGTACAATAAACTAAATTTTTACCCCCAAAATGAGGTTTTTACCCGCCTAAAGAGGTTTTATTGTTTTATTGTTTTTATTCATACGAGTATATGAAGTATAAGCGACCAATGTTGTTTTGTTACAATTTTAGACAGATGTTCAAATCTCGAGACAATCGGTCAGAGTGTGCCTACTACTCAGCAGATTCTGGAAAGAGTATATCACAGCGTCAGGACACGCTTCAAAGTGATCAGAAGGTAAATGGTCATAGTTTGAGTGAGAAGATTTCTAGTATTTCTTCAACAGCTGACACAGCAACAATCCAATCTACAATCCAATCAGTTTCTTCACAAAGAGAGAGCTCTGTGTCAAGCCACTGTAAAGATCAAGAACAGAGTACAGCAGAAAGGAAATCAGTAGATCATTCAATACTTAAAGAACACACACTGGTGAAAACCATATCAATGTTCGATTTGCAATATAAGGTTTAGTAGTAGTGGCAATCTTAACAGAG
>CALNVZ010001721.1:10782321-10809213 GCA_940671915.1 Paracentrotus lividus
CAACAGGGAGGAATTAAGACAGAGGTGTTTGAAGATGTACGTTCATCTGATATTAAAGGATACCAAATTATCCATGTAAAAGAAGAGAACTTGGAAGACGACTGGAGAGAGAAGGATCTCGCTAGAACAGAGATGGCACAATCATTATTACAGCAAGGTATCTATATTTATTATCTAAGAATTAGATCTCAATTGTAATTTCTACTGCATTTCTGTGTGAAATCACAATGTCATTATGGATTGAGACATTGTTGAGCTTGCAAAATTAAAGCTTTGGAACCCTACATGCTGTCAGTGCATGTCATATTGTGTCGAGAGGATACCTGAAAATTTAATTTTCGAAGCATCATTACATTTTTATTTTTCATTATTGGTTTCAAACTTTTTTTTGCTAGTTAGATTGCAGTGTTAACTTAGACATACCCAGGTACGTTTCTGACTGTGGCGATATTCAGTTATCAATATTTTGTCAAATTTTAGACAAATTAGCTGCAAAATCTCAGGCAAATCCTGTCTGACCAAAATACTTGCAATCATGTAATTACATTATAAACTGGAAGCGATTTTTAAAGATCTAGAACAGAATCACTCCTTTAGATAGGGATAAGTTGTACATTATCAAATAATACTGTGCAATATGACTCGTGTCACAAATAGAACTTAAATAAATTTCTATTGCCTGTATTAAAGTGTACAATAAACTAAATTTTTACCCCCAAAATGAGGTTTTTACCCCCTAAAGAGGTTTTATTGTTTTATTGTTTTTATTCATACGAGTATTTGAAGTATAAGCGACCAATGTTGTTTTGTTACAATTTTAGACAGATGTTCAAATCTCGAGACAATCGGTCAGAGTGTGCCTACTACTCAGCAGATTCTGGGAAAGAGTATATCACAGCGTCAGGACAGCCTTCAAAGTGATCAGAAGGTAAATGTCATAGTTTGAGTGAGAAGATTTCTAGTATTTCTTCAACAGCTGACACAGCAACAATCCAATCTACAATCCAATCAGTTCTTCACAAAGAGAGAGCTCTGTGTCAAGCCACTGTAAAGATCAAGAACAGAGTACAGCAGAAAGGAAATCAGTAGATCATTCAATACTTAAAAGAACACACACTGGTGAAAACCATATCAATGTTCGATTTGCAATATAAGGTTTAGTAGTAGTGGCAATCTTACAGATACATATGAGAATCCACACAGGAGATAAAGCCATATTCAATGTACTGTGTGTAATAAATGGTTTACCCAGAACAGTTATCTTACAGTTTCTATGAGAACTCATACAGGAAAAAGCCATATCAGTGCTCTGTTTGTAATAAAGAGTTTACCACCAGCAGTGGTCTTACCAAGCATAAGAGAACCCACACAGGAGAAAGCCATATCAATGTTCTATTTGTAATAAATGGTTTACCAAGAACAGTAATCTTACAACTCATATGAGTACTCACACAGGTGAAAGGCCATATCAGTGCTCTGTTTGTAACAAATTTTACCAGCAACAGTAGCCTTGCATATCATAAGAGAACTCACACGGTGAAAAGCCATACCAGTGTTTAGTTTGTAATAAAGTGTTTACCCAGAACAGTTACCTTACAACTCATATGCGAACTCACACAGGTGAAAGGCCATACCAGTGTATTGTTTGTGATATAAACGTTTACCACTAGCAGTGGACTTGCAAAGCATAAGAGAACCCACAAAGAGAAAGCCATATCAGTGTTCTATTTGTACTAAATTGTTTACCCATAAAAGTGACACTACAATTCACATGTCAATTTCACATAGGAGAAAAAGCAATATCAGTATTCTATTTATAATAAATGGTTTACCCAGAAAAGTGACCTTACAATTCACATGCAAACTCATATAGGAGAAAAACCTCTTCAGTGTTCTATTTGAAAGAAAGGTTTAACCAGCTGCAGTGATCTTACAAAGCACAAAGAGAACCCAATGGAGTGAAAAGCCAAATGGGTGTTCTAATTGTAACTAGTCTGTTTTTGCCCAAGACTGAAAATGTGGGTGGAGCTTGAAAAAATGGGGACATTTTATACAGGTTGATGGACAAGGCATCAAAAACAATAAATGTAAATTCATTGATTTGATACTATCTAACTTCATGGATGTCCAAAAATTTGTTTGTTTTCCCTGATTTCCTGGAGATCTCAAACCTTCACAAAAATTCCACATGTGGGCATTCCACGGTAACTGACGTTACACACAACCAGAATTTTCTACATTCTTTGTGTTGTAGTTACATAAATAAAGAATACCTGGGTCTTCAAATTAATATACCTAAATAAGTTAGTGTAAAGCAAGGCGTTGTATGAAAAAATTCCACCCAAACATCATTTCCATTGAAATGCCAAGCAAAAACGTGTCGGTAACTGACGTTACAGAAAACGGACATGCAAAATCAGGTGTGTTGATCAAATCTCAATATCTCATGTCCAGAACGTGTTATAATGATAAGTCTTATATGACATCATTCCTAGGTCTTTATGAACAGATTTGCGAAATAAGAAGAGATTTTCATAATTTTTGTTTATGCTGGGGAAACTTTTGTGAAGACATGTTGGTAACTGACGTTACGTAACTGACGTTACCCTTACATCTTCCATAGACTTTACACATGTAAAATCCCAATTTTGAATTGGATCCAAATAATGTGTTTTCCTGGCTTTTGAGAATTATGTGTGTTTGATACGATATCATACCTATGTTCTAGGCAACAGATTGGCCAAATAAAAGTAATGTAATCATTTTTCCTATTATTGAGCTAAAACTTTACTGTGAACATGACAGTTGTACACATACATTTCCTATAGGGTTTGTACAGAATATTTTGAAAATTTTATTTCTTACTACAGTTGTACTATTCCATCACTTATATAGATGAATATGTTAGTATTAAGATATACAGAAACTCTAAAATAGTTTTTTTGAATGATTTATACACGTAGGATGTCCCATGTATTTTGTGTTAGTGCATGTGAATCTTGGCGAATTGGGTTCACTTATCATTTTGATTCTAAATCGTTACAGCAGACAACAATTCTTAGGTGATTGTTATCAACTTTTGAAAATCACTTTTTAAACAGTTTCTTCCTCAATTCAAACTAAACAGTAATTTCCATATGATCAGTAGTATAAAATGCTGAATTTCAAAGCTGGGTATTGAAATTTGTTGAAATTGCTGTTAGTCTTTGGCATCAAATGAAAGCCTGTCAAAGTAAAGTGTTTGTTCTGTGCTTTGTTCTATCAAAATCGCGTACATCTCAGCAGATGCACAGACATACATTGTAGGAGCTACTTTTTTTTTTCTTTATTCTTCTTCATTTATGTATTATAAAAATACAGAGAGAAGTTTTTGAATACAACCAAAATTTGTATTTACATTTATCATAACATTTAAACTTGTTGGCTCATATTCCAAATACAGAATATATAGCAATGGATCCTGATCACATCAATAATAATTACTGAAAATCTAAAGTACATTTGGAGGGGCTTAGGCCTACATGAACATGTACACGACACGGCTTTTCCCCAACTCTTAAATCATTAAAAGAAGAAGTTACCATTGACACATACAGTCTTTTTATCGCTAGATGATTAGTTTAATCAATGGTAATTACTTCAGATACATACAGGTGTCCAAATTGAATTTTTTTTAAAGAAACGATAATTGCATCATGGTAGCTGACGTTACACTAGGTCATGGTAACTGACGTTACACAAAAAGCTGTCAATTTTGACTTGATGGTATGTTGAATATCCATAGCTTTGCTATTGATAATAATGAGATGCAGTCATACATAAGAAATCTTAATTGACATAGTTGATACTTTCTTCGTTGTGGAAAAAAATAAACAAGTGCATGTTTTCGGTAACTGACGTTACATCCCAAATGAGGGTAATTTAAATCTCAAGTTTTTTACCAAAGTCACAATTGAACCAAATTTTTTGAAATACACTTGATAAATTGTCTTTCAAACAATCTTATTCCATGTGAAAGATTATCTGGAACAGAAAAGTTTTAGTTGGGAAATGAAAATGAATTTTTTGTAAATATACCTTTTCTATACCAAAAATCTATTGTAATACTTCGGCATTTGTTTAGAAGGTGAAATTGGCGCCCATCGGTAAAACTTTTATTGATTATTAAAACTTCAACTCATTATTTTTTGAAAATCAAAATAATTTTTACCAAATATCATTTTGAATTTCTGGCACCCTTGTCCGGATTTCTGTGGAATTGCCCATATGGGACTTGAGATTTTAAAAAAATATATAAAAATCACTATGTTAACAACACAGGATACATTTGAAATCTTTCTGTAACAAAAATCTCAATGAGGAAAAGCTTAATTTACATCCGCATTCCAAAAGTGATTTGACATTGTGTCTAAAAAAGGGTCAAATTCCTTGTGGACAAAATTTGAGTAAATGTAACGTCAGTCACATATTTCTGAATGAACACTATTTTTCTCCGATTAATTTTTTTTTCACCAATAATGTTTGTTCCACTATTGGTGACAAACCATGAACAGTTTCTTTCAATACCATGTGTCACAAGGGGGGTATTGTTAAAAGGGTGGAGGCATTACATTTTGGTGGGAAAATTATCACATTTTTCACATAGCATGAAAATGATGTACAGTCATAAGCTTTACAATATTCATATTTTAGATAATTTATCACGCTACATGTCTGTGAAGTTTCAGCTTCGTTATGCTATATTTTAATATAAAGATACTTTTAGTGGAGTAGGGTAAGGGTGGAGGATCTACGTGGAGGCAAGTGTTAAAGCATAGGGAATTCCCATTCTTGTTACTTTCTTATTGTTTGCTGGGTTATATCTTTGCAGCAATTGGTCTTATGGGTTGTGATATACCATTCTCTTGGGATTTATGTGGTTCTAGATAATATGAAGAAGATATTTAAAGATATTTAATCAGTTAATTAATCAATTAAAACATACTTAACCCTTACTAGGCGGGGGGGGGGGCTCAGGCCCCCCTCGACGTTTCGCGCAATATGTTCGCCACACGAAAGCTCTCGCCGCGGATGTGCGATGACTTTTTTCGTCCAAGTCTCCCGCATCTTTTAAGACCAAATTTGCGACGTCCGGTACGCTGTTCGTGAGTTACGCATAATTTTGTACACGTGCGTCAGACCCAAAATTGCTCAAAAACGTGATTTCATGTACAAAGTCAATACAAATGTGGGTTTTAGCTAAATTCATAAATGAGTGATTATTTTTGCTTTTACTGATTCAAATTACTTGATTCATGATCATGGTATATTACGTGGTCCACGCCAACTGTACAAAATGCCGAAGCACGTAATATTTACGCGTCCGCAGCCAAGTGGTTTAATGAAAAATCATAATTTTGATTTTGGAAACGAGGGGGATCGGAACAAATGAAAGGAAAGAAGACAGCGAGCCAAGATAGAAAAGAGAGAGTGTAGAATTGTGAGCATATATGTTATTCACTGAGCGAGACAGAAAAATGTCTCATCATTTTCAAGTTGTCTTGTTTAAATAAAGAACATTTAATCATTGGTTTCAGGATGTAGGTTAAAGTTATTAGTCCTCCCAGGCCTATTTTCCGTCTTCTTCTTCTTCTTTGCATTGACGCTCTAGCGACAATGCTATGTTATCGTTCAATATTCCTTTTCCGTCTTCTTCTTCTTCCACAAAAAGCCATTCATTTAACACATGATCCTTGTTCGCCCTGTCAAGGTCAAATTACTCATCCAAATTGGTTCAAACTTCATAGACATGACATCCATAATCCACTTTTGATCCCCTGACATTTCAATTTCTAAAATCACTCATCCGTGACCGTCCATCAGCCATTTTGTCAATTTTGGGCCATATGAAAGCCATTCTTCCAGTCTCCATATCTATGTCATTATAGATGCTACAGACTTCTAACAAAATGCATTAAATAGTCCATGAATTGTCCTTTCATATGAATCCAACAACTTTTTATTTCATAACCATTTTCATATTTTTAATCAATTTCAAAAATCAATTCTGTTATGAAATAAAAAATTGTGATTAAAAACACACAAAAATGGTTATAACTTCCTAAAATCAATTCCATTTTGCTTCAAATTTTCAGGGCATGTTATTCTAAAAAATGTGCACACACTCTACATGTTTCACGCTCCAGAAAATACGCAAAATGGAAATAGCGCCCTCTAAAGTTTCAAAATTTGGCTAAAATCCAAGACGCTGCATCTGCCTTGTGCCTCGTTAAAACCATACCTTTTTTTTGGATTTAGGTAGTTCAGACTATATCCTTAATTTCCAGCAATGTTAAGAAAAATATATCGATTCATTGACCAAATTGCTCAAAAATGTTGTAGAAAGTAAAAAATTATCGATACCAGGAAATCAAGTTTAACTTCCCCTAAAATCGTGAATATTCAATCAAGGGGCTTCAAACTTGGCAGACATATGTATCAATGCATTTCACAACTATCTATTAATTTTTGTAAAATTTGATGACGTCATCAAAAAGTTATGGACAAAAAATAGCGAATTTTCAATGGATTACATAACAAGGTATTACATCATTGTCATTCAATATTTGCTTCTGAAATTGACATCACAATGACCGCATTGAAATTGCCTCTCCATTGATACTAAATATAATATAGGTTGTCACAGAAAATCTCGAGTAAATCACATTTTTGTAAAAGCCATTATACCCGCTTGCCTAATAATTGCAAATTTGACAGAGCCATGTACACGCCGGATAGTATGGAAAGCGAAGTTTTTCAAAATTGCACTGTAGTACACAAAGTGTATTCGTCTTTCACAAAGATCTTGTATATTATGTAAAGCTAAAAATCTGCTTACCTCCTTTTCCCAATATATCTTAAAATATATGCTTACATTTTCATAATCATTGAAGTCTTTTAGTCAAGGCGTCAATGCACGCACATTGTTCATGTCAACGATTGCAGTTCTAGTCTTCTTTGCATTGACACTCCAGCGACAATGCTATGTTATCGTTCCATATTCTTATTGCATTGACGCTCTAGCGACAATGCTATGTTATCGTTCAATATTCCTTTTCCGTCTTCTTCTTCTTCTTCCACAAAAACCCATTCATTTAACACGTGAACCTTGTTATCCCTCCCCAGGTCCTATCGCTCAACCAAATTCGTTCAAACTTCATACACACATCCTCTATGATCCACTATTGATCCCCTGACATTTCATTTTCCAAAATCACTCATCCATGACAGTCCATCCGCCATTTTGTCAATTTCGGGCCATCTGAAAGTCATTTTTGCCAGCCACCATATCTATGATGTTATAAACGCTACAGACTTCTAACAAAATCCATTAAATAGTCAATGAGTTGGCCTTTCATATGTATCCAATCACTTTATATTCTAAAACCAACTTCAATTTTAAAATTAATTTTAAAAATCAACTCCGTTATGAAATAAAAAATTGTGACTAAAAACACGCAAAAATGGCTATAACTTTCTTAAATCGATTTCATTTTGCTTCAAATTTTTAGGATATATTCTTCTAATAAATGTACACACACTGTCTATTTTTCACGCTTCAGTAAATACGCAAAATGCAAATAGCGCCCTCTAAATTTTCAAAATTTGGCTAAAATCCAAGAGGCTGCATCTGCGTTGTGCCTTGTTAAAACCGTACCCTTTTTTGGATTTAGGTACTTCAGACTATGTCCTTTCCAGCAATGTAAAGAAAAATATATCGATTCATTGACCAAATTGCTCAAAAATGTTGTGGAATGTAAAAAATTATCAATGCCAGGAAATCAAGTTTAACTTCCCCTAAAATTGCAAATATTCAATCTAGGGACTTGAAACTTAGCAGGCATATGTATCAATACATTTCACAATTATCGGCCAATTTTTGTAAAATTTGATGACGTCATCAAAAAGTTATGGACAAAAAATAGCAAATTTTCAATGAATTACGTAACAAGGCATTACGTGATTGTTGTTCAATATTTTCTTCTGAAATTGACATCACAATGACCGCATTGAAATTGCCTTTCCATTGATACCAAATATAATATAGGTTGTCACAGAAAATTTCGAGTAAATCACATTTTTGTTGGAGCCATTATACCCGCTTGCCTAATAATTGCAAATTTGACAGAGCCATGTACACGCCGGATAATATGGAAAGCGAAGTTTTTAAAAATTGCACTGTAGTACACAAAGCGTATTCGTTTTACACACAGATCTTGTATATTATGTAAAGCTTACTTCCGTTTCCCAATATATTTCAAAATATGTGCTTACATTTTAATAATCATTGAAATCTTTTAGTCAAGGCGTCAATGCACGCACATCGTTCATGTCAACGATTGCAGTTCTAGTTGCATTGACGCTACAGCGACAATGCTATGTTGTTGTTCCATATTCCTTTTCCGTCTTCTTCTTCTTCTTCTTCTTCTTCTTCTTCTTCTTCTTCCAAAAAAAGCCATTCACTTAACACATGATCCTTGTTCTCCCTGTCAAGGTCAAATTACTCATCCAAATTCGTTCAAACTTCATAGACATGACATCCATGATCCACTATTGATCCCCTGACATTTCAATTTCCAAAATCACTCATCCGTGACCGTCCATCGGCCATTTTGTAAATTTTCGGCCATATGAAAGCCATTCTTCCAATTTCAATATCTCCATCATCCTAGATGCTACAAACTTCTAACAAAATTCATTATGTAGTCCATGAATTCACCTTTCAAATGCATCCAACAACTTTTTATTTCAAAACCATCTTCATATTTTAAATTAATTTCAAAAATCAACTCCGTTATGAATTGAAAAATTGAGACTAAAAACACGCAAAAATGGCTATAACTTTCTTATATCAATTTCATTTTGCTTCAAATTTTCAGGTCATTTTATTCTAATGAATGTGCACCCAGTCCACATGTTTCACGCTCCAATAAATACGCAAAATGCAAATAGCGCCCTCTAAAGTTTCAAAATTTGGCTAAAATCCAAGAGGCTGCATCTGCGTTGTGCCTTGTTAAAACCGTACCCTTTTTTGGATTTAGGTAGTTCAGATTATGTACTTTCCAGCAATGTAAAGAAAAATATATCGATTCATTGACCAAATTGCTCAAAAATGTTGTACAAAATAAAAAATTATCGATACCAGGAAAACAAGTTTAACTTCCCCTAAAAGAGCGAATATTCAATCTAGGGACTTGAAAATTAGCAGGCATATGTATCAATACATTTCACAACTATCTGCCAATTTTTGTAAAATTTGATGACGTCATCAAAAAGTTATAGACAAAAAATAGCGAATTTTCAATGGATTACGTAACAAAGCATTACGTCATTGTCGTTCAATATTTGCTTCTGAAATTGACATCACAATGACCGCATTGAATTTGCCTTTTCATTGATACCAAATATAAGATAGGTTGTCACAGAAAATTTCGAGTAAATCCAGTTTTTGTAGAAACCATTTTAATCAGCTTGCTTCATAATCGCGAAATCGAGAAAGCCACGAGTGCCCAGATTACTATAGAACGCCGGGGAGGAAAAAGGATTTTTTTTTGTTGTAGGAGCCATTATACCTGCTTGCCTAATAATTGCAAATTTGACAGAACAATGTGTACGCCGGATAGTATGGAAAGTGAAGTTTTCAAAATTGCACTGTAGTACACGAACCGTATTCGTTTAACACACAGATCTTGTATAGTTATGTAAAGCCTACTTCCGTTTCCCAATATATTTCAAAATATACATTTAAATTTTAATAGTCCTTGAAATCTTTTAGTCTAGGCGTCAATGCACGCACATCGTTCATGTCAACGATTGCAGTTCTAGTCTTCTTCTTCTTCTTCTTCCCCAAAAAACCCATTCATTTAACACATGATCCTTGTAATCCATGTCCAGGTCAAATTACTTATCCAAATTTGTTCAAACTTCATAGACATGTTATCCATAATCCACTATTGATCCCCTGACATTTTAATTTCAAAAATCACTCATCCGTGACCGTCCATCGGCCATTTTATCAACTTTGGGCCATATGAAGGCCATTCTTCCAGCCTCCATATCTATGTCATTATAGATGCTACAGACTTCTAACAAAATGCATTATATAGTCCATGAATTGTCCTTTAATATGCATCCAACAACTTTTTATTTTAAAACCATCTTCATATTTTTTATCCAATTTAAAAATTCAACTCCGTTATGAAATTTAAAAATGTGACTAAAAACACACAAAAATAACTATAACTTTTTCAAATCAATTCCATTTCCCTTCAAATTTTCAGGGCATGTTATTCTAATAAATATGCACACACTCCACGTTTCACGCTCCAGTAAATACGCAAAATGCAAATAGCGCCCTCTAAAGTTTCGAAATTTTGCTAAAATCCAAGAGGCTGCATCTGCGTTGTGCCTTGTTAAAACCGTACCCTTTTTTGGATTTAGGTAGTTCAGACTATGTCCTTTCCAGCAATTTAAAGAAAAATACATCGATTCATTGACCAAACTGCCGAAAAATGTTGCAGAATGTAAAAAAATTATTGATACCAGGAAATCAAGTTTAACTTCCCCTAAAATTGCGAATATTCAATCTAGGGACTTGAGACTTGGCAGGCAAATGTATAAATACATTTCACAACTATCTGCCAATTTTTGTAAAATTTGATGACGTCATCAAAAAGTTATGGACAAAAAATACAGAATTTACAATACATTATGCAACAAGGCATTACGTCATTGTCGTTTAATATTTGCTTCTGAAACTGACATCACAATGACCGCAATGAAATTACCTTTCCGTTGATACCATATATAATATAGGTTGTCATTGAAAATTTTAAGTAAATCAAGTTTTTGTAGGAGCCATTATACCCGCTTGCCTATTCATTGCAAATTTGACAAAGCCATGTGTACGCCGGATAATATGGAAAGGGAAGTGTTCAAAATTGCAATGTAGTACACAAACGGCCTACTTCCGTTTTCCAATATATTTCAAAATATACGTTTACATTTTAATAATCCTTGAAATATTTTAGTCAAGGCGTCAATGCACGCACATCGTTCATGTCAACGATTGCAATTCTATTCTTAACCTAATCTTGTTCTAAACCCTAACTCCCTAAACCTAAGGTTTAGTACCGGTCTCATGATAAAAAAAATACTTAGATTTTATAAGTTAACCTTTTACATACATTTTTTTAAAATCTACCACAATCTGATCAGCTTCCTATGGTGATACATACCACCCCCAAGTTTAAGGTTTATATTTCAAATGCTTCTTGAGAAATTGGGATAACAAGTAAACTAGACGGACAGAAAACCTGAAAATATAAAGCCTAGAGCACAACCGTTGGTTGTGGAGACATAATAATCAGTCATACTGTTACTTTGCTATTAAAAATTTTATACATCCTTCTCAGACCGAAAATGGCTCAAAAAGTTATATTGGATACAAAGTCAATCCAAAATGACTTTTCTTACCTTATTCATGTAAAGAAAAGATTGTTTGGTTACACCTCGTAATTCCAAAGGTTAATTATTCCAAAGGTTCGTCAAATGTTCCGAAACACGAAAAAGGGTTTGTTATTCCGAAAACGAAATAGGGTTCTTCATTCCGAAAACGAAATAAGGTTCGTTATTCCGAAGGTTCATTAATCCGAAAATTAAATTAGTTTTGTTAGTCCGAAACTGAAATAATCTGTGGCAGGCGTGGTGGAGGGGGAAGGGTATCACTGTTACCGTTCAATTTATATTGATGTGGAAAGGGTTGATCTATCCTTACCAGGGGCATTTACATATGAAAGATTCTTTCAAAGGGGTGATCATAGGCTTATGGGACTAGTTCATGCAAGAATCGTTGCCAGACCTGTAAATTTCGCTAAGGAGTATTGATGCATTTTGAAATTGTTTTGTCCAAGTTCAAAATTTCTACTAAAAGACTCAATCTTGATTAAATGTCGCTCTGGGGGAAGGGGGGGGGTGGAGATGGATGGCTTGTTTGACCAGAATATGAGTGATTTAAAAAATGGGCCGACGATTCCTCTGTTTTAATAGAAAGAATGTAGGCTAATAAACATATGCTTTGAATCCAAATATATACAGGGTGACCAGAAAAAAGGAAACCCAAGTTTGATCATCAATAATTTTAAAAAAATATCCATGTGATTATAAAATTTATATCACTGGAAAGTGGAACTCATTGCCATTTTAATGATACCCCGCTCAGCTCACCAATGTCACGCATCACTGAACCTCATTGTTTTGAAAATGTCTTGCAAATTGTGAGTGGTTCACTTCCACGCTCATTGAGATGGGTTGCTGCAATGTGCCTAAAAAGAAGCCAACTTCATCATCAATCATTTTAAAAACATGACAGTAGTGATTATGACGTTTATATCACTGGAAAGTGCCGCTCATTATCATCGTATTGATATCTCTTTCAGCTCACCAATGTCACGCATCACTGAACCCCATTGTTCTGAAAATATCTTGCAAAATTGTGATTGATGCACTGTCATGCTTCTTACATTATCCATGGGGCTATGAAGGTTCTCTGGGTGTCGTGACCAGTAACATGTTGAAATTACCTGGGGAGGTAAGATTAAAGGACTGAATAAAGTAAAAATTTCCAACCCATTTATCAAACTCATTAATTTTAAGTCACTGGAATGCTTTACTTAGATTTGTTAGGAATCTTTTAAGCAACTCATCTCAAGGAGCATGAAAGAGAACCTATTACAATTTGCGAGACAATTTCAAAACAATGGTTCAGTGATGGCATGATATTGGTGAGCTGAGAGAGGTATATTAGAATGGTAATGAGTTGTACTTTTCAGTGATATTAAATTCTTAATCACAACTGAAAATATCTTGAAGTTATGAATGATTGCATGATCATATGTGGGTTTCCTTTCCAGGCACATTCACACAAACCATCTCAGGTGCTGCATGAAAGTGAACCACGCACAATTTTACAAGGACTTTTTCAAAACAATGGGTTTAGTGATGCGCTGACATTGGTTGAGGTAAGCGAGGTATCATTAGAATGGCCAATGAGTTGCACATTTTCATGATATAATTTTCATAATCACCATCTGGAATATTTTTGAAATATGTTGATCAAAGTTGGGTTTCCTTTTTTCCGAAACACCCTGTATAACCAAAATACGGCCCCTTGTTGAACGTGGGGTTACAGCATGGCCTAGTGTTATAGGTCCATGGTTGCAGTGATTCATAGTATTTAATACAGGCGAAATAAAGGATGGTAGACAAATCGAAACGTAGCTCTCTTATTCCTTTTATTACAAGCTTTCGGCCCGCATGGCTTTCATCAGGTCTACAAAATAGGACGAAACAAAATATGGCAAACATAAGTGGTTGACAGACAAAACTTACTGCTATGTAACAAGACAGAAAAGAGAAGAAAAGAAAAGAAAAAGGGGAAGTGAACCCCCTTCCACTTTTGTGGCAGAAATTTTAAGCAGATTCTTGAATAAAAATATATACAAGAAAAAGGCTTGAAACGCGATGGTTTCAGTTCCCTAAGTAAAAATTTTTCGCTCGTGCTTCACGCTCGCCTATATATACCTTTTTTATTTGCAATAAATGTATTGCCTTAACCCCCTGTTTTCAGAGGGCCATGCTTGATCCATGCCATTTTTTAATGCAATACATGCTTTGCTCCCATAAAATTCATGTATCATGTGCATCATCCTCCGCTGAGACTTTTATGCATAATATCCTATTATTTTTTAATTACAACACCATCCTATTATTTTTTAATTACAACACCTGTTTTTATTACTAAAATAAGTTTATTTCGTTTTCGGAATGGTTACCATTTTCGTTTTCGGAATGACAAACCTTCGGAAGTAACGAACCTTATTTCGTTTTTAAGACGAACCTTCGGAATTACAAACCCTATTTTGTTTTTGAATGACAAACCTTCGGAATGACGAACCCTATTTCGTTTTTGGAATGACGAACCTTCGGAAATAGACGGATACCTTCGTGACGAATAACGGGTGCTTACCGATTGTTTACACTTTCATTAATACCAATGTGTACAGACAGGATTTTTTGGCCCAAGGTTTACTCACATTACATTTAAGGAACATTAACTTCTTCAATGAGCTCTAAATATTCAGAGCATTCCTTTAAATCATTATGTACATGGACATCATTTAGTAGACATGTTGAGATAGAGAAACACCATTTTAAAGGAAAAAGTTTGATTTTCTTGTATGCACCAAAATGTGCCATTAATCACATTTATATTTTTGGGAAAGCAATAAATTGACAAGATGGCTAAGCATCCTAATCGGTGGTATTGAAAGAAAAAACTTTTTTTTTTCGCCAATATTGAACAAACATTATTGGTGGAAAAAAAAGTTTTTATTCAGGAGAGACATGTGACTCACGTTACAGTTACTCAAATTTTGTCCACAAGTAAGTTTTCTCATTTTTAAAAGACGAAATGTCAAATGACTTTTTGAATCTGGAATGAAGTGCATTAATCATCCAGATCTGCAGGAAATCAGCAAAAACAAAACAATTAACGATTAATTTTGAAGACCTTTATGATTTTTGGACATCCATGATGTTAGATTAGTATTAAATCAATGTCCATCAACCTGTATAAATATCCCCATTTTGTAAGGCTTCACCCACATTTTGAGTCTTGGGCTTCAAGTTCCGCAAGACAGACTACATGTAGTTACAATTCAAGTTTAAAACACCCATTTCGCTTTTTATTAAAAAACACAGTTGGGTTCTGCTTTCGTCTGTTGGGTTCTCCTATGCTTTGCAAGATTACTGTTTCTGGGTAAACACTTTCTTACAAATAGAACATTGATATGGCTTTTTCTCCGGTGTGGTTCTCTTATGAATTGTTAGTTGACTACTGCAGGTAAACCCTTTATACAAACAGACACTATAGCTTTTCCTGTGTGGGTTCCCATTATGCTTGAGACTTCACTGTTCTGAGTAAACCATTTCTTACAAACAGAGCACTACGATGGCTTTTCACCATGTGTGAGTTCTCATATGATTGTAAGATTACCACCCTGGCAAACCCTTTATTACAAATAGAACACTGATATAGCTTTTCTTCTGTGTGGGTTCTCTTATGAAATTGTTAATTGGAACTATGCGGGTAAACCCTTATTACAAATAGAACACTGATATGGTTTTCTCCTGTGTGAACTCTCTCATGATTGTAGGCCACTTTGATCCTAAAACCTTATACAAATAACACTTGATATGTTTTCCACCTATATGGGGTCTTTCATGCTGGGAAGATTATCATTGCAGGAAAATGATTTATAACAAAATTACATTTGATATGGCTTTAGTATGTGTGGTTCTCTTATGCTTGTAAGATAACTGTTCTGGGTAAACACTTTCTTACAAATAGAACTTGATATGGCTTTTCTCCGTGTGGGTTCTGTTATGAGTTAGTTGACTCTGCGGGTAAACCCTTTATTACAAACAGAACACTGATATGGCTTTTCTCCTGTGTGGTTCTTTTATGCTTGTAAGGTCACAGTTACTTAGGAAAACCTTTATTACATATAGGACACGGATATGGCTTTTTCCTAGTGTGGTTTCTGATATGATTAGTCAGTTGACCATAGTTGGTAAACCCTTTATTACAAATAGAACACATACATGGCTTTTCTCCTGTGTGGGTTCTCTTATGCTTTGCAAGATCACCGCTGCTGATAACCTTTATTAAAACAGAGACACTGATATGCTTTTCTCCTGTATGAGTTCTCATATGAGCTGAAGATGACTGTTCATATAAACCCTATTACAAACAGAACACTGATATGGCTTTCTCCTGTGTGAATTCTCTCATGAATTGTAAGATAACTGTTCTGGTAAACCTTCTTACAAATAGAGCATTGATATGGCTTTTCTCCGTGTGGGTTCTGTTATGAATTGTTAGTTGACTCTGCGGGAAACTTTGTTACAAACAGAACACTGATATGGCTTTTCTCCGGTGTGAGTTCTCTTATGAATTGTTAGTCGACTACTGCGGGTAAATCCTTTATTACAAATACGACACTGATATGGCTTTTCACCTGTATGGCTTATTTTATGCTGTGAAAGATTATCATTGCGGGAAATGCTTTATAACAAACAGAACACTATCGCTTTCTTCTGTGTGGTTCTCTATGCTTTGCAGATAACTGTTCTGGGTAAACACTTTCTTACAAATAAGCATGATATGCTTTTCTCCGGTGTGGTTCTGTTATGAATTGTTAGTTGACTCCTGCGGGTAAACCTTTGTTACAAAACAGAACACTGATATAGCTTTCTCCTGTATGAGTTCTCATATGGTGTAAGATGACTGTTCATGATAAACCCTTTATTACAAACAGAACATGATATGGCTTTTCTCCTGTGTGAATTCTCTCTGAATTGTAAGATAACTGTTCTGGGTAAACACTTTTCTTACAAATAGAGCATTGATATGGTTTTTTGCCTGCACTCATTTTGCACTTTTCTTGATCATCAGTGTTGGTTATGAAGCTCTTTTTGTTGTACTGAAACAGATGAATTGTTTGCTGAGTCAGCTGTTGAAGGAATACTAAGAATCTTCTTTTCCAAATCTGAACAGTTACCTTCCACTCAGCTTCATGTCTCACATGACCTTGCAATATTCCTCCTTCAGAAATATGAGCTGTAGTTGTACTTTGATTTGGTGTTTCCAGACTTGTACATCTGTCTAGAATTAACAAAAACAAAAAAAAAAAACAGAACAACATACATGGTCTCAAGAAAGTGTTTACAAGGCAATAATCCTAACCCTAGCATTCCGCTGTCCCTTTGTTAAGCATGTGGTCAGAGTATCACAAAGCACTAGCAAATAAAGATTTATCGCCATGTGACCCCATTATTCTGCCCTTTTACCCTCTCATATCTTAGCTGTTTACCTCTAAGATTTTAACAGAGCTCTCTGACATTTTTACCTCTGGCATTTTTACATCGGATCCTCGACAGTGGTGATAGCTCGAGTATTATCAATTTTTGACAAATATCTCTCGTTTAGCATTTGAGGAATTTGAGGACTTCAAAGGCAATTCAAAATAAAGATAAATGTAATTTGCTTACCTGGCTGTAATGATGATTGTGCTATCTCCATGGGAGCAGGTTCCACCTCAATCCAGTCATCTTTCAAGTTCTCTTCTTTTACATGGATGACTTGGTATCCTTCACTTTCAGATGAATTTACATCTTTACATACCTCTGATTTAATTTCTCCTGTGTTGAGTTTGCTGCTAGATTGCATTTTCTGAATGAAATAAAGATGAAGGAGAAGAGCATGACAAAAACAGGAATGCAAATGTTGTAACCATTTGGCTGCGGACCACCAAATATTACATGCTTGGGCGAGCGTACATTGTGAGCAGACAATGTAATATGACATGCTCATGCTATTGTCAGTTTTGAAGCGCCAGCGCCATGCTGTTCATACCCCTACTGTGCAATGAGCACCTGAATATCAAAATTGAGACTATTGACAACAGATGACGCTATTCCACATAAATTTTCAAGGCTTCTGATTCTGATGTCAACCAGAAGGGCACAAGATAGGACCGTATGATGACCAGATAGGCATAAGATTGCTTGCATTGATGGATCTACAGGCAGGTGTGAAAGCACTGTAACCCATTGTAAAACTAAAAAAACCTGAACTCTAAAAAAAACAAAAAAAAAACACACAAACAAGCTGTTAAGCTGTTTACTCCTTCTAAACTCTTTATTGCAAACAGAACACCAATACTGCTTTTCACCTGTGAAAATTATTGTATGTTTTGAATCTACTTAATTGATTTCTGTCAAGCACTGATCTTGATCCTCATTGTGGGTCGGTATGGAGCTTTCTCCTTGAGATGAAACTGATAAAGAGTATTTCCGAGTCGGGGTGCTGTCTCACTTTGCGGAGACGTCTCCGCTACAGAATATAAATTTCGTCTCCGCGATGGATAAATAGTATTAGAGACGTCTCCAAGACGTATAAATAGTATTCGTCTCCGCAAAATTTCGTCTCTGCGACGGATAAATAATATTAGAGATGTCTCCATGACGGACGTCTCTAATACTATTTATCCGTCGTGGAGACGAAATTTCTATTCTGTCGCGGAGACGTATCCCCAAGGTGAGATAGCACCCTCAGCTGTAGAAGGAATACTAAAAATGTTTGCATGCAAAACTTGACCATAATTACCTCCCACTCTGTTTCAGTTTTCTCATGACCTTGTGATGTTCTTCTTTCAGGAAGCTGACCGGTTGTAGCTGTATTTTTACTGTTTTTCTCCAGAATATCTAGTTTATATTTTAATTTTTTAAAGAAAACCGATGAGAAAGAGAAAGAAAAAAAAATAGTGAAGTACAATTATTGGCAATAGAATATTTCATAAGGATTTATGGTGGTACAGTCTAAAGGATGAGAGACAATATAAGAGACAGATACAGGTGTACATGTATGTCCTACACCTATACTGACACTGTATTTACCCAAGGACGTAGAAAGAATGATTTACGAAATGAGCGTCTGTTATTTGTAAAACTTGTAATAAAATGCAATAAGATAATTTGGTAATGTGACGACTCGAGAAATACAAATTTACAAAACTTGTAGGCCGATTATGTACTTGACCATGCAGACATCAAATCAAATAGATTTAGTCCATGAAGATTTAGAAAAAGGTGTTTAGTCCATGAGGTTGGCCTATTACATGAAGACAATCAGAGAAAAGGACAAACTGCTTTTAGACCAAGTAGATATAAATTATATAGAGCACCTTATTATAACAGAGTGGACTGTGTACATTGTGAAATATTTACTATCTGATTGTGAAATATTAATATAATGAACACTGAGTAAGTACGGATGCTACATGAAATTTTGGTCAAGCTATATAATATTCTGAGTTAGTGACGAATAATAAACCATTGTGACAGTATATAATTGATTGTTCAATAACTTAAAAAAAAGTGGAATCTTTATAGCACACAATTTCCCAGAAAATTTGTAAATCACTACAAACAATGATAAGTGTGATGTAAAGCGTTATGCTGAAATGTCACATAACCTTTAGCCAATCCCATGGAATGACTCATATTCTGGTAAAAGTTAAAAGAAAAAAAATGCTTTGGGGAAAATGAATTAATGGTGCACGTACAGGGTTAATTTATTTGGCAAATGAAGGAAGTTTACAAATGAAGTAAAATAGGAAACAAACTTGTGCTATAAAACAAACTAGGCCCTATACACACATCCTTGAAGTACTACGTGTAGTTTGAAGGGATTAAGTAACTTCCAAAAACAAGTGCAAAAGAGATCGAAATGAATAGAATTCTATCGCTCTGACCGTAAAAACAAACTACTGCAAGTTTCAGATCAAATGCAAGTCATTTACTATCTTAAAACAGTGAAATTTAAAACGCGGCCGAGGAAACGGCTGCGCATGATTAATTTATACCGCTCCGTTGAAAGCTTAGCCGCCCGGTACACACGGGGACTTGACAACAGGAAATGCGGTGAAAACCACGTGCGTTGAAACGCACGCAGTTTTGTAAAGCGTCTTGAGGCGGGTTAGAAAATTTGAGTATAAAATCTTAGATATCTCGAAAGTAGAGCAAGCAAGTAGACTGCAATTTTTTAGGAATACCAGATTGACCTATGTGTTCATAATCATGATGGCAAAATTAGCTAAATCCAAAGTTTGCAATTTGAATATCATTCAATGATACTGTATCCCTTTAAGTAATCAGTTTAAATTACCTTGTAATTGAGATGATTCAGGTTTTGTCTCTAAATTGACAAGGTCATCTTCTTCATCTATCCAGTCGTCAGAATCATCTTCTTCCTTTATCAAGTAGGTCTGGAGTTGGTCTTCTTCCGGATGTTCAAAGGTTTTGCCATGGTCTTGATAGTCATCTTCCAAGTTTTCTTCCTTTATGTAGACGATTTGATATCCTTCTCTTTCGGATTGAACCGACTCTTCACAGACCTCTTTTGTGTTTGCCGCCATGATGGTATGAGACACAACTAAGGGCAAAAAGAAAAATAAATTGGAAATACAACTAAATTCGGTCGGTAATGTTACCACAAAAGTCTACATCCCCTGCCCATATCTCCATTTCAATTAGGGACAGACCTGAGACAACCATGATATTTTATTGTGTGACATCAGGCTGCATCTGCTACTGATGATATTTTTGTAAGATGTTGAACAGATTTAAGGGCACCATAATCTCTGCGATGCTGTCAGAGTAGATGATAGTATACAGATATTGACTGATGGGGTGTGTAATATAACATTCCTTGGACTGCCAGATTTATATTTTGCCGAGGGGTTATATATCAATACATCTGTTATATCAGATAGCCCCCTAAAATTAGCCGCCCCCCCCCCCCCCAAAAAAAAAAAAATTTGGGGGGGGGGACCCAAAAAAAAAAGGGCTTTTTTTTGGGGGGGGGGCTAATTTTAGAACCCCTCAGCCATGTTGAAATGTTACTTCGAGAATCACGGGACCAGTTCCGTGAACAACGCAGCCCGCAACTCTAATTAGCATTTCAATAGGGCTGAACGTAGGTACACTGCATACGCAAAGATAGCAAGATTTAACTTTGTTAAAAACACACGTTTTTTGCAGATTCTGACGTCAGCGTGTTTTATATTTTTGTTTTATTTTCCTTCTTAAAATGATCACTTTTAAAAATGCCTCTTTTAACTTCATTATTTAGTATGCAACCTTTCAAGCATCATGTAAAAGATTGGATCCAGTAACCCACGTATGTTCGCACCGGTTGCTACGAAGGGGAAGCCATGCTGAAAGGTTAATTCAAGAATCACCCTACCAGTTTCTTGAACAATGCAGCCCGCAACTCTAAATAGCATGTCAATAGGGCTGAACGTAGGTACACTGCATAAGCACGGATAGAAAGGTTACACATTGTTGAAAGCACATGTTTTCTGCAGATTCCGACATCTACGTGTTTCATATTCACAAGCCAGAAGTGATGAAAATTAATAAAGTACAGTCATACTATTCATGCATATAATCAGAATAATTAGAATTTGGAGGAGACAAACAAATGAGAAAGAATGTTTAGAACGCAAATTATTCATGATTATTCAAAAAATTTTCAAATTATTTCTTGTCTGAAATTTAAGTAACTTCTGATCATATTTATGAGAATATAAGTAAGTCTATTAAAGTGAAAGTGCTCGATCCATATTTTCTCATTATTACTAATTTATTTTTCATTTTCTTGAGTGACTTCACTACAAAAACTACATGTGGGCAATTCCATGATTAGTTTTGTTACACTTCATGGTGCATTGTTCTCTAAGGATGGCTTCTACGTGAAGATGCTGATATTATTTTTCAATTTTTGTTGTGTCAATACCTATTGACCAACCCTACTTCACATCATCAAACAGAATCAAGAGGTAAATTTCAATAACTAATAACAGATACTTAAACTTTGGTTAGTTACGTTACCAAAAGTGGACATGGTTTTTTGAGGACTGACGTTGACCCTAAATTTCCTGGAAACTACGTTCAACTAAAACAAACTGCGACATTCATGTTATTGCTGATGAGTTGACAAGTCATGAGATATACTATATTTCATGAATAGCTTGATATTTTTCTATAGACACAACACAAACATGATTAGTTACGTTACAGTTAGTTACGTTACATTTTGTCCAGTGAACTTCTAGAGGTCATTTCACCCCCTGGTAAGTGATCAAATATCACAATAGCCTCTGATATACATGTATGGAAAGGCCTGGAAATGTGTTCATCCTTTCACGTTTAGCGAAATTTGTAAGGAGAAATATTAAACGAACATTGTGTAAATTGCATTTTAGTGAAATTTATTGTCCCCAGTCCCACATGTACAATTTCAATGATGGTTTGATATCTTAAAGATGTTAACGAAATTGACTTTTTTAAAAACTGAATATGAAAGACCTTTGTTATTCCCGAACATCAATGGCATTAGATTAGTGATAAATTGAATAATCAACCTAGGAGACTTCTTTTTTTGAAAAATGTCCAATAATTCATGGAATTGCCCATGTATATTTTGAGGGGTGTTTTTACTCGTTAATGCACGGGAGGAGGTAATTATACAATAGAATACTTGATCCCGGCGGGTTGTTCATTGAACCGGTTCGGTGATTATCTGGACACCTGTAAAAACTATTTTAGGTGGTTGTTTTCAGAGAAAAAACTTTACAATTGTGGTTATTACATTTGTTATAAATTGGACTGAGTACCCCTAGGGTATGAATAGTTATGAACATTGTGTTTTCCATTAATCGGTCGATTGAATTCCCCTGGAATTAACAAATTTGTCAAAATTTCAAATATAAAATTTTCCTCATTGTTCAGTTGTTGGTAGCATACTGATCACCTGAAAGTTTGACGAAACACATCCAGTTAGCATGACTCAAAAAACTTTAAAAATGACAGGGGTATGAATACTTATGAGCGCAAATATATGTGTACCCCCAAAATTCTTAGATTCCTTTTAACCTCACCATATCTCACTCAAAAGAATTGCTTTCACCTGTATAGCAACAAGATTTAGGAAATACATTAAACTGTAAATTACACAAGTTTATGAATAGAGGCTAGAATGCCAAAATGCCAAAAGTGATATAAACATTATCATGACTGTGGAAGACAAAAGCAAGACACATGAACAGGGTCAACCAACTGTAATACATATCTATGGACAATAGCAAAGTTACTCATGTAGAAAAGAAACTTGTAACTTAGGGTGGTATCTCACTTTGTGGAAACTACTTGAAACTACTTTGAGATGAATTTGGGAATACAATTAAAATGTTTTGAAACAAATTGGAGACGATTTTGAACCTTGTTTCGGAGACGTCGCAGAGACTTCTCAGAGATATCTCTAATACATTTCACAAGTTGCGGAAACTACTTTGAGATGGTTCTTTGAAACTGCTTTGAAACAGTTTTTGCAAATTGTTGCAGAGACATCGCGGAGACGTCTCCGAGACGATCAGGAAAAATGTGTTTAAGCTCCAAAAATTTTTGGTTTTGAAGACATGTTTTTTTTTGCCACTCTCAAGCCCCGATCGTTATCATCCTACAGGAAAAAAAACCCCAGACTGCAATCATGGGACCAGCTTACTGCGGTAGCCTGTAAACAAAGTGTATGGTCTGCGAGTTGACTAGCATAAAAACATGAGGTGCCTTCGCTTTTCCAGGCTAGAATGTCAAAATTACGGAATAAAAGATTGACAAAACTACTTTATTAGTTTATGTACAAGTTACAATATTAGGCGGATGACTTTTTTTCTGATTTTACTACTGAATAGTTCATGATTGTTTTAAAAATAATAAAAATTATTCAATTTATAATATATGCTGTTAATATCTCTTGAAAATGAAAGATGATATATTTCTCGTTTTCAAACCAGTGCTGCAAAAAGCTTAAGTGGTCGCAGTTCGGGCACTGAACTCTTTAGATTTAAAAAAAATGTGAAAATGATTGATTAACAACGATTTTCAGCAGGTTTGATTTACTGCCCTAAAAATTGGAACGTAAGTCCAGAACTCTATTTACTGCTGCAGTACACGGAGTGTACGGGCTGCAAGTTGATGAAAACATGAGGTGGATTCGCTTTTCCAGGCTAGAGTTTAAAAATTATGGAATATTTGATTGACAAAAGTATTTTATTTACTAGTTTATGTACTTACAATACTAGAGGGATGACTGAGGTACAAGGTCAACTTTTATGGAATCCGTAGTAACATTCACGCATGGATCCACAGCTTACTCTCTAATCGGTCTCAAAGAGTACTGCTTGAAGGTATAACATCAGATACGTCACCAGTTCGTTCAAGAGTTCCTCAAGGCAGCGTGGTTGGACCACTCCTGTTCCTTCTTATCAATGACCTTCCAGAATATGTCTCGGCCCAAACAACAGTAAGCCTCTTTGCTGATGACTACATAATGTACAGAAAGTTAGAAACAGACGCTGACACTGAAAATCTGCAAAGGACTTGGAAGCACACCAGAATTGGGAATCTGACTGGCTCATGCAATTTCATCCTGAAAATTGCAAAGTTATGCATGTCACCAACAAGAGGGCAGCATCTAAGAAGTTACATCTTACTATCTTGGAGTGAACTATAAGGATAACCTAAAGTGGAACCACTATGTAGATGTCACCACTAAGAAAGCGAACTCAACTAGCAGTTTCTTGCAGAGAAACCTCTGGGGATGCCCACCTAAGACAAAGGTGTTGTGTTACAAGACACTCATTCTCCCTGTACTGGAGTATGCTGCTGTGGTATGGGATCCATTCACCCAGAAGAACATCTATGAATTGGAGATGGTTCAACGTCGGTATGCACGCTTTGGTCTGAAAGACTTTAGAAGAACCAGCAGTACGTGTCTCAGAAATGCTGAAACGACTCCAGTGGACCACTCTGCAGGAAAGGAGGGCCCAGCTGAGAGCGTGCATGGTATTCAGCATCACCCATGGCATGATTGACATCCCTTCAGACAGGAACATGTACTTCTTACCAACCAACCTCTGGACCATTAACACGTGGGAACCAGTGCCCTTTGCCAGAACTATTCCAAAAGACATTTTTCCCGGACGCGACAAGACTTTGGAACTCCTTACCACAAGGCATAGTCAGTTGTACTTCCCTGAACACCTTCAAGCAGGAAGTACAACAAATTCGGCTTCGCTAAGCCGACTCCCTTTTTTTAGCTGGACGTAGTATCCTGTAGAGAATTTTTACTTGCACTGACACATCTGGACACTTGACAAACTTACAACTGTGTATAATAATACCCCAGCGGCGGTCTGAACCTAACCAGAAGAAGAAGAAGACTATCTTCGTTCTTCATGATGATCATAAAGCAAAAAAAAAAATGGCATCAGAATTGCTGTTCCAGTGTAGTTAAACGAGTCAAATTCCCGCTGATTAGTTTGCAACAGAGATTGGACGAGACTCTGAAACGGACTGGAAAATACAATTTTTCTTCATGTGCACGCAATTTTTTAGGAAGATCAGATTTTTGAAGGTACATCGAAATGCCTACAAGTTCGTTCGTACAGATCCAGAGGACTATGCATTTTGATTGTTGGGCGCTCTGATTAGCTATCGCGTGGAGCTCCGCCTCCTGGTTGCGATGACTGAAGTGCGTTGACCGTAACTGAACAACGCGATTCAGCTGTTCCCGATAAAGACCGCTTTTGTCGTGCGCGCTGTCAATCATAACCAAAGTGGACCCATTTCGCAAGAAAAACTGCAAGACTCGACTTCACAAAACGTGCACCGCAGAATAAAGAAGAGAAATATAAAAAGGACTTTCAACGAATCCACTGTCGTACTCCGCCCGACAGTTGAAAACGTAGAGTAAAGTGCCCGAAATTCGACCCTTGCCGAGATTCGACTGGTTTCAGACAAATATGGAAAATAGAACCCCAAAACACACTCAAACACACTCCAATCAACTCATATCACAAGCACACATCGTCACTGAAGACAACCAAAAAAAAGAATCACAAAAAAATCATACTAAATACCTTAATTTTGCTCCTAAAATCCCAGATTTTGCAGCAAATGTTGGAGCCCCTGCGCGCTTAGCGAAAAGTTAAGAAAAAAACGATCGAGAAAAATGGGTTTAAACTCCGAAAATTTGAGGTTTGATGACGCAGTTTTTTGCCACGTTCGAGCCCCGATCTTAACTATCCTACTGAAAAAAGAAACCCGGAAGTGACTCTACAGTACTAGAGTTACAACACTGCAATCATGGGACTTGCAAGATTTTTTTTCTCTGCCCTAGTTTTGACCGGGTATTCATGCAGCGGCGGCCCCGAGCTGTCGGCAGAGCGCGATGTGCTACCGGTGCGGCGAGTGAGCCAAGATTTCAGCGGTGCGCGGTGCGTTTTGCCTTTTCATGCCTGGTCGAATTTATGCAACAGTAGGGTAGCGCGCCCAGTGCCCGGTTCCCTCCCGGTAATCGGTTGTTAGCTACTTCAACTTCTTTTCACAAACACATCAGCCTTCAAACTTTCATAAAACAATTATCAAACACACCACAAAAAATCACACAATCACAATATAAAACGAGATTGCAAACTTACTCTGAATTGGACGTCATCACAGGGATATTTCCACTTTAGCGTTTCTTAGCGAAAATGCTAACGAGTTGGCCGCTCTTCCGGGTTGCGTTGTGAAGTAATGCTGTGCACTGCTACCATGAATTTGGTATGAGAATGACGGGGAACTTCCACTTATTCTTTGGTCACAGCGAATTTTTTCATCTCGCCCCACATGTTTTGCAATCCTAAAAAAAAAAACACCCTTGTCAAGAGGGGGCGCTAGCCACTTTTCGGTTTCACCGAGACATTGAGTGCGGTGCCTACACATTATCGGGGTTTTGTGTTGTGACGCTTCTCATCGCGGGTTTTTCAGTCTGCGCGATCGAAACGCATAGGGAAACCACGCGTAACCACGCGTGCAGTGGAGCCGTAATCAACTTACCGAGACTACCATAGACGGGACTACGTACGAAACATCAACACAGTCGTACTCAAAAGATTCAGCAAAAAGGCAATATGAAAAAAAACATGGAAAATTCACTTACCGAATTGTTGGCAATCTTCTCCTTATTTCCTTTCCTTGAGCACTGCTCCCTAATGTCCTTAAAGTAGTAAATTTTAGTATTCAACCGCTATATACATGTACATCTTTGCCTTTGATTCCACGGACCAGGAGAAGCAAGTAATTTAATGGCGGGATAAATTGTGCCGCCCTCTTTTGTCGAAAGCT
>CALNVZ010001721.1:10810646-10832039 GCA_940671915.1 Paracentrotus lividus
TTCGTCCACTTCCCGGCGAGCCCCATGTTCCCATTCCATCCACCCTCCAGTAGATAAAAGTCTTAGCGAAAAAAAAAAAAACAAAAGAAAAAAAATAAAAAAAAAAGGCTATAGCTCCTCAACGGGCCCTCATGACAAAAAGATCTCGTCCAAGCATTTGGGCTTGGAGTTTCCTCCCCCTTGCCGTTGAATTGGCGGCGTTTCCTGCCCTCCAATAAAGAGAGTGTGGGGTGATATTTTGACGGTGCAGTGGCCTATTTTACCGCCGCACTGAACCCTACCGCGCCTATGGCCGAAACATGTAATGAACTCTTGTATTGATGTGCCGAGGGCCGGAAAAAAAAACCATCTCCTTTTATTTTCTATTTTTTTTTTTTTTTTTAATACTAAAGTGTGGAAGGTAGGTTAACATTTGTTTATTTTACGCCATGTTTACATGCACACCTTACGCACGTACGATCGCAGGCAGCAATTTCCATTTCATTTTTTTTCTCTCCGCTACCATACCAGCTGGAGTGGCACAAACTTCGGAGAACTGCTGAAAATCGGTGAGTTTTTTCCTCTTATTTCTCCTTTTTATTTCAGCATATTTTTTAACAACATTACATATCAATGCCTTTACAAATGTTAAGAGCCCATTAAATAACAATTTTAAAAAGTTGTTAGAAGTTGATTGTAAGGGTAAATTAAAGGTTTTTTTTTCTGTCTTCATCGCGCTCGAGACTTGAATGGCAGAGGGCACGAGGATGATATCATATCATCCGAGTGTAGTGCATGAGTGCGCGTAACAGGATACTATTCTGCAAAACTAATTGCCGGGTGGAAAACATCTTTTCATTCTATCAGCGATATTGTTTTAATCATAATTAATTATTTTTAAAGATTTTGATAATCTTTTAGAGTATAATTTTTTCGTTCTTCTGGTGGGTGGATCGTCAGATAAAGGAGGTAAGTTTTCATATTATCGCCGATTTCCCCTTAAGGCACCAAATCCTATGTCTAATCTTGGCAAGAAGGTAGGTGTCACGGTTAAGACCGCTATTAAAAGTAAAGACATTGCCTTATTTAGAAGATTTTTCATATTTTAGTTTTGTTTAAGGGTCTTCAAAACTAGACTAACTTACGAAATGGTTGTGCTTTGTAGGCAAAGCGCATTAAAACGATCTTGATTATTATGTAAAATAGACACGCCCGAGATGAAAATTGATTCGGTGCTTCAGCGGTTAAAGGGGCATTGCCTATGTTATGATTTTAAGGAGAGCTGACGTTTCATTTTGCTTCCTTATGTTCTTTCAGTTTGAGACTTTGCCAAGTTTCTTCATTTGTTTTCTACAAGCAGTATTCGAATGTCTTCTAATGTGTTATTTCTGCTTATGTGAAAATCGAATATATTCGACGTACTGAGAAGCAGTTATTTCTCTACCAATACATAAACCAACGGTGAGAGAGTTTATACCACTTGCAAGCGTGTAATTATGACGTCAGTTTGTATTAATGTATTAGTATGAAATTGTAACCTACCCTGTTAAAGTTATAAGCATTTGGAATTGAAGATTAAATCACTATTGGTGAAGTGTTAACGCAGAAAGATAACCCGTTATTTGAATGAATCTATATGTATTTTGATGACAGAAATTATGGACGAAACTTAATGTGGATCTCTGATTATTTGTACGTTTTTCTCTGGATAATGATGAAGCTGATAGTTTTTGAAATTATTACATTTTTGGAAAGTAATTTCATTTTAGGATCGTATACCAATATTGGAAAGGAGATTTTGTATTGTTATTACGATAGGTCCTGTTCCTGTTCCTCAGTTCATGGTTCATGGCACATGGCATATTCGACGGCTAAGATCGAAGGACCAACGCGAACCCAGGTCACGCGAAGGTCCGCAGCCGGAACCACGACGGAAGGTCGGGACAGTCCAGTGCGCACTCGTAACGGGTTGTTGTGAGGTCACCGGTCGGAGTCGAGTCAAAGTCGTTTCCGTAGTGTCAGGAAAATGGGCCCCACAACGTTGGTTAATAAGGCGACATAGAACTCTTATATCTTTTTGAAATTTAAATTTTTTTTAACTTTAGAGCCGGCATTATTTGTGGTATACATAGTATTGAAACAGGTATAACTTATTTGCATTTCCAATGGAATTTATATTATACACACATTATATGGAGTAATTAATGAAATTATCATTGTTAATTTCAATTCATTTCTTCTCATTTGTTTCGAGTTTCAGTGACAAGCGACAGTTAGTTTTTTTTCTCAAGATATTTTGTCCTTTGACGCTTTATGTTGTACTGGGCCTGACAGTGAGTGTTATAAAACTTCCGATCTTTACCATCAAATAGTTTTTATTTAAAAAATTATAAACAACTATAATTATATAAATCTGTCGAAAATGAAAAGATGATATGTTTTTCATTTTCAAAACTAGAGCTGCCAAAAACTAATGACAAATGTCGAATTTTGGGCACTTTACTCTTAAACTTATCTTAAAGAAATGAGGACTTACCCACTCATATGTACGAGATCAATATAACAGAAGTATATGACCTCGTAATTGAATAAGTACTTTTCGTATGTAGGAAAAAAAAATGTAGACCCATATTAGGTTATAGCAAGGAAATTTAGGCACGCATGGTGCATTAATTTTGATAACTATAATTCAGTACTAGGAGTAAAATACTAAGTGGGAATTATCCTATATGAAAGATAGAAAAATAAAGAGAAACTCACGCTGGTCCTGGTGCATGTCACGTACGTAGTAAAAGCGCCTTCAATGCGTGTGTACTGTGTGCAGCATGGCTATTGTTAGAGTCGTCGCAAATCAACTCACCCTGAGAAAATCGGCAATTTTTTAAAAACAAACTCGGACCACACCGTAATATTATTATGTCGTGTGCGCGACCCACATATGTAATCGTAACTTACTGAATTACATCACTGGGTAGAAAACTGAAAGACTAGTACAATTGTTGACATGTTCTAGTTGAAACAAGAACAGTAAAGGAATTTTCTTGGAATCTATGAGTCTGGTTGAACTGTCAGTCTTTTTAAGTCCTCATTTTCTTGTCCTAAATTTTTCTTTTTCTCTTCGTATCTTTCCTTGTCGTTCCCATAGTCATCTTCTTTTATATGTTGTCTTTTCGTCTTTTCATTTATTATTATTCTTTTATTATATAATCATTTTTTGCGCCCCCAAAATGCCGCCCGGGGGCACACGCCCCTTCACCTCCTCATACTGTTAGATAGTCACTCCTGGCAGAGCGTTGCAGCTCTTCAGAATATCATTATATAATTATATATCATTATATATCAAAAAATACAAAATACAAAATTGATTTAAAAGGGGAAAAAAAAGGGAAGATCTATGTAAGAACGACTTGAGCCTACCCCTATAGCTGTTATGAACTCTTGCTTGAGGGCGAAGGCGGATTTTTTTTTATTTTTATTTAACACCCCCCCCCCCCCCCCCCCCCACCCCCCCCCCCCCCCCCCCCCCCCCCCCCCCCCCCCCCCGGCCCCCACTTATCACGTGGCCATATTAAACGTGAAAAAAAATCTGATGTACTTTTTTGATCGCCATGCAGGCGTGATCACTGATGTAAAAAAAAATTGATGTACCTTTTTGTCCACTTTTGCAGATTTCGAACCCACCCGTAAAAATCCTACTTAGGGGCCTGCTATGTGCAAAACATTAACATAGTTATTACAAAAAAAAATTAAATATAAATCTCTCAGCTTTGGAGAAAAACTAAGTCAAGCTCAATGAGTTTTTAATGGATCGGTAGTGAGCTGGCCTATCACCGGAAGTAATCTTACTCGACTTACTCCACGAATTACCCCAAGGCCTTGTATTTATATAGGGCGTTGAATTACACCGCACAGCGCCCTCATAAGACGTAAGTTATATAAGTGCATTGCATGCAATACATTGCATTCGTCGCTACAAAAACCGGAATTTATTTTGGATCTATCCACACAAGCAACTGAACCATCTGGGACTAAATGACAAGACTCAGTAAGAAAACTTTCAGAAAACAAACTTAATTTTTCACTTTTTAAAATAACATTTTCACTTATCTTTCTGCAATAACTGAGTGGTTGGATGTTCCTTTCACTATCCCTGATGTTTTGAGTTTTCTTTCTTTCTTCTTGGATGAAATATTATTTTTTAAAGTCCACTTTCTGAAAAATTCCCCGCACGTTTTTGGGCGGGAAAGGGCAAAAAATTAAGTGATGTTTTAATTTTTTTTTTTTCATGATTTTGATTTGAAATTTATCCAAAACCTATTCACTGTGTCTTATATTGACATAGACATATGCTACTACTTAATTTTGGAGCTGAAAGTTATTGCAAAAAGGAGAAAAACCTCAGATAAAACAACACTGACAAGGTTGCAAAATTTCCCCCCAAATATGGCAGTTTGGTCCACGAGGTCAATACTAAAGTATTGACATCGTATCATGAGTGGATCTATCCAACTTCAAACCTTTCTGATGACATCGAGTGGAGACAGACCCCCCAAAAAGGTTATAGGCAACAAGGAAGGATAATTGGTACGTAAAAATATACATTTGTTGTGAAAATATTAATATAAAAATGTAGTTAGGCACCTATAATTAGTCACTGTATTTGATAGTAGTCCCACGTAGTGGTGCTGCTAGCGTGGACTTACCCAAAAAATAAATGACGAATCTAAATTTTATTGTGACTATTGTTCATTGGAAGGCACAATGGTAGTGTATTTCATATGCTAACGTGATTATTCGGGCGTCGTGCACAAGTACTAACGTAAGAAAAGTTGCAGCATCCTAGTGTATAGACCCATAGTATACTCTCACAATCGCGTGTGCAGTGCTCGCTCACACTTTATATTATATAAAGTGTGAGCACTGCACACGCGATTTTGAGGGTATGGG
This sequence comes from Paracentrotus lividus, assembly GCA_940671915.1. NCBI lineage: Eukaryota > Metazoa > Echinodermata > Echinoidea > Camarodonta > Echinidae > Paracentrotus > Paracentrotus lividus. The sequence goes on from CALNVZ010001721.1 coordinate 10,815,573, forward strand.
CCTATACACTAGGATGCTGCAGCTTTTCTTACGTTAGACAAAAGTAAAACTTACGTTAACGCCTGTGTTCTTGGCTGTATCTTCAAAATCCCTTAAAACATGACCGGAGTAAGTATTACTTTAGCTTTCAGATTGTTGTTCATATCGATGTCCTCGCAAAATGATGAAGATTCAGGTGCATATAGCTGGTCATCTTTTGTGATCTTGGGTCGACAGAAAAGAAAATAAACATCCTTTTGTAATTGTCTATTGGTTTGTCCACACCGTAGATGGCGGTAAAGCACTAACAAACACCACCAAAATTATAATATCTTCTTCTTCTTCTTGTTCTTCCTCCAGTGCTGTTGGAGATTAGCAACATAAGTTGCGTAGTCTTGGTGGTTAATTTGCGGAGATGTTGGTAAGAGGTTGAGTCGGGTTGTGTGGAGCTTATACAAAAATTTAGGATGAGGGTGTTTGGGAGTTTTTATTGTCTTGCGTGAGTTCAATATCTGGAAGTAGGAGCCATGATATTGTAAAAGTAGATGGTGTTGCAGGATTAAAACTGTCCGCAAGCCAATTTAGTCTGGATCAGTTACCAAGAGTTGTGCAGTGATTTCTGAGGTGTCCTAGTGCAGAGCATACCCCAACAAGGTGGATGGTATCTTCCTTTGTCGGAGCACAGCAGGCAGATGTCACTCGTCACCTTTGTATCTTGAGGAGCCGATCTTGGGTGAGGTACACTTGGCTGCACAGCTGGCTTCTTACTATCAAGGCCTGACGGAGAGTGGACTAGCGATGCTGGCTGGTAGAGGTCTTCAGCATTTCTGCTACTCTTATGGGTCCATGCTGACAATGAAGACTTGGTGGCTAGTGCCCGATCAATGCAGCACTCTGATGCTGTGCTCGTTGCATTCTCACATTCTCTTCCAGGTCGGTATGGGATTGGAGTGTTGATGAGGCAGAGTAGGTCGGGAAGACCAAGTTCTTCTAGTAGACTTTTCCACAACTTTATGGTTGGTGTTTTGTGAGAGAGAATGTAACAGCATCTGTATCCCATTCGGTCCATGGTAGGTTCATCAGCTGGCCGATAGAAGGACTTCTCTAGCTTGATCTCCATGCTGGGAGTCTTGTGTTTGTGAGGAGTATGTTGCCTCATCAGCAGTGCTGTGGCAGTCCCAGAATCCTTTTGAACAAGTGCACCTGAGCTTTATCGATTCTCTTGAGCATGCTCTTTGAGAGATCATGATGGCGTGATCCATATAGCATCCTTGGTACACAATATGTCTTCCACAGTGTGCGCACAGAGTGGGGAAGACCTCCTGTATGGAACCCGGTCCGATAAGGGCAAAGAATGTTTTATACCCTTTGGTATGATGTCTGAGGGTGGTCCCGTGGAGTTGTGCTTTTAGTGATGCCAAGGTGGGGATGTTGCGGCACACGATTCGATGTGTTGGCTACCAATGGACCACTGATGGTTGTTCTGAGGACCGTACTTCTCATTGATCACTATTATTAGGATGTCCACTAAAATTTTAAGTTATTTTAAGATGTTTTTGCTAGGCTTATTGGATAGAGCATTTTAAAAGAAAGATTTTGGTAGTTGAATTATCACAATTGATGTTCCATTTCAAAGATATGACCCAAAGAGTGTCTCAGATTACCAATGAGCTGCTAGAACACTTTTACACAGTTTAGACAAGCCAGAAAATGCAATAAAAGCTCAAGTTATATAGTCCTTTTGTCTTGATTTATTACTAATCATACCAACATTTTCTATGTGTGTATCAACATGAAATGAGATTATAGTAACATATTGAGGCGTATGAGTAGATTATACAAAAGTTATGGCAGTACAAAACTGATGGTTTGACAGGTATGTTATCGTATATGATCCAATATGACCACCGTGAAAAATACTCCATGGCATGTTTCAATAGGAACACCCTAGACAATGGGCTATTTCATGGTGTGTGGCTCAGAGCTGAGTGTTGGAGAGGGTAGAGTAATTTTAAAACTTAAATGGCCAGTGGTAAACGTTGTTCTGTGTTTTCACCCCAATACATTTTTTGTTCAAAAATAGTTAATTTTATAGATATCCACTTTCCTTAGCTGAATCTATTCGATATGAGAATTCCAGTCATAACACACATCACACACAAGCATCACTTTGAACACCGCTGTAGTTGTTTTCATATACAATATTTTTTACGGAAAGTTATCACCTGCTGAGGTTTTTCTAAGACAGAAACTGACATTAGGAGATAAATAATTTGATATTTTAACCACTGGCCAAATGACAATTTCGAAAGCTGTTTTTTATTGAAAATTTTGCTATTCTCTGCCTGTGTATTATTGAGTAGCGCAGTGCTGGGTCATTTTGCATTGTAATGCATGGGTGACTCATTCATACATGAAGTGGAAACGTTCTAGTGGCTTTTTCGCTGTTGTGTGGCCATCCCTACTATTATGTCCGACCAGTTGGAGGTCTAATTTTTTTAATTTCTTATATTGAAAACAAGAGGAGAAAATATGGGATTATCCGACCGCATCCTAATCGACCTGTTCTTGTTCTGTAGACATATCTAAGCTCAACATCCGATCCATGGGTGGGGGGGGGGCGCGTGGGCGTCAGAAAAAATGCAAGAATAACCATGATGCTCTGATAATTGTGATTCTTAATTACTTTTTTGGGCCCCACTTTTCAAAAAAAGATTAAAAATACGTCACATACAGGAACACACACACACCCACACACTCACACAAATTCATTCACACTTAGTCAACAGTCGAGTGAGTATGCTTCCCATTTTTTCATTAAATGCATTATTATTTTTATTTACTTTGTAGATTATTGCTGAATTAAAGGTATACCCATGGAAAAATGATCATTTTTTATAGGAAAGAGCATAATGAGAGGAGCACTTTAAGTTTCATCAAAATCGGTTATAAAATAAGAAAGTTATGGAAGTTCGAAAAGTCTCGTTGTAACTTCTATGGTAATATCCTCAAATTGGCAACATCTGCTTGAAAATTAAAACTGCCATAACTTTCTCATTTTATCTTCGATTTTGATTAGACTTATTAAAAGTGATTATTTCCTTGGGTATAGGCCTACTGGTTTCCTTTAATAACTGTGTGTGTGGGTGTGCGTGGTTGTGTATTCGTTGTGTAGGCATATGTGTTCGTAAGTGAGTGTGGGTGTGTGGTGGAGTGTGTCTTTCTGCATGCACATGGGATAATCCATTACTCAGGCTATAAACCATGTAGGCCTAAACGGTTGTTTGTGATTCATTCAGACATGCATATATCAAAGTAAAAAAAAAAAAATAAATAAAAAATGCTGGGACGATAACTCTAGTAACACATACAAACACAGTTTGTTACTTCTAGTTCAATTTTATTTATTTCCTATATTTTTCTTCATTCATTTGAGTATTCTTTCAGTAGGGTAGATCCATCATTGATGAATACATAGTATTGCATAGAGGCCCCACAACAAAATACAGAAAATACAAACACAATGATAAAAATAACATTTGAACAATAGAATTCGCACAAAATACTATTTGGTTAATAAAAAGAATAATCATATGAACACGACAAAATGGACCAGCGAAGGCCGAATTACATCTAATGAGGGAAACAAGGAACCTGGGGGGCGTGGTCTTATTAATTTCATGATTGACACCTTCTAGATATATGCAGTAAGGAACATTGTGCGTTTTAATACACATTATATAAATTATACATAATTTTATTGAGTTTTCATACTGTAATTGACCGATTTATCACTTCAAATTTTCTGATAATATTGAAAAATTTTGCTAAACCACAATTTCTAATATCAGCAAACCGTGATTAAGGCTATTACTCGATGAACATCATCTCCGCATAATATCGATATTACAAATTGTCGAGCTTGGAAGAGCTTCGTGTAACGACTTAGTAAGATTGGAGCTAACTACGTGGTTGGCGGATAAAGATATGACTAACTTGTCCATGCGTTTCGTGAAACGCCCCCCTGAAGATATTTACATGATTTGCAAATTGTTCCAAAGTACTCCAACTTTACAAGAATTTCCCCCTGGTTTTTGTTACAATATATGTTTTACGATTCGTAAAAAATGATCGGGATGCATGTGAATATAAATTTGGTTTGACTTTCAAAACAGAATCATAATTTACTAGTGTGAATTTCGATCACCCATCTTGAATTTAATATGCCTACCCAATATTTCATGAAGTTTATTTAAAACTTTCTTGTGTGGGGTTCAATCAACTACTTTGCCCATCTGTAATTATTAACAATTTACCGTGATCCTGTAGAGCAACAAAACCAAACTTTTACTTCAATATTCAAATAATGGTGGAGATTAAAATAATATTGTTGGCAAGATCTATATTTCTACAAACAGTAAGTATACATCTTTTCAGCGTTTTTTTGTAACATGACCATTATTTTCAGTTGAATGTTTAGCCCAAATTCCGAGTTAGTTGAAGGAAATTAGACATAAATCTAAAATATTTGGGTTTTTCCCAGGTTTAATGCAATTACTTTTTCGATTTAGCTGGTTTCATTTTGAACAAATATTATATATTCAACTTTTGAGTGTTTTAATTATCAATTATAATTTCCAAAATTGGAATTACGTATAGAAAATAAATCTGCGACCCTTGTTACATGTGATTTACAAAATCTACTATGGATCATCTTGGCAGAAAGATGCATACTAGCTTTAAGTTTTAAGTTTATTATAATCTGATTCATGGTTCTTGAATACAAATTTGACGTCCTGCTTTCAATCTAATTAATAACCCTCCTCCCGTTAGTGGGGGCATAAAAATGCATAAGGCGGGTTCACATATCATGGTTTACATTTAAAAAACTATAGTTTTCAGGTGATAAGCAGAGTTTTTACAAAAAAAAATATTTACAAATATGAATAATCAAAGTGTCTTGTATACAAGAAATATCATAATTCTATGAAATAAAATCTATTTTTTACAAATACAGATGATACAATGGGGGGGGGCCTTTGTGTAAGATAACACAACATTGTGCATTGTTTTTAAGAGCCAGGTAAAAATTAGGCAGAGGCAAAAATGGTTAGAGGTAAAAATGGCAGAGGTAAAAATAACAGTGAGTAAAAATGGCAGAGGTACAAATGGACAGAGGTATAAATGGCAGAGGAAAAAATAGCAGAGGGCAAAAATATCCTTATAATTATACACTGTCCGTCATAAAGGTGGAATATTTTTTTGCCGCTATAGCCACTAATTTGCTTCTGGCTTTAATTTCTTGAATATGTTTGTCCCTTGCTTTTACTTTTGGCACCCTGCTGGCTATATCTTGGACATTTTCTCCCAACCTTTAACGTGGGCTTTGTCCAAAAAATTTTTTGTTCAACCCCCGTGATGCCCATATTTTGTCATTTTTTCTCATTTTGGGGCCCTTTTTTGTTTCCCGGCCGATCAAGGCCCCCTCAGTCCTACCCCCAAGAACGCGAACTTAGGTGTACTGTTTTTATATTGTTCTTTAAGTTTAAATCTATATTTCTGGGGACAGGCTTAGGCTCTGTCTAGGGAGGGTTGATGGTAAAAAACGGATTGGTGAAAAATCGGAATATATTCCATCTTTATGCTAAAACAAAAGAAATGAAAAAACCACCTTTAACCCTTAAAATCATCAATTTTCCCTTTAAATTTTGTTTAGCCTGATGACAAGGCTGTAAATATATTATTGATAATATTTTATTTCGTTTTATGTTAGGTTGAGATTTACAATACAATTTACAGGCCCGTAACTAGGATTTTACGGGGAGGGTTCGAAATCTGCAAAAGTGGACCAAAAGGTGCATCAAAATATTGGACGTCACGCGAGCATCTTTATGCTGAAAACAAAAGGAAATAAAAAACCACCTTAACCCTTAACCCTAATTCAGACTGGGGGTGTTGGTAGCTGTTCAAGACTGGGGGGGCCAGGATGGCCCCCCCTAAGATCTCCGCCGCCGATTCGCCGACCGCCGCCTAAATTTGCACGATGGTAGTGAGTCATGTAAATCTACAAAGACTGCGCTGTAAATTTTTCCAATAATAATATGATTTTTTTTTAATTAATGAAATTAATTATGCTATTTATCATGAAATCATACTTTTGCTCTAATTGAAAAAATAAAGCTCCTAGGAATGCTAATTTTGTGTTATTATTGTATTCCTTATAGCTTCCTAACATTGTACTAGAAAAAAAATTCTAGTTTTCAAAATTAATTTCTTATGTATTTTATTGTTTTATGAATTTCTTATGTATTTCTTTGTTTTTTCGACCTTTTGTTTTTCTTTTTTTTTTACGAAAAATAATTTAAGAACCATTTTTAAGCCTAAATATGCTAAAATAAATTAATTTCAGCCAATGAAGGTGAAAATAATCATATCTTTATGAATTAGGTGAGAAAACTCAATTTGCATTGACTTTGTACACAAAATCACGTTTTTGAGCCATTTTCGGTCTGACGGATATTTTTGAAAATCGTGCAGCGTCGTAACGGTACGACCGATTTTTGCGAAAATGGTTTCAAAAGATGCGCGAGACTTGAAAGTAAAAAGTCAGCGAGCGGCGCGATCAGAAAATTTCGTGCGGCGGAGTGGTCGCAGAAAATGTTGAGGGGGGGCCATGATGGCCCCCCCCCAGTCTGATTAGGGTTAAATATCATCATTTTCCCTTTAAATTTTGTTTAGCCTTGATGACAAGGCTGTAAATAGTTATTATTGATAATATTTTATTTCGTTTTATGTTAGGTTGAGATTTTACAATACAATTTACAGGCCCGTAACTAGGATTTTTACGGGAGGGTTCGAAATCTGCAAAAGTGGACCAAAAGGTGCATCAAAATATTGTGACGTCACGCGAGCATCTTTATGCTGAAAACAAAAGAAATAAAAAACCACCTTTAACCCTTAACCCTAATCAGACTGGGGTGTTTTGGTAGCTGTCAAGACTGGGGGGGGGCCATGATGGCCCCCCCCTAAGATCTCCGCCGCCGATCGCGCGACCGCGCCGAAAATTTGCACGATGGTAGTGAGTCATGTAATCTACAAGACTGCGCTGTTAATTTTTCCAAAATAATATGATTTTTTTTAATATGAATTAATTATGCTAATTTATGCATGAAATGGCGTTGAATACACCGCACAGCGCCCTCATAAGACGTAAGTTTATATAAGTGCATTGATGTCAATAAACATTGCATCCGTCGGGCTACAACAACAATTAACCAGGGAATATAATTTTGGATCTATCCACAGCTAAATCAACTGAACGCATCTGGGACTAAATGACAAACTCAGTAAGGAAAAACTTTCAGAAAACAAACTTTAATTTTTCAATCTTTTAAAAAAAATACATTTTCACTTATCTTTCTGCAAATAACTGAGTGGTTGATGTTCCTTTCACTATCCACCTGATGTTTTGAGTTTTCTTTCTTTCTTCTTGGATGAAATATTAATTTCTTTAAGTCCACTTTCTGAAAAAAATTCCCGCGCACGTTTTTGGGCGGGATAAGGGCAAAAAAATTAAGTGATGTTTTAGATTTTTTTTTTCCATGATTTTGATTTGAAAATTTATCCAAAAACCTATTCACTGTGTTTATATTGACATAGACCAATATGCTACTACTTAATTTTGGGAGCTGAAAGTTCATTGGCAAAAAAGGAGAAAAAACCTCAGATAAAAACAACACTGACAAGGTTGCAAAATTTCCCCCCCAATATGGCACAGTTTGGTCACGAGGTGCAAATACTAAAGTATTGGACATGCGTATCATGGAAAGTTGGATCTATCCAACTTCAAAACCTTTCTGATCGACATCCGAGTGGAGACAGACCCCCCAAAAGGTTATAGGCCAACAAGGAAAGGATAATTGGTGACGTAAAAAATATACATTTGTTGTGAAAATATTAAATAATGAAAATGGTAGTTAGCACCTATAATTATCACTGTATTGATAGTAGTAGTAGTGGTGGTAGCGTCGGACTTACCCCAATAATAAATGACTCAGAAATCTCTAAATTTTTTAATGTGATTTGTTTGGTTTTGTTTTTTATCTGCACTACAGCCAATATACTCTCAACATCGTGGAGCAACCCAGTTTTACACAGATATTGGGTAAGTAAAATATACCATTGTTTGAAAATATTAATATAAAAATGTAGTGGGGCACTAATAATCAGTCACACGTATTTGGATAGTAGTCCCCACGTAGTGGTGTGCTGCTAGTGGACTTAATTACTCCATAAATAATGACGGATCCCGTAATTTAAGATTGGGACTATTGTTCATTGGAAGGCACAATGGTAGTGTATTTCATAAGCTACGTGATATTCGGGACGTCCGTGCACGTAACTGACGTAAGAAAAGTTGCAGCATCCTAGTGTATAGAACCCCATAGTATAGCTCATACACTCACAAAATCGGCATTGGTGCCCAGTGGCTCCCGCCTCACACCTTATAACTTTATATAAAGTGTGAGCAACTGCCACCGATTTTGAGGGTATGGGCCTATACACTAGGAGCTTGCAAGCTTCTACGTTAGACCAAAGTAAAACTACGTAACGCCTGTTCTTTTGCTGTATCTTCAAATCCCTTAAAACATGAACCGGAAGTAAGATAGTTACTTTAGCTTTCAGATGTTGTTCCATATCGATGTCCCGCAAATGATGAGAGATTCAGGTGCATATAGCCTGGTCATACTTTGTGATCTTGGGTCGACAGAAAAGAAAATAAACATCCTTTTGTTAATTGTCTATTGGTTTGTCCAGCACCGGTAGATGGCGGGTAAAGGGCACTAAACAAACACCAGCCAAAATTATAATAATCCTCTTCTCTTCTTTTCTTCCCTCGCAGTGCTGTTGGAGATTGATACATAAGTGCGTAAGTCTGGTGGTTAAATTTGCGAGAATTGTTGTAAAGAGGCTTGAATCGGGTTGTGTGTGAGCTAATACCAAGAAAATTTAGATTAGGTGTTTAGGGAGTTTTTATTGTCTGCGGTGATTCAATATCTGGAAATAGAGCACCCTGATATGTAAGTAGATGGTGTTGCCGGAATTAAACTGTCCGCAGCCAATTAGGTCTGGATCAGTAACAAAGGGTTGCAGTGTGATTCTGAGTCCTAGTGCAGAGCATACCCCCAACAAGGTGATGGTATCTTCCTTTGGATCGGAGCACAGCCGCCAGATTACCGTCACCTTTGTATCTTGTAGGAGCCGATCTTGGGTGAGGTACTACTTGGCTGCACGAGCTGGCCCTTCTTATATCGAGAGGCCTGACGGAGGAGTGGACTAGCGATGCGGCTGGGTAGAGTCTTCAGCATTTCGTGCTAAGCTCTTATGGGTCCATGCTGAATGAAGACTTGGGGCTAGTGCCCGATCAAATGCAGCGAATCTGGATGCCCTGCTCGGCATTCTTCACCATTCTTTCCAGGCGGGTTGGGATTGAGTGTGATGAGGCGAATAGGCGGACAAAGTCTTCAGTAACTTTCAAAACTAGGTGTGTATTATGTGAGAGAGAATTAACAGCCAACTGAACATTCGGTCATGGTAGGTTCTCAGCTGGCCGATAAGAAGACCTCTACTTGACCCAGCTGAAGTCTTGTGTTTGTGAGGAGTAGGTGCCTCATCACAGTGCTGGTGGCAGCCCAGAACCTGTTTGAACTATACCTGGCTTATCGTCCTTGAGCACCCGCCTAGAGATGCATGATGGTGATCATATAGCATCCTTGGTACACAATAGTCTTCCACAGTTGTGCGCACAGAGTGGGACTAGACCTCCCTGTATGGACCCGTCCGATAAGGGCAAAGAGTTTAATACCCTTGATAGATCAGGGTCCCGTGAGTTGTCTTTAGGATCCAAGGTGGGGATTGCGGCACCGTTCGATGTTGGCTACCAGGACCACTGATGGTTGTTCTGAGCCGAACTTCTCATGATCACATTATCTATGATGTCCACTAAAATTTAAAGTATTTAAATGTTTTTGCTAGGCTTATTGGATAGAGCATTCAAGAAAGATTTGGTAGTTGATACACAATTGGATTTCATTCAAGATATGACCCAAAGAGTGTCTCAGATTACCAATGAGCGCAGAACAACTTACAAGTTTCAGACAAAGCCAGAAAATGCATAAAGCTCAGTTAAGCCTTTGTTCGATGTATCAACTAAATCATACAAAATTTCTAGTACACAACATGAAAGAGATTATATAACATGGACTAATGATAATATACACAAAGAGAGACATAAACGCTGTAGACAGTAGTTCGAAGACAATATGACACCGGGAAAAATCCCATAGGCATTTCAATAGACACCCTAGACAATGGCTATTTCATGGTGTGGCCAGAGCTTAAGTGGGAGAGTAAGTAATTAAAAAATGGCCAATGGTAAACGTTTCTGTGTTTTCACCGCAATACATTTTGTTCAAAAATAGTTACATTCAGAATCCACTTTCCTTACGAATCTATTCCAGATCACTGAGAAATCCCATCCTAACACACATCACGACAAGCATCACTTGAACAGCGTAGTGTTTTCAAATATAATTTTTAACAGGAAAAAATCACCGCTGAGGTATTTCTAAGGAAAACGACCAATTAGGAAAAAAAATAATTGATATTACCACGAAAAAAATTGAAAGCTTTTTATGAAAATTCTATTCCTCTGCCTTAATGAGAGCAGTGCAGGTCATTGTGATTGTAAATCAGGGTGATACATCCAACAGTGAGTGAACGTCTAGGCTTGTGCTGTTGTGGCCATCCCTACCTATATAGCACTCCGCCCCAGGTGGAGGTCAATTTTAAATTTTCTATATGAAACGAGAAGAAATAGGATTAATCCGACGCAATCCAACGAGCCTTCGTCTGTAGACAATATCTAAGCTCAACACCGACCATGGGGAGAGGGGGGGGGGTGGCGCAACAAATGCAAGAATAACCAATGCATTGATAATTGTGATTCTTAATTTACTTTGGCCCACTGTCAAAAGAGAAATAAAATACTCACATACACAACACACACCCAGCACCTCACACACATTCCACTTAGTCAACATCGAGTGAGTATGCTCCCATTTAATAAATCATATTTTATTACTTGTAGATTAGCGAAAAAGGATACCAGAAAAAGATCATTTTATTAGAAAGAGCCAAATAAGGAGCTAAGTTTCATCAAATCGTTTAAATAAGAAAGTTGAATCGAAAAGATCTCGTTGTAACTCTATGTAAATCTCAAATTGGCAACATCTCTGAAAATTAAAACTGCCATACTTCTCACTTTTATCTGCGATTGGATTAGACTCTTAAAAGTGATTTCCTGGGTATAGCCTACGTCCTTAATAACTGGTGTGGTGTGCGGGTTGTATCTGTGTAGGCATATGTGTTGTAAGTGATGTGTGTGGTGGAGGTCGTTCGCATCATGGAAAATCCATACTCAGGCTATAAACCATTAGGCCAACGGTTGTTGTGACATCAGCATCATAAGCAAGTAAAAAAAAAATAAATAACATGTGGACGATAATCAGTAAACACATACAAACACAGTTGTTACTTCGAATTCAATTTTATTATTCCTTTTCTTCATCATTGAGATCTTCAGTAGGTAACCATCAATGATGATACATAATGCATAGAGCCCCACAACAAAAACAGAAAATACAAACATCAATGAAAAATAACATTTGAACAAAGATTCGCACAAATACTATTGGTTAATAGAAAGATAATCATAGAACACGACAAATGACCAGCGAGGCGAATTACATGCTAATGAGGAAACAAGAACTGGGGGGCGTGTCTTATAATTCATGATGACACCTTCTAGATATATGCAGTAAGAACTGGCGTTTATACACATATATATTAACAATAATTATAGTTTCAAACTGTATGACCGATTATCATGAATTTGCTAACCACAAATTTCTAAATATAGCAAACCCGGATTAAGGCTATTACTCAGACATATCTCCGATAATATCGAATTACAATGTCGACTTGGAAATTGCGTGTAACCGCTTAGAAGATGGAGCTAACTACGTGTTGGCGGATAAGATACTAACTTGTCCAGGTTCCGTGCAGCGCCCCAAATAACATATGGCATTGTTCCATAAGTACTCCAACTTACAGACAAATTTCCCCGGTTTTGTAGCAATATAGTTTACCGATCGAAAAATGCACGGGATGATGTAGATATGCTGACTTCAAACACAGAACATAATTTACATAGTGTGACATTTCGACAACCATCTTGAATTAATATGCTACCAATATTCCCATGATTTATTAAAACTTCTTCTTGTGTGGGCGTTCAATCAAGCACTTTGCCCATTGAATTATTACCAATTACCGTGATCCTGTAGAGCAAACAAAACCAAACTTTACTTCAATACTAAATAATGGTGAAGATTAAAATAAATTGTTTGGCAAGAACATATTCTACAAAACGAAGTATACTTTCTTCAGCCCCCGGTTTTGCTCAAAACATGACCATTTTCAGTTGAATGTTGCCCAAATTCCTGAGTAGTTCAAGGAATAGACATAATCTAAAATATTTGATTTTCCAGTTTAATGCAATACTTATTCGAATTTAGCTTGGTTCATTTTTGACCAAATATTATATATCAACTTGAGTGTTTAATATCTAATATAATTCTCTTCAGAAAATCTGGAATTACTATAGAAAATAAACTGCGCACCCTTGCATTGATTTACAAAATCTACTTGATCATCTTGCAGAATGATGCATATCGTACTTTAAAGTTTTAATTTATATTACATTGATCATTCGGTCTGAATACAAATAACGTCCTTGACTTTCAATCTAATTAATACCTCCTCCCGTAGTGGGGCACTAAAAAAATGCATAAGGCTGGGTTCACATATATGGTTTACATAAAAAAACAATGTTCTTCAGGGAATAACAGAGTTTACAAAAAAAAACTTACAAATGAAATCAAATGTTTTAAAAATTAACAGAAAATAAATATTTTTTACCAAAAATAAATGATACAATGCGTGTAGGATAACAACAACAATTGTCTTTTTTAAGATAGGCCTAAAAATGGCAAGGGCAAAAAGGAGGGTAAAAAATGCAGACGTTAAAAACAGTGGGAAAATGGGCAGGCAGTACAAATGGCGGGATACATGGCAGAGGAAAAAAATACAAAAATATCCTTTATAATATACACTGTCCGTCATAAAGGTGGAATATTTTGCCGCTATAGCCACAAATAACTCTGGCTTTAAAAAGATTTGCCCAGCTTTACTTTTTGCACCTGGCTATATCTTGGACATTCTCCAACCTTGTAACGTGGGCCTTTGTCAAAAAAAGTTTTGTCAACCCGTGATGCCCATTTTGTCATTTTTCTCATTTTGGGCCCTTTTTGTTTTTCCCGGCCGATCAGGCCCCTCAGTCCTACCAAGAAAACGAGGTGTACGTTTTATAGTCTATAAAGTTTAATATATTTCTGGAAGGTTCTCTGTCTAGGGAGGTTGAAGTAAAAACGAGGATTGGTGAAAATTCGGAATATTTATTCCATCTTTATCTGAAACAAAGAAATGAAAAACCATTACCCTTAAATATCATCATTTCCTTAAAATTGTTTAGCTTGAGACAAGGCTGTAAATTTATTATTGATATATTTTTCGTTTTATGTTAGGTTGAGATTTTACAATACAATTTACAGGCCCGTAACTAGGATTTATACGGAGGGTTCGAATCGCCAAAAGTGCACAAAAAAAGTGACGTCACGCGAGCATCTTATGCTGAAAACAAAAGAAATAAAAAAACCTTATAACCTCTTACCCTCAAGACTGGGCTGTTTGTATTCAAGACTGGGGGGGCCATGATGGCCAAAATCTCCGCCGCGACCGGCGCGCCGAAAATTTGCCACAGTAGTGAGTCATGTAATCTACAGACATATTTTTCCAAAATAATAATGATTTTTTAATATAATTAATTATGCTAATTTATCATGAATCATATCTTTTTGCTCTAATTGAAAAAAAACTCCTAGAATGCTAATTGTGTATATTATTCCTAAGCCATTAACAATTACTAGAAAAAATTCTAGTTTCAAAATATTTCTTATGTATTTTATTGTTTATGAATCATGTATTCTTGTTTTTCGGCTTTGTTTCTTTTTTACGAAAAATAATTAAAACCATTTTAAGCCTAAAAGCAAATAAATTAATTTCAGCCAATGGAAGGTGATAAAAATCAACTTATGAATAGGTGAAATCAATTTGCATTGACTTGTACACAAATCACGTTTTGAGCCATTTTCGGTCTGACGGATATTTTAAATCGTGCAGCGTCGTAACGGCGACCGATTTTTGCGAAAATGGTTTCAAAAGATCGCGATGACTTGAAAGTAAATAGTCAGCGAGCCGCGATCAGAAAATTCGTGCGCGCCTCAGCAAGTGCAGTCCGACGCACCCGTAACAGCGAGCGATACCAGTGCGAGATGAAAGTTGGGCCATGATGGCCCCCCCCCAGCTGATTAGGTCGTAAACTCATCATCCTTCCTTAAATTTTGTAGCCTTGATTACAAGGCGAAAAGTTATATGAGCATATTTTATTATCTTTATAATTAGTTTGAGATTAGCACAATACATTTAACAGCCCGTACATATAGTTTTACACAGGGAGGGTTCGATACATCGGAAACACAAAAGTCCACAAATATCGTCACGCGAGGCGAGCAAAAAGGTACATCAAATTTTCCACGTCACGCTCGGCCGATAAGCGGAGGGTGAGGAGGGAGGTTCGCGTTTCAACAATGTCTTCTTGCCTTGGCCTCAATAAGATAACGCGGACCATATGTTAGCTATCAATGCTATAGGGTAGTTAGGCAGTTTCGATCGTCCAAAGAAACTTGATTAGCAAAAAAAAAAAAAATCCATTTATCACTTTTGATTTGTTTGTTTTTAATTTTTGTAAGCGGAACCGCTTGCCATGCGGCGGGGGGGGGGGGGTTCATTCGAAACCCCCCCTAGTTACGGCCTGTAAATTAGGAGCAGAAATTCTTTCACATGATGTAAAAATGAAATAAAATGATGTTCGATACCACAATCATAATATATAATTTCTTGGACCCCCTCCCTAGACAAAGAGAGTCGAGCCTGTAATCATAAATTAGATTGATTTAAAGAACACATAACAAATCTCCGCCCAACGCTGTCCTGGTACACCATGAAGACGAGGGGCCTTGGTGGGTCGAATACAAAGAAAAAAGCCCCAAATAAGAAAATGATGAAAACATTGGAGGGGTCACAACCGGTGAAAAACTTTTGAAGAAAAATCCAGGAAGGTTGAGGGAACGTCCAAATATACCCAGGATTCCCAAAGATGAAAGCTTCTGTGACAAACACAATCAATAATTACCTAACGGCAAAATATGTCGCTTCATTGAAGCTATGCAAATTTTATAAAAAAGTCAAAGTCAAATTGACAAAAAACTACAATTAAATATCCAAATTCACTTTTTTAAAAACTTTGTAAAACCTCTGTACATAAATCAATGGAAAGGGAAATCACAACCTGGACAATTGTAAATTCGCCATTTTTATGATATTATTGTAATTCTCCGTGACATTATGTCACGAAACTTGGCAACTTTTAATGGCAAACCATTTGTCAAAGAGACACTGATAGGAGTTTCACCTTTTTGAGTATGGAATGCATTCTAATTGACTACTGCTGCAATCATTCTTAGAAACAATATGCTTTCTCCTTGTGGGTCCTCTTATCTGCAAGACAAGCTGGCTACAAACCTTATTACAAAGAACACGATATGGCTTTTCTCTCTGTTGAATCTTTCATAATTGTAACGCACTGCGCTGCGTAAAACTTTATTACAAATCAACACTGATAGCTTTTTACCTTAGATCTTTTATGTGTGAAAGAACATTGCCGGAAATATGTTAAACAAACAGCACTGAATATGGCTTTCTCAGCTGTTCCTAGCTGAAGATTCACTGTTCTTGGCATACTCTATAAATGTGGAATTCGCTCTTATATTCGCCTTACCTGTCACATTTTGGGGAAGCCCAATACAAATATAGACAATGTAAGTGCTAACAGGTGCGTATTGAAAAAAACAATGTTCAGGTTTGGCGCCAATGCAAAAAAATTACTTCAGGAGAACTGGTGACTCAGTTTTTTGTATTTCACATCATTTATAAAGACAAAATGTCAAATACTTTTGCAATCTGAAATTGCCCATAATCCTTTTCTGCCCTTTCTTTTTTACATGAAAAGATATCAAGGAACCTATTAATTTTACCTTTCAAGCAATTTTTTGTTTCCAGCTCCCACCGGTCGAGAATATTTGAGATTAAAATCGTGCTGGAAGATCAGCGACAAGAAAAGAGAAGAAATTGATCAATTCGAAGACCTTTATGATCTTTGGAACATCCATAAGAAGATAGTAAATTTCG
>CALNVZ010001721.1:10850099-10860202 GCA_940671915.1 Paracentrotus lividus
GTTTTCGTGTGTGTGTGTGTGTGTGTGTGTGAATGTGGGTTTGTCCAAAAAACAATTGGCAGAATAACAAGATGTATTCTGAAACCAATAATTAAGTGTCCATATTCCAAACAAGAGAACATATAATTGTAGACAAAAAAGATTTTTAAAATGTTGACTATTCAAGAGGTGCTCTGGCCTGTAGATTAATCATGAGTGAATGTTTTAAAATTAAAAATATTATACTGGGTGTATAAAAAAAAAAAAATTTCAGAAATTGATTATGAAGTTTATACCACTAATGATACCTCTGTCAGCTAACCAATGTCACGGATCACTGAACCCCATTGTTCTCAAGATTCCTGGAAAAATTGTGAATGGTTCACTTTCATCATGCTTCTTACATTTTGAACCGCTTCCATGTTCTCTGTTGTTTTCGCCAATCTTCCTTTGTTAACGTTTAAGCTTGTTCCTTCAACGGCATATGTACAGTTGAGGCCAGAAATTTACATACACCAAGGGAATTCAATGAAAATTGTTCACCTGCCAGACATTTCAAAATTTACTGTATCTTCAGAAATATGAATACTTCTACGACATATTAGGTATCAAATAAAAGAGCACATCAATCTCTTTCGCATTAATGGGATTCCGATGGGATTAAATTATATTTTAAATGGAATTTTGTTTGTAGAAAAATGTAAATTTTTTGCCAGATTTATTCTATTTTTAGTCATTATATTTTCAAATATTGTTTCATCACAATATATAAATGTCAAATTTATGATTGATATTACATGTTGTAGTATGATATGTTTTTTTGAAGAAATAACAAGTACAAAAATGAAATGTTATGTTTTGTTCAAGATTTCTTAAAAGTTTGTCTAAAATGTGAATATTTCAAGAAGAAAAATGACACCTAAATATTCTTCAGCTCCTGATTACAATCCAGTGTGATAAAAGAGCATGACATACTCATTTTTTTATACCAAATATGTTGTTATAGCACAAATATTTTTGAAGATACAGTAAATTTTTATGATGTCTAGCAAGTGGAACATTTCCATTAAATGTCCTGAGTGTATGTAAACTGCTGGCCTCAACGGTACATACCTTAAGCCATTTTCTTCTTTGTGAAGGATGCCCTCTCTGGAAACATCTCACGACGTCTCACATCTCATTCTTCTTGTGTTCGCAGATACCTTTATTTTTAATAGTAATAGGTTCTCTGGGCTGTTTTCCGAGCTGAGCTGCACCAAGTCAAGTTGCGGAACTTCAATATGATCAATATTTTACCTTTTACTTTTCACCATATTCTGCTATTAGGTACTTTGAAGCATGACACAATTATTACAAATATGATATCAAAAGGGGAATAAATCATCTTTCCAATGGTATGAATATCAGGAATAACTAAAGCTTACCTGAAAAGTTATCATGGACCAAAGTCGAGTTACAGAAATTTTTGTGCAGAGTTTTTATAAGTATATCTTTCTTGTCTCATTTTGCATTTATACGTGTTATTTTTTGATACAGGATAACAGCATTTTTAACCCCTCCTGTAGATCCCTATATGCAACCAATCTTATGCCTGTCTGGCCATCATATGATCTTATCTTGTGCCCTTTTGGTTGTCGTTAAAACTCAGAATTTGTGATGTTATCAAATATTTTGTAAAACAAGATACAGGTTATTTCTACTTTTAATTAAAACATTGCATTCCTGTTTTTGTCTTTCTCTTCTCCTTCATCTTTATTTCATTCAGAAAATACAATTTAGCAGCAAACTCTACACAGGAGAAATTACAACAGAGGTATGTAAAGATGTAAAAAATTCATCTGAAAGTGAAGGATACCAAATCATCCATGTAAAAGAAGAAAACTTGAAAGAGGACTGGATTGAGGTGGAACCTGCTCCCATGGGGCTAGGACAATCATCATTACAGGAAGGTAAGCAAATTATATTGATCTTTATTTTGAACTGCAAGTCCTCCTGTGTTGATAGATCAAATATTAACTGAGAGATGATTGTCAAAACTTGATAATTTTTAGTTTTCACCACTGTCAAGGATCCGGTGTAAAAGTGCCAGAGGTAAAAATGTCAGAGAGCTCTATTAAAATTTTAGAGGTAAACAACTAAAATGTCAGAGGGTAGAAGTGCAGAATGATGGTGTGAAATTGCGATAAATCTTTATTTGCTGGTGCTTTGTGATACTTCGTAACAAAGGGTCAGGGGATTACTGTAGTCAGGATTATTGCCATGTTAACAGTTCTTTGAGACCATGTATGTTGTTTCTTTTAATTCTAGACAGATGTACAAGTCTGGAAACACCAAATCAAAGTACAACTACAGCTCATATTTCTGTAGGAGAAACATCACAAAGTCATGAGAGACATGAAGCTGAATGGAAGGTAACTGTTCAAGATTTGGAAAAGAAGATTCTTAGTATTCCTTCAACAGCTGACTCAGCAACAATTCAATCTGTTTCAGTACAACAAAAGAGCTTCATAACCAACACTGATGATCAAGAAAAGTGCGAAATGAGTGCAGGCAAAAAACCATATCAATGTTCTATTTGTAATCAAGTGTTTACGAGCAGCAAGGCTGTTGTAATACACATGAGAACCCACACAGGAGAAAAACCATATCAGTATTCCGTTTGTAATAAAGGGTTTACCAAGAACAGTCATCTCACAAAGCATAAGAGAACACACACAGGAGAAAAGCCATATCAGTGTTCTATTTGTAATAAGGGTTACCAGAAAATCATCTTACAGTTCATATGAGAACCCACACAGGGAAAAACCATATCAATGTTCTATTTGTAATAAAGGGTTTACCACCAGCAGTCATCTTACAAAGCAATAAGAACCCACACAGGAGAAAGGCCATATCAGTACTCTGTTTGTAAGAAGGTTTTACCACCAGCGGTAACTAACAAGGCATAAAGAACCACACAGGTGAAGGCCATGCCAGTGTATAGTTTGTAATAAAGTGTTTACCCAGACAGTAACTTACAACTCATATGCGAACTCACACAGGTGAAAAGCCATATCAGTGTTTTTGTTGTAATAAAGTTTTAACAGCAGCAGTCACTTTACAATTCATAAGAGAATTCACACAGGAGAAAAGCCATATTGTGTTCTATTTGTAATAAAGGTTTGTCAGCAGCAGTCATCTTGCAAAGCATAAGAGAACCCACACAGGAGAAAAGCATATCAGTGTTCTATTTGTAATAAATTGTTTAGCCAGAACAGTAACCTTACATCACATGCGAATACATACCGGGAGAAAGCCCAATCAGTCTTTTGTTTCTAAGAATGAGTTTGCCAGCAGTAGTCAACTTAGATGCATTCCATAACTCAAAAGATGAAGAGCCCTGTCAGTGTTCTCTTTGCAATAAATGGTTTGCCAATAAAAGTGCTCTTAAATTCATATGAGAATCCATGCAGATG
This sequence comes from Paracentrotus lividus, assembly GCA_940671915.1. Lineage (NCBI taxonomy): Eukaryota > Metazoa > Echinodermata > Echinoidea > Camarodonta > Echinidae > Paracentrotus > Paracentrotus lividus. The sequence goes on from CALNVZ010001721.1 coordinate 10,853,534, forward strand.
AAATGCATATCAGTGTTCAATTTGTGACAAAGGTTTACCACAGTGGGAATCTTACAGCTCATATGAGAACTCACAGAACAGGTGAAAGGCGATATAAGTGCTCTGTTTGTAATAAAGCTTTTACCAGGAACAGTGACCTTACATATCATAAGAGAACTCACACAGGTGAAAGGCCATATCATTGTTCTGTTTGTAACAAAGTGTTTACCAGCAACAGTAGCCTTACAAATCATAGAGAATCACACAGGTGAAGGCCATACCAGTGTATAGTTGTAATAAAGTGTTTACCCAGAACAGTAACCTTACAACTCATATGCGAACTCACACAGGTGAAAAGCCATACCAGTGTTCTGTTTGTAATAAGGGTTTACCACCAGCAGCCATCTTGCAAAGCATAAGAGAACCCACACAAGAAGAAAACCATATCAGTGTTCTGTTTTGTAAATAATGGTTTACCCAGAAAAGTGACCGTTCAATTCACATGCAAACTCATACAGGAGAATAACCACTTCAGTGTTCTATTTGAAAGACAGAGTTAACCGGCAGCATGCAGTGATCTTACAAAGCACAAGAGAACCCACTGGTGTGAAAATTCAAATGTGTGTTCTAATTGTAACTAGTCTGTTTTGCATTCAGGTAAATCACCAGGGAATGACAGCTTTCAAAAGAATTCTATATGAGCTTCTGGGATATTATAAGGAACCTTAGTTACTTCGTTGAACCATTCATACCAGGAGGTCGAGTTATCGGCAAGCCAAAAACAAAGTGTTTATATCATTAATTGCTAAACCGAACAAAGATAAACGTATCTTAGATAGTTATAGGCCATATCATTGATTAATGTAGACGCAAAAATATGTTCGAAAGTTTTAGCAAAAAGACTAATTCGGGTTATTGACGAAATTATTCACACAGATCAATATGCTTTTATACAAGGAAGAGCAATTGAGAAAGCTATCCGAAACGTACATGATATGTTCCATTTTCTTTGTAATGAAAGGAAGTGGGTATTATTGCTTCGGTAGACTTCCGAAAAGCTTTTGATTCATTGGATCATGATTATATGTTTAAATGCTTACAATCATTTGTTTTGGAGTTTCATTTATTAAATGGATAAATGTTGTTATATAATATAGAAGGTTGTGTTTTAAATAATGGTAAATCCACTGGATATTTCCTATTACTAGGGAGTAAGACAGGGGACCCCTTATCACCATATCTGTTTATATTTTGTCTAGAACACTTGCTATACGCATTCGAAACTCCGTAAATATAAGAGGTGTAAAAATAGGAAATAAGGAATTAAAGTTATCTCTCTATGCGATGATTTTGTTCTTTTGTTCAGATGTTGAATCTCTAAATGAATTATTTGACGTTATTCAAACTTTGAAAGATGCTCGAGCTTAAAAATTAATTTGGGCAAGACAGAAATATTAAAAATTGGACATAGACAAGACACTTTGTTTCGACATAACCTAAATTTCGTTAATATTATTAATGTACTTGGTACTTACGTTGGAATTGATTCATGTTCTGCTCAGATTAAAAAGCAGAAGAGATGTTATCATCATTACAATGCAATTTAAATATGTGGAAAATGAGAAATCTAATCTATTAGGGAAAGTCAAATTATCAAAACATTTGGAATATCTATTTATGTACATTCTTTCATCTTTGATATTACCAGACTGGTTTCTAAAGAAGATGGAGAGCATGTTTTTAAGTTCTTATGGAATGGTCGTGATAAAATTCGGAGAAATGTTATGATCCAGGAAATAGAAAATGGTGGAATTAGATGATAGACGTTCATCGGCTGCTGCCGCTCACAGTTGTACTGGATTCAAAGATAAAAGAAGCTGATAAACAAGATGGTTCCAATTCTACAATATTACCTGGAAAAAAAATGGTGGTTTATTTCTGTTTAATTGTAATTATAGTACCAAAATGATAGATTTAAATATTCCTTACTTTGGACGTCTTTAAATATAAGAAATAGAAATGATAGTACTAAGTTTCAAGTTATATGGAATAACAATATGTAAAAGTAAATTGAGATATGATATTTTTTCGAAAACTGTTTTAAAGAGAATTGTGTTCTTTGATGACATCCTTACAGATGAGAGTCAGATGTTACACAAGAGAGGCTGTTAAGAAAAAGTTAACTATGTTTGATTTCTCGATTTTAACAGAAACGACGGCGATACTTGGCTTATTAACGAAAGAGTATATTCTTTTGGCTTGCAACGATCGTCTGCGTTCGCGGAGCGGGGTGGAGCGGGGATGGCCGCACCCTTTCGTGAACACCGGGGGGGGGGGGGGCTTTTCTCGAAAGGGTGGGTTGAGGGAGGGGAGTAAAATTAAGCACCCATTCGGGACCCCGGGGGGGGGGGGGCTTTCTCGAAAGGCTGTGTTTAGTAGTTTTCTGAACCAGTCGTTTTTATGAAAATTATTCATTAAATAATACAATAAATATAATAGATTATAATAGGAGAAATAGAGGGGAGCTTGCATTTTTTGTTTTTGATATTGAAGTTCATAATTTTAGACCCCCCCCAAGCGGCTATAGCCGATAGTCCTGGTCCGATAGTCCGCGGCCGCGCTGCGGGCCTGGTAGTCCGCAGGGGGGGGGTAGTCTTTGTTATTCCGAAGGTTCATTATTCCGATAATAAAATAAGGTTCGTTATTCCGAAAATAGAAAAAGGTTCGTTATTCCGAAAATTGAGCTATTACTGCCAGAGCGAATGGATAAAGATAATTGGGGACTGTTTTGGTCACCCATGAATAACCTCCAGATAAGGGGGATTTTTTTTTTGGGGGGGGCCGGGGGGGGGGGGAGGGGTGTCATTAGTTTGATTTTCGGATAATTTATTTCACAAATTTATCAACGGCGACTTCTACTGATATGAATTAGTTTCGCTTGTAAAGTCGGGCCGTTTAACAGTCCATTATAACTAAATAATTTCTTCCGCAATTGTTTTCGTTCTGTCTTTATTTAATGAAAATTCATTTCAGCGGCGAATTCTTCCGGTAAAGTTTCATTTCTAAAATTAGTTCGTTACCACTCAAAAAGTAAATAATTTATTTCGCAATTGTATCCATTCATTATTCGTGTGGGGGGTGGCTGAAGGGGCTTAAAATTACGAATGTATGGCAGGCGGGATCCAGGATTTTCCAGAGGGGGGGCCCAACTTTAAAAAAAAAACCTTGCGAGCGGAGCGAGCAAACGAGCGCGAATCGCGAGTTTCAAACACTCCCCGATATAGGCCTATATACTGACCTAAAACGGGGAATTTCAACAATTTTATTTTTACCTCTATGAAAACAAAATAATAAAATATATTAGCAACAAAATGAAAAAGAAAATCTGAATATTTTAAACAAAACTTTAGAGGTTTGAATATGTATTTTAAATTGCCACCATTAGTACCATTATTGCCCCATTAGAATTACATCAGATGTTGCAAGTGCAAACTTTGCCATTTAATTGACTTGGAAGAACGGCATGTTATAGCCACGTTGTTATGCCAGAAGCGGTAGAACGAATTTGAAAGTGGGGGTTACGATGGAAAACGGGCATTTTTCCTGAAAAGGGGGCAATTGAGACCAGAGGCATAAAGAGAAATGTATTCGGATGAATAGAGGGAGTGCCCCCAAAAATTGCATTTTAATGGATGCTTTTAAGAATGTGTTTTGTATTTCATTAATGACCAAAAAAAAAACAAAGTGAGCGCGAAGCGCGATCCGAAAAATATTTGAGATAACTGTGCAGTATAGACTATATTTAGTATTCGTGAGCGCGAAGCGTGAGAGGAAAACTTGAGGTAAAAATTTGAGTTCATTGCGCATTATGTAGGCCTACCCTACTGAATTATTGGTAGGCCTATCTGCAAGCGCGAAGCGCGAGCCGAAATTTTTGAGCTCAAAATTGGAGATATTTGGGCATTATGGTTTAGGATCCGCTAGCGCGAAGCGCGAGCCGAAAATTTTTGGTTTTAAAAGATATATTGAATAAAGGGGCACTTTCTAGGATAAGAAATTGTAGATAATTGTGTATTACAGACCCTATTTAGTATCCGCGAGCGCGAAGGGCGAGCTGAAAGTTTTGAGGTAAATATTGGAGTTATATGTGCATTATGATTTAGTATCATGATTTTTATATTTGAGTTAATTGTGCATTCTATACCCTACTGAATTGGTATAAAATTTTGAGCTCAAAATTGGAGTTAATTGTGCATTATGATGTAGTATCCGCGAGCGCGAAGCGCGAGCCGAAAAGTTGGAGGTTTAAAAGATATATTGTTTAAAGAAATAAAGGGGCACTTTCTAGTATTTTTATTCTTATTCAAATTATTTTGAGTATTAAAGTAGATGGAAAGCCGAGGCGAGTTCCACGTCGTACCACCCCCCGCCCCCAACCCCAGCTCACGTTCGGAGTGATGCCCATGAATACCGGCCGCTCCTATAGGCTTAAATATATCGTCAATATAGGGCGGAGTCGCCCCACTCTTGATCTATAATTATGGAGAAAAAAAAAGAAATGACAAAGAAAGAAGAAAGAATTAGAGGATTAAATGAATGTTTTGATTACTTGGTGTCATGTTAGAAATCTCGCAATATAATTCGAACTGAGAATAAAAAGATAGTCAAAGCGCCGCGTAATCTCCTTAAATATGTCATACGCGCGCATGTCGGCAATTATCATAGAAACGCGGTCTCGTTTGTTCTTCGACATTAAAGCACAACACACTTTCCCACGCGTATACTTAAAACTTGCATCTGATCTGCGGAAGAATTGTGTCTGAAATAAAATCATTCTCATCATGAACTCCGTTTGAGACAAAGCAATGTTTTTCCCTACTCCCAGCCCTCCATTCTTCGACGATTGTTTGGACTTTGTTTGGTTCCCTTCTATATATTGCCAGATTGCACGAAAGACTTTGCATGAGACTGGAGTGGAGGGGGCGCGCCCCCGAGTCTCCTCCGGTCACATTTTTCCATGATTTTTGATAACCGCTCGGTTATCCAAATATATATAATAAAGGGGTCAAGTATGTGTTTGTGTCCAACTAAAAGCGTCCGTGACTCACGGCTAAAAAATCGACCAAAATGCTACTTTTCCATTTACTTAATACTTACTTACTTACTGCCCGTTATGCCTCCACTGGCATGTAGGGCAGCAACGAATGTCCTCCACTTCTGTCGGTCTTGGGCCAATTTTTGGATAGTTCCCCATGTGTGTTTCAGGTCCTTCAATTCCTTCTCTACTGTTCTACGCCAGGTGATTTTTGGGTCGTCCCCTCTTCCTTCTCCCTTCAGGTGTCCTGTGGAGAGCTACACGGGTGATATTGGAGGCATCCATTCTGAGTACATGCCCGATCCATTTCCATCGCCTTTTTAGAATGATGGTTTCCATGTTCTCTTGTTTGCATCGGGTGAGTAGTTCTTCATTTGTAATTTTGTTTGGCCAGAAAATTTGAAGAATCTTCCTGAGGCTTTTTGTGTGGAAAACTGACAGTTTATTGAGGTCTTTCTCCGTCATTCTCCAGCACTCAGATCAATATAGTAGAGTGGAGAGGACACAGCTTTGATACAGTCTCAGCTTTGTTCTTGTGCTATACTGTTGTGATCTCCATATATTATTTAACATTCTAAGGGATGTGTTGGCTTTATTTAGACGGTTTCTAATGTCACTTCCTGCGCCCCCATCACATCTAACAGTGCTACCAAGGTACTTGAACTCCTCCGTGGTTGAGACATCATTCCCATTAATTTGTATTTGTAATGGATTTGGATTTTTCAATGTCATTATTTCTGTTTTGCCTTCGTTGATCTTGAGGCCAACTTGCTGTGCAAACTCACCCAGACGTGATGTCTTTACTTGCATATGTTGGCGAGTGTGTGAAAATAATGCAAGGTCGTCCGCAAAATCCAAGAGAAAAGAGAGAGAATTCAAAAAGATGAAGTAATTTCTGCCATTAAGTCACTAAAGAACGGTAAATCTCCGGACAAGAAATCTTAATGCAGAATTGTTTAAAGCAGAGCCAGAAGCGGCAGCAGCATTTCTTTTTTACCACTATTAAGAGCAGTGTGGGAGAGAAAGCAAATTCCTGATGATTGGTCTGAAGGGAGAATCGTCAAAATACCTAAAAAAGGAATTTAAGAAATCGTAATAACTGGCGAGGAATTACTCTCTCTGTCATACCAAGTTAAATTTTCTCAAAGATCATTGTCAAACGTATGACAGAAGCAGTAGATCAGAAGCTCAGAGAGGAACAGGCAGGATTTCGCAGAGGAAGGGGGTGCATTGACACAAATTTTTGCACTGCGGAATATCATAGAGCAGTGTACAGAATGGCAGAGACAAATCTACATAAATTTCATCGATTTTGAAAAGCTTTTGACAGCATCCACAGAGAAAGCTTGTGGCGAATACTCTAGCTCATATGGAATACACACAGGATATTGTATTTGCTATAAAGAGCTTTTACACAAACTTTTCATGCAATGTGGGAAATAGTGACATTAAGTTTGAAGTCAAGTCAGGAGTTAGACAGGGATGCGTTATGTTCGCTTCTTTTCAATAATCACCATTGAATGGGTTATGAGGAAAACAACTGAAGACCATCAGAGGTACAGATGGTCTATCTTTAAACTTTGGAATCCACTTGG
>CALNVZ010001721.1:10867819-10884295 GCA_940671915.1 Paracentrotus lividus
AAGTAACTAAGGGTTCCTTTATAATATCCCAGAAGCTCATATAGAATTCTTTTGAAAGACTGTCATTCCCTGGTGATTTACCTGAATGCAAAACAGACTAGTTACAATTAGAACACACATTTGAATTTTCACACCAGTGGGTTCTCTTGTGCTTTGTAAGATCACTGCATGCTGCCGGTTAACTCTGTCTTTCAAATAGAACACTGAAGTGGTTATTCTCCTGTATGAGTTTGCATGTGAATTGAACGGTCACTTTTCTGGGTAAACCATTTATTACAAACAGAACACTGATATGGTTTTTCTCTTGTGTGGGTTCTCTTATGCTTTGCAAGATGGCTGCTGGTGGTAAACCCTTTATTACAAACAGAACACTGGTATGGCTTTTCACCTGTGTGAGTTCGCATATGAGTTGTAAGGTTACTGTTCTGGGTAAACACTTTATTACAAACTATATACTTTCTATGAATGTCGTTGTGTTATCGCTTGAGCAGAACCGACAGTTGCTGGCAAATCCTTTATTACAAACAGAGCACTGAAATGGCTTTTCACCTGTGTGGAATCTTATGTGTATTGTAAGAGCACTGTTGCTTGTAAACTCTTTATTACAAATAGAACACTGATATGACTTTCCTCCTGTGTGAGTTCTCTTGTGAATTTTAAGGGAACTGTTGCTTTTAAACACTTTATTACAAATAGAACACTGATATGACTTTCTACGTGTGTGCGTTGTCTTATGCTGTGAGAGATGACTGGACGTGGTAAACCCTTTATTACAAACAGAGCACTGATACGGCTTTTCACCTGTGTGGGTTCTCATGTGAGTTGTAAGATTACCATTATTGGTAAACCCTTTATTACAAACAGAACACTGATATGGCTTTTCACCTGTGTGGATTCTCATATGTCTTGTAAGATTGCCACTACTGGTAAACCCTTTATTGCAAATCGAACATTGATATGGTTTTTCACCAGTGTGTGTTCTTTTAATGATTGAATGATCTATTGATTTCCTTTCTGCTGTGCTCTGTTCTTGATCCTCACAGTGGCTTGACACAGAGCTCTCTCTTTGTGAAGAAACTGATTGGATTTTAGATTGGATTGTTGCTGCATCTGCTGTTGAAGAAATAATAGAAATCTTCTCACTCAAATCTTGACCTTTTACCTTCTGATCACTTTGAAGGCTGTCCTGACGCTGTGATATACTCTTTTTCAAAATCTGCTGAGTAGTAGGCACACTCTGACTGATTGTACTGAGGTTTGAACATCTGTCTAGAATAGTAACAAAACAACATTGGTGGCAAGAAAATAGATTAACTGTTAATAACATAAAAGCTTACACTTCATATACTTGTATGAAAGTTCCAATAAAAACCCCTCTTTTGGGGTAAAAATTTAGTGTATTGTCCATTTTTAATACATACAACAGAAATTGATTTAAGTCTATTGCGACATTGCATAGAATTAGATGATATGGTACCACCTATCCCTACCTTTAGAGGAGCGTTTAACTTCGTTCAAGATCTTTAAAAAAAAGAACGCTTCCAATTCATGTCATTACCATGATTGCAAACATTCCGGTCAGACAGAATTTGCCTGAGATTTTGCAGCTAATTTGTCTAAAATTTGCCAAAATATTGATTACTGAATATCGCCACAGTCAGAAACCTACCTGGGTATTTCTAAGTTAACACTGCAGTCTAACTAGTGAAAAATGTAACTAATAATGAAATAATAAATCTTTTTACCTAATATTAAGCATGTATTAATGCTGAGGAAATTAATTTTTCAGGGTATCCTCTCAACACAATATGACATGCGCTGACAGCATGCAGGGCCCTAAATTCAGATTTTTGCAAGCCTCTAAACAGTAACTCAATCCCTTTCATGACATGGTAAATCGTGCAGCATGCAGTAGAATTTACCATTGAGACCTAATTGTTACATGATAAATTTACATACCTTGCTGTAATAATGATTGTGGCATCTCTGTTCTAATAGGATCCTTCTCTCTCCACCCGTCTTCCAAGTTCTCTTCTTTTACATGGATAATTTGGTATCCTTTAATATCAGATGAATGTACATCTTCAAATATCTCTGTCTTGATTCCTCCCGTGTCCACTTTGTTGCTGGATTGCCTTGTCTGCATGAAATAAAAACAAGAAGGAAACGCATTAATAAAAAAGAATGGAAATACAATGACCTCATATCACCACCTTTGGTAGCAGAAGTGTATAAAAAAATGAGAATTAAAAAAAAAAGGTAATTCCTTTATTAACCACTTGACTGCTGCGTGGAGTTAAGTGCACAGCACGGGTATGACCAGCGTGGCGCTGGTGTGTCCAAATAGACAAAGCTCAGACAATGGCATGGGCACATAATATTACGTGGTCTGCGTACTGTGTACAAACGCCAAGAACCACATAATATTACGTGCTTGGGGTTTGTACACTGCGTGGATCTTGTAGTATTACATGCTCATGCTATTGTTTGAGCTTTGTCTGTTTTGTCGCACCAGCACTATGCTGGTCATACCCGTACTGTGCAGTTCGCACCATGCAGCACTCAAGTGGTTTAGTAACCCTTTTCACTTCTTACTATAGTCTATTTTGAACAGAGTATAGTCTATTTATAATTTTGGGAGATATGTGAAACAGCTAGGATATTTCATTCATTGACAATCCCCACCAAAAGTTCCTTCCTTCTCTCTCTCTCTATTTTTTTTTTCATTAATTTTTTATGTTTGTCTTAGAAATTGTTTAAGAAATAACCAGCAGGCTTATTGTAACCTACATGCACTGCTCTTAGGAATTAAAAGGAATGAATTTTGCCTCAAGAATACACACAAAACTGTCAATGATATGGGTTCCACTGAATTATGAAGAAAGGCTTGTAAAGTTTAAAAAAATACTTTGTTTTAGTTATTTTATCTACATACATGGACATCCACATACATGTACTTCGATGATCCAATCTAAAAACAGGTATGGTATTAAGCCTTTAGCACCTAAACTGCCCAAGACCACCCCTCAGCTTACTAACTAAACCGCCCCAAACCGCCCCTGTCTTAAACATGCTATAGTCAAGATAGTATTTAAAAAAAAAGTGATGGAACATGCCCATACTTGTTGTGGATTACCCTTTGGATGTGTATTGTCCAATTCTGCACAAAAAGTATGTTTTAGGAGCAATTCTTATTGAAAAAAACCTGATTAAAACACAGCACAAGCCTTTCCGCTAGTGAATAAACTGACTTTCACGCAGTTTCTAGGTGCTAAAGGGTTAAACATGTGCAATACAAGGACACAACAATGTTTATTTACTCTGAATCTCTATAGTCTCTCCGTCTTCCTCGCCCCTTTTCTCTCTCTCTCTCTCTCTCTTTCTCTCTAAACATATGTTTTATACTAAAGCCTCATATATGTCTCTGTCTGTTTCTCTTTCTCCCAAATAATATTGATTTATTTTATATGAATTAATTATGCCAATTTATGCATGAAATTATACTTTTTGCTCAAATTGAAAAAATAAAGCTCCTAGAATGCTAATTTTGTGTATTATTATTCCTTATAGCATTCCTACCTATTGTACTATGAAAGAATTCTAGTATTGATATTAATTTCTTATGTATTTTATTGTTTTATGAATTTCTTATGTATTTCTTTGTTTTTTCGACCTTTTGTTTTTCTTTGTTTTTCTCGCAAAAATTATTTAAGAACCAATTTGAAGCATAATAATGCTAAAATAAAATGATTTCACCAAATGAAAGTGAAAATAATCACATCTTTATAAATAAGGTGAGAAAACTCAATTTGCATTGACTTTGTACACAAAATCACGTTTTTGAGCCATTTTCGGTCTGACGGATATTTTTTTAAATTGTGCAGCGTCGTAACGGTATGACCGATTTTCGTGAAAATGGTTTCAAGAGATGCGCAAGACTTGAAAGTATAAAGTCAGCAAGCGGCGCGATCAAATAATTTCGCGTGGCGGAATGGTCTCGGAAAATGTCGAGGGGGGCAATGATGGCCCCCCCAGTCTTTTGAGGGTTAAGTCTGCTGTATAATTAAATCAAAATAAATCATTGACTCAACAGTCGACTCATTAATTCAAACTGTGGGCTTATTATGATAAAACCATAGCAACAAGCCTAAATTTAGCGTGCTGTGACAAAAAGCGTGCATTCATATTGGACCTTTCTCTTATCACACAAAATTGACATAATCAATGTTCAACATTCAGGAGAGGGTGTCAGGTTATAAAAGAAAAATCCATCAGGATCATTGCTTTTACTACTTTGTGAAAGACACCAAGAAGACAAGCTAATAATGTATCCATAATATCTTTGATTAAGGTGCGATATTATCTTTAATCTTTACCCCCTCCTCACTCCACAATGTCCACAACTATTTTGGCCTTGCCACTCCTTGACTTTTTAATTTAAAGTCTCACAGACCTTTTAAAACCTTTTCGCAACACAAATACGACTGCTTTTCCTACAAACCTCCGCTTAAAAAATAATTTTATAAGTTTACCTCTGTGGACATTGCCCTTTGATTGCCTAATCAGATTGCCTTTCTATATTAATAATACAATCCACCACTTTGAAGTTCATGTCTCAAATTGTTCTTGAGATATCACAACAAAAAGCACAAACATATTAACAGACCGCTATGACCCTTAGCCTTTGACAAACGTTCTCAAAAATATAATCTGATCATCTACCTATTGTGATACATACTATCCTCAAGTTTTAAGTTCATATCTCATATGGATCTTAGACCTGGTGTATAGTTTTGGTAACAGAAAAGGAATGAATCGGCATAAGATCTTGTGAAATCCCTTTCATGATTCCAGTGAATTTCAGTGAAAATATTTTAAAGAAACATAACGTAAGATTTGTTTTAGACCTTTGCTGCCATTCCTGTTCCCCGAAGTTTACTGCATGTATGGTGCTTAACGATCCGTGTCTCACCCACACAAGAGAATTGCCATTGGTTTTCCACGTGCACGCTGAGTGAAAGCTGAAAGGTGTCAGGTTCGCCTTTCCATGTTTTATTCTTATACTGCGAAATAAACCAGATTTCAAGTAATATAATTTTTTTTATTATAGTCATAGGATTCAATTTATCATTTCATCTAATCAAATAAAAGTTTTCCTTCTCCCAAATATATACACACCCAGCTTTAAGATTTCGCAATAACGAGCCCAATGTATGATATTTAATGAGTTGACCTCTGTGACCCATGGTCTTTAACCTACATTATCCAAAATGTAATTTCATCATCTTAGCGGTTAAACTTTTGTCATACCTAAGGTTCATGTTTGTAATGGTTTTTAAGAATACATGGATTTCATATTTTGACCTCTGTAGCCCTTGACCTTTGGCCTACATTCTCCAAAGTCTAAACATGATTTTCTATATATAGTGATGATTTATTTTACACTTCAAATTTGGAGTTCATATCTCATGTGGTATTTGAGATTGTGATGAGCCATTTCATTAGTTAGCCTCAGTGACTTCACCTTTGACCTATTTCCCCCCCCCCAAAAAAAATCTAGTTCTTGAGTTATTACGATAATGATCAATTAATATATGCCTGTCAGACCGAAAATGGCTCAAAAATTATATTGGGTAGGCCTACAAAGTCAATGCAGTTTTCTGAGATTATCAATGAATATATTTTTTTTCACTGTCATTGAAACAATACAAACATGACAGATCGGATCTTTGGCCTTCTCTATTTCATATTTAGGCCTCATACTTTGAATGACAACTGATTATGCACTAACTCACAATTTGAACTGTGGTGTTTCATCTAAAGGACAAATGTCAATTCCACATTTACTTACTTGGTAGACATGTTTATCCATAAGCATCAATTGGTAGACATGAATAAAGGAACACATTTTAAAAAGAAAGAAATAGTTTGATTTTGTTGTATGCACTAAATTTGCTGTTTATTCATGTTATTATTTTTTTTTGGAAAAGCACTAACTTGACAAGATGGTATAGTTATAAGTGTCCTAATTTGCAGTATTGAAAGAAAGAAACTGTTCATGGTTTGTCATCATAAGTAGAACGAACGCTATTACTAGTGAGGGGGAAAAAATCTGAAAGCAATAGCTTTTATTCAGGGGCCATTACGATTCATGTTACAGTTACTCAAATTTTGTCCAGAAGTAATTTGATCCCTTTTTAATAGACAAAATGTGAAATGACTTTTGAAATGTGCATATGCATTAATCTTTTCCTCTTTCCCACCTTTTTTGTTAAGGAAAAGATATCAAATGAATCCTGTGTAATAAACGTAGTGTTTGTTTGTTTTTTTTTTTGTTTTTTTTTTTGGGGGGGGCGAGTCTCTAGTCCCATATGTCCATTTTTTTTAATGGTTTGAGATCCCCAGCAAATCAGTGAAAGCAAAATAAATAATGATTCCGTTTTGAGGACCTTTATGATTTTGGGACATCCATGAATTTAGATTATTGACAGATCAATTAATTAACATTTCAGGCACATTTTCTTTTGGATGCCTTGTCCAAAAACCTGTGGAAATGATTTTCAAGCTCCATTCACATTTTGACATTTTGGCTTTTCAATTTAAGTATGACTGACAAGACATGAACAGACTGCTAGTTGAAATTGGAACAACCATTTGGCTTTTCACATGTGTGGTTTCTCTTGTGCCTTGTAAGATTACCTTTTTGGGTAAATCCTTTATTACAAATAGAGCACTGATATGGCTTTTCACCGGTGTGAGTTCTCTCATGAATTGTTAGTGCACTGCGGTTGGTAAACTCTTTATAACAAACATGACATTGATATGGGTTTTCACCGTTGTGAATTCTGTTATGGTCTGAAAGTTGAGCATCACAGGAAAACGCCTTTAAACAAATGGAACACTGATATGGCTTTTCTCCTGTGTGGGTTTTCTTATGCTTTGTAAAATCACTACTGCTGTTATACTTTTTATAACAAACAGGACATTTGAAGGGTTTTTCTCCTGTGTGGGTTCTCTTATGAATTGTAAGATAACTGTTGTTGGTAAATCCTTTATTGCAAATAGTACACTGATATGGCTTTTCTCCTGTGTGGGTTCTCTCATGACTTGTAAGATTACTGCTTTTGCTAAACCATTTATTACAAATAGAACATTGATATGGCTTTTCTCCTGTGTGGGTTCTCTCATGTCTTGTAAGATTACTGTAGTTGGTAAATCCTTTATTGCAAATAGTACACTGATACGGCTTTTCTCCTGTGTGGGTTCTCTCATGAATTATAAGATTACTGCCGTTGGTAAATCCTTTATTGCAAATAGTACACTGATATCGCTTTTCTCCTGTGTGGGTTCTCTCATGACTTGTAAGATTACTGTTTTCGCTAAACCTATTATTACAAATAGAACATTGATATGGCTTTTCACCTGTGTGGGTTCGCACGTGTATAGAAAGAGCATTATTGCTTGTAAACCCTTTACTACAAATAGAATACTCATGTGACTTTTGACCAGTGTGAGTTCTGGTATGCCTTTCAAGATGTTTACTCCTTTTAAACTCTTTACTACAGACAGAACACTGATATCTCTTTTTACCTGTGCAATTTATTATATATTTTGATTGATCTACTGATTTCATTTCTGCTGTGCTCTGTTCTTGATCTTCACAGTGGGTTGATACAGAGCTCTCTCTTTGTGATGAAACTGATTGGATTGTTGATTTGATTGCTGCTGCATCTGCTGTTGAAGAAATACTAGAAATCTTCTCACTCAAATCTTGACTATTTACCTTCCGATCAGTTTGGAGGCTGTCCTGACGCTGTGATATACTTTTTTCCAGAATCTGCTGAGTAGTAGGCACACTCTGACTGATTGTCTTGAGGTTTGAACATCTGTCTAGAATTGTAATAAAACAACATTGGTGGCAAGAAAATCTATTAACTGTTAATAAAAAAAAAGTTTATACTTCAGATACTCGTACGAAAGTTCCAATAAAAACCCCTTTTGGCAGGTAAAAACCTTATTTTGGGGGTAAAAATTTAGTTTATTGTCCATTTGTAATACAGATAATAGAAATTGATTTAAGTTCTTTTTGTGACATGAGTGATATTGCACAGTATTATTTGATATTGTACAACTTATCCCTATCTTTAGAGGAGTGATTCTATTCTAGATCTTTAAAAATCACTTCCAGATAATGTAATTACCATGATTGCAAATATTTCGGTCAGACAGGATTTGCCCGAGATTTTGAAGCTAATTTGTTTAAGATATGCCAAAATATTGATGACTGAATATCAATCTCTTTCATGACATGGTAATTCACGAAGCATGCAGTAGAATTTACCATTTTTAAGACCTAATTGGTAGATGATAAATTTACATACCTTGCTGTAATGATTGTGGCATCGCTGTTCTAGCAGGATCCTTCTCTCTCCAGTCATCTTCCAAGTTCTCTTCTTTTACATGGATAATTTGGTATCCTTTAATATCAGATGAATGAACATCTTCAAACACCTCTGTCTTAATCCCCCCTGTGTTGACTATGTTGATGGACTGCCCTCTCTGCATAAAATTAAAACAAGGACGACACACATGAAAAATTGAAATACAGTGACCTTGTTTTTTTCATTATTTTTTTGTTTGTCTTCATAATTGTTTCAGAAATAACCAGTAAGCCTATGGTTACCTACATGTACTGCTCTTAGGAATTAAAAGGAATAAATTTTGCCTCAAAAATATACAAACACTGTTAATGATACTATGGCTCCAAATGAATTATGAAGGAAGACTTGTAAACTAAAACATTTATTTTATTTTATTTATTTTAGCTACATACATGGATATACCAACGCTCAACATTAGCATGTGCCGCGTTGCCCGGGGCAACCAGATTTGACCCTCGGGCAACCAAATTTGGAAGATTGCCCAAATTGGGCAACCACATTTTCTTGAGAGAGTAATGTAAGGTCCTACATGTATATGATGGACCAAATGTATTGGGCTTTTCTTATTTTCTGCCCCTTTAAACTAGGTTACGGTATGAGTTCATTGTAAATCACATTTTATGCAAAGTGTTCGACATAACAGTAAAATCTTCAATGTTCTTAATATTGTATTTGTTTTTTGGCCGGGCAACAAGATTTTTCAATCGGGCAACCATTTTGGAGGAAAATCAAATTTTTGGTTGCCCTGCAGGGCAACTCCTAAAAAATGTAAGTGTTGAGCGTTGGATATACACTTTATGTACATGTATGATCCAATACTAATCTGGACGTGTATTTTACATGTGCACTACAAGAACACCATGTTTATTTACTCTGAATCTATATAGTCTGTCAGTCTTCTTAGCCCCTCTCTCT
This sequence comes from Paracentrotus lividus, assembly GCA_940671915.1. Taxonomy (NCBI): domain Eukaryota; kingdom Metazoa; phylum Echinodermata; class Echinoidea; order Camarodonta; family Echinidae; genus Paracentrotus; species Paracentrotus lividus. Next base: position 10,877,176 of record CALNVZ010001721.1, read on the forward strand.
CTCTCTCTCTCTCTCTCAACACGATTTATACTAAAGCCTCATATCTGCCTCTGTCTGTTTCTCTTTCTCCTATACACCGCTGCCCAAAAAAAAACAATCATTTCAGAACAATGAACTTTGACCTCATTCCACCAAAACTAATCAGATCGTCACCTTCAATGGTGTTTATGTATTAAGTGGTTCTCGATATGGTTAAAAAGGCCTAGACCAGAAATTTCATTATCAAATTTTATGAAGCCCTTCATACCCCAAAATCTGCTAAAATTGTCATTATGTAGTGAAACATGTACTTGCGACACATTTCAAGTGGTTATTGAATAACAGTTGACATTTGACCTATGTACAACAAAATCTTAAACCACCTTTCATAGCAGACGTATAAAGAAAATATAATGAGGGATATAAAAAAAAAAGTTCCCACCTATGAGTAACCCTTTTTACTTCTTACCATAGTTTATTTTGTACAGAAGACAAGTTTGAATGCTTTTACAATTGACATACGGAAAAAATACCCTTTATTCATAAAATGCTTTTAGTTTCACATCATTGTAGAATATTTATCTACAGGTGTTTTCATAAAATAGCACCTAGTAAACCCCAAACTAGCCCTATACTTAACATAATCCTGTTCTAAACCAAACTCCAATCCAAAGGTTTAGTATTGGGGTATTATACAGTGCGTCCCAAAAAGAACTATACACTTTTTAAATAGCTACCAAATAGAAAAATATATGATTCTTGGGGGAAAGATTTATATGTATATAAGGCTCATATCCCCAACTATCACTATGACACAAAAGATTCCGAAAAAAAAACCATGCTTCAGTGAGTAATGCCCACTTTTGTAAAGGACATAAATATTAGCCTGCGCAGGAATTCACTATTCATTTTGCACCTAGTTATGGAACGCCATGAAGGAGTCAAAATTATTGATGGAATCGATCGGCCAACAAAGACAAAAATAAATTGAAAGCATAAATCAATGATATGAAAAGAAATGGTGAAACATAACATTTTTTGCATAATGTTAATTGTTTTTTCTGACTTTTGGTTTATCTTTGATTCTGTTGGCTGATTTATTCCATCGTTAATTTTAACTCATTCATGGCGTTCCATAACCAGGTGCAAAATGAATAGTGAATTCCTGCGCAGGCAAATTTTTTTGTCCTTTACAAAAGTGGGCATTACTCACTGAAGCATGCGTTATTTTCGGAATTTTGGGGGTCATAATGATAGTTGAGGATATGAGTCTTATATACATACAAACCTTTTATCCAAGAATCTTATATTTGTTATTTGGTAGCCATTTCAAAAGTGTATAGTTCTTTTTAGGACGCACTGTATTATGGAAATATACTCAATCATATTGTATGTAAAAATGCTATATGATACCTCACACCCTCCAAACACTAATCATAAGGTTCAGGCGGAGGGTGTAAGGTTACACAAAAATCCACCAGGGTCATTGATTTTATTACTTTGTCAAAGACACCAAGAAGACAAGCTCATAATGCATTGGTAATATTTTTTAACGATTATCTTTAATCTGTAAAAGACCTGGACCATGTTGGTCCAAACTCTTTTGACCCAGTAACTCACTAACTTTTTACTTTCAAGTCTCATAAAGACAAATACAACTGCTTCTGCTATATGCCTCCAAATGAAAACTAATAATTTCATAAGTTGGCTTCCATGGACATTGACCTTTGACCTCTGGCTCCCAAAATCTAATCAGATTGCCTTTGATGGTAATAATACTATCCTCAAGTTTGAAGTTCATATCTCAAATGGTTCTTGAGATATCATAATAAAGTACTCTGCCGTACATGACCCAAGTGAGGTGAATGGGTACCGGTAGGAAGCAATTCCTTGATTGCTTTGAGCACCTTTCGTGGTAGCCTAGCAAGCTGGGTAATAATTAGTTAACACTATAAGCGCTTAGAAACACCAAGGTGGATATATGTATTAAGCGCTATATAAATGTAACTATTATTATTATTATTATTAAAGAGTGCAATACCTAGATGACATAGGTTGACCTCTATGACCCTTTCCTACGATTAACCCTAATAAGACTGGGGTGTTTTAGCAGATGTCAAGACAAGTGGGGGGGCATGACAGCCCCCCCCCCACCTAAGATCTCGGCCGCCGATCATGCGACCATGCCGAAAATTTGCACGATGGTAGTGTGCGATGTAATTGACGAGAACGCGCTGTTAATTTTTCTGAAATAATATTGATATATTTTATATGAAAAACTAGATGAATCTTCGACCGCGCACGGTCGGAAGGCATGCCTCCGTATTGCCACATCGGAAAAAATAGGCATGCGCATGTTGAGTATTTTACATCCATTTATACCATGATATCTTTGAGATATTGACCCCAAATCCATTAAAGTTGTATCATCAGAATTATTTCCAACTCAGGAAGGATGGCTACTGATGTAATAAAAAGGATAAACATGTTTAAGTTGATCTGTCAAAGGTCCTTCAGAAATTGCACAAACGAGTCATTTACATAAATAACCAGCGACCTTTGATGTCCTGACCTCAAAAATCTAATCAGTTCATCTTTCCTCCCACATGACCCAAGTTTGAAGTTGATCCATAAAACGGTTCAGAAGTTACAGCAAGAACGTGCCATTTTCATGTATACAATGACGTCTGTGACCCTTGACCTTTGACGTCATGACCTCAAAATATAATAAATTCATTGTCCCTACCATATGCACACATGACCCAAGTTCGATGTTCATCCATCAAACTGTTCTTAAGTTATCGCAAGAACAAGCCATTTTCACGTACACAATGTCCTCTGTGGCCTTTGAACTTTGACCTCATGACTCTAAATTCTAATCAGTTCATTGTCCCTCCCATATGTAAATATGATCCAAGTTTGAAGTTGATCCCTCAAACAGTTCTTAAGTTATCGCAAGAACGAGAGCCATTTTCATGTACACAATGACCTGTGACCTTTGACCTCATGACCCCAAAATCTAATAAGTTTATTGACCCTCATATATGTACATATGACCCAAGTTTCAAGTTTATCCATCAAACGGTTCTTAAGTTATCGCAAGAACAAACTATTTTTATGTATACAATGACCTCTGTGACCTTTGAACTTTGACCCCAAAATCTAATTAGTTCATTGCCCCTCCCATATGCACACATTACTCAAGTTTGAAGTTGACCCGTCACACAGTTCTTAAGTTATTGCGAGAACGAACCATTTTCATGTATACAATGACATCTGTGACCTTTGACCTCATGACCCTAAAATCTAATCAGTTCATTGCCCCTCCCATAGGCACACATTACCCAAGTTTGAAGTTGACCTGTCAAACGGTTTTTAAGTTATGGCGAGAACGAGCCATTTTCATGCATACAATGACCTCTGTGACCTTTGACCTAATGACCCCAAAGTCTAATCAGATCATTGTCCCTACCATATGCATACATGATCCAAGTTTGAAAGTGATCCGTCAAACGGTTCTTAAGTTATCGCGAGAACGAAAACGGGACGGACTTACGGACGGACGGACGAACGGACAACCCGAAAACATAATGCCTCCGGCACCACCTTCGGTGGCGGAGGCATAAAAATAAGCTCCTTGAATGCTTATTTTGCAAATTATTATTCTTAAGAGCATTCCTAACAACTGCACTTGGAAAAATTGTTGTTTCGAAATTAATTTTTTCTTTTTTATTCAGGGTTAAAACAAATCAAATCTGATCATCTTCCTACATGTATGGTGATACATACCATCCATAAGTTTGAGGTTCATATCTCAAATGCTTCTTTAGAATTCGGGATAATGAGTAAACTAGATGGATGGACAACACAATATGATGAAGCCTCAGGCACCATTGGTAGTGAAGACAGAATAATCAGTCATACTGTTACTACACTGCTAAAAACTTTGTACATCCTTTTCAGACCGAAAATGGCTCAAAATATTATATTGGATAAAAGTCCATCCAAAATGAGTGTTCTGACATTATTAATATTTACACTTTCATTGGGGCAATACCTACGTGACAGGCAGGATCTTTAGCCCAAGGTCTCTTTTTATATTTTGGCCTCATATTTTTTATTACATAGATACATGTAATAATGCACTCAGTGATGCTACAATTTCAACTAAAATTATCATATTTCATTTACAAAAATATGGACAAAGGGCAATTCCATGTTTACTCATTATTACATTTTGAAGGAACATTAACTTCCAAATGCTCTAAACATTTACTCCATAAATCATAAAAATTATCACTAATTTTATTATTTACAATAAAGAATTATATATTTGCCTACTTTGCTATTCGTCCTCGAATCGCCCAACCACCGATACTTTAACGCCGAAACTTTTGCTCTATTGTCTCCTATCTTCCCTCCCCTGTGAGAAGGGCGCCCTCTCATGATGAGGGACCTCCAGCCAAAACATTCCCAACAAACTCCTCTTGTCTCATACCACCTAAAACTTTAAGTAGTGATGGAACGGGGGACGGAGGGAGGGATTGTAGGCAAATATATAATTTCTTTATTGTAAATAATAAAATTAGTGATAATTTTTATGATTTACTTCAAAAGAATGATATATTTGCCTACTTTGCTATAATCGACCAGCACCGATTTGTAGTGGGGAGGGACAACACCTACAGTTTTAGATAATAAGGATGACGCCGTAGCCATGATAGGAACAAAGAGAAAAGTTTCCTTCCAATCGCAGAAAACGTTCACCCATTTTTATTTGATAAACATACACTTCCCACGGAAAGTTCCCCTAAAAACATGTCCCGAAAGGCTGGTACCCTCGCATCGCGGTTTTTAGGATAAACGAGGTACCTTGGTCCTCGGGTCCGCAGCAGTTTTTTTTTTTTTTTTTTTTTTTTTTTACTACTATCCATCTCGAGATAGTCTCCCGTTACTGGTCCGAAAGATTCCATGGATATAACCAAATTGGACATTATTCAGGAATCAAAGGATGTCTTCAACGGTGCCAACATTCTGTCAGTGGCGCAACGATGAAATTTGACTAAAGAGACGTAGGAAAAATTCTTAACAGACCGGAAAATCTGTCTGATTTTCGTTCAAAGCCTGTCGAAAGAGAAAAATGAATATCTCTATAATTCCCACCTAAGTGGCTCATTGATTGAAGAGGAGCGAGCAATAAACTTAGCGTTTCCCGACATATACAACTCAGGGAGAATCCTTTGGAAGATCTATCCAGACAGAACCTAGAGACGGTGGTGTGAAGGAGGGTAAGCTAGGATCTGAGGTCCTCGCGACCACTCAAATTAGAGACCCGGGGTCTGAGTAGGGACTCTTAAGAGAATAAAAAACTAAAAAGAATTGATGACAGAAGAACCGCTGAAAATGACTATCCAACAGTAAAGATTTGAAATAGCTGGGAAAAACTGAATAGCTGGGATAGCTGACTAGCTAATCTAATCCCTCTGGGGTAAGCAGAAAATTACCCCCTTCGAGTGAGGGATGATGAAAAATGGTATGGACGGGAGAAAGGTTTTTCTCGGAACCCACAGAAAGAAAACCGTTCGGAGAATGATTTTACTAGTGGGATACACCCCTACTCCCTTAAGGTCGAGAGGAGTACAATCATCAAATCCTGTAGCTCGATTGACTTCTTGATACCTGGCTGAATATAAAAGGAGGATGTTTCAGGTTTTGAAGTTAGCTCTAACCGCTGCTGTATGCTAAGACTCACAACACGGCAAAGTGTTTAATGGTTTCTCCGTTAACCAGAGGGAGAAACTACGCAACCAATCCGCGGCATGTGGCCGAGAGGGAGTGATGATATCGTCGAACGTCCTGCCCTCTTATTCTTCCTAGTGAAACAGGAGAATACTACCCGGAAGAACCAAGGGATTTCCGGTCAGTTCCGGAAATTGAACGACAACCTGGGTAAACCCAAACATCTCCTTATCTAATCCTAACCTCAGAAACGGAAGATCCTACTGACGTGAAGAAGCCAAACTGAGGAGAAGTCAAACTGAGGTCGACCTAGCGATTCAGTCGCGTGAAAATCTATGAAAACAGCGACCACTCTGAAGTGAGTTACTTATACGTCGTGGAAAAAGGAAAAAAGGTTTAAACAAAAAGATTTTTCCCAAACTCGGTATGTGCGAAGCGACTGGACCGATGTTCTCGTTGTTGCATCAGAACCAGAGTTGAAAGGCTACTCTGCTCCTAGCAGTGAGAGTAAATCCTCTATGCGAACAAAATAAGACATCATCCCTCCGATGACTGTTCCAACCCAAACTGTACGCTATCTGCAAAGGTCCTTGAAGTGAGGAAGAACTTTCTCACCTTCAGGCTCTCCAAACGTTGTTGAGAGACAAAGTCTCGGAGATTCCAATCACCGAAGTCAAGGGGGCCTCGATAATGGACTCTCCCTCCTAACTGTGAGGCATATGCGGTCAATATAATTGAAGAACGGAGGCGCTCCCATGTCTTCCCTGGGAAGTGAACTCCTTAACCGCCTAAAAAGGAATATGAGGTTTAAATTCAGTAGACAGGAATTCTAGACGGAGGCTGACTAAAAATCAGACTGGAAAATCTCAAGGGCCGAACAATGAGAGATCACGTTAAAAGTCTGCCAAATTGGGAACCCGGACCAATAACTTCGATAGTCAACATGACATCCTTAATGTAATAACACTTAAAACCTCCTCAACGCGATCCAAGACTCTTTAAGTAGATCGGAAGTTCTCTATCTCCAAACTGGGTCTCGTCAGATGATTCACGTTGTCCGGTTGAGTCCCTAAAGCGTGGGAATCAACTCTTAACTCAATCAAAAAATGATGCAGTTTAAAACTTAAAGTCTGCTGCTGGTCCTCCCAACTGAGACTACGCGTATCGAGTCTCCGCTTATGGGGAAAGGAATGTAGAAATTAGACACAATTTAGGGTAGATTGAGACTTTTTCGATTTCTTCCTTTGAGCTGTGTTCCCGGACAAGGGACACGTCAAGTGGTTTGGGTGGATGACTCTTGAAGACATCCCCTGATCGAGGTTTCTCAAAGTCTAAAATGAGACCGAATCTGATTGCCGAAACGATAATAATCGTTTGAGATCGGAAAACAAATAGTCGTTCC
>CALNVZ010001721.1:10914158-10958374 GCA_940671915.1 Paracentrotus lividus
CGGGCCGATGGTCTGCACTCGGCGCAAAGATCACAGAGCTTTCGATATGCAAGACTAGAGCATCTCGGCGCTGCAAGCAGTGAAGCAGGTTGATTGGTGTTGTAAACAAAAGGACAGGCATAGGTTTGATTCATTATTTTCTTGAAATGTGTTATTTTTATTTATTTTTTTTTTCAGTATTATTTTCAGGATGATTTGAATAATAAATATTGCACTTGTCTTGTGTTCGTCTCGGGGGTTCCTTTCTAATCTACCGCGAGCCAACAAACACAACCGAGCTAACGGCCGCGACACCACTTCCTGCGCGGCGCCCCGGCGCGCCCGGCGCTCCCCCGCCCGGTTTCTGCCCTGCCGCACTGCACTCTCTTCGCTACCTTGCACTGTGGATGAGAGTCTGCAGCGAAGACTAAGTCTCTAACGCACTACAGGAGCGCAATTATAGCTGATTAATCCGTCTATTAACTTTTCCAATGGAGATATCGAGCACCGAAAGTGGTGTCCAAAAGTCGGCAAAAAAGAGCAAAAAAATTGACTTTTGAAGGTGAAAAGTTGGTGAGAATTCATCTTTCCGAATGTGTACGGCATATTTGTTTTTCATCCCAATTTAATTTATGTAGGACCGAATCACTTTTACAATAATGGATATCCATCCACCACTTGTAAATTTCCATGGCAGCTGACTAGCATACAAAAGCTGCGCACGCACGTACAAATATGATGTACGTGCGAGCGGGAACAAATCGAGCGCGCCATCTAGTGCTGAGTGACCATAGCTAGTATAACTTGTTAAACATGATTGATAAAGAAATGAGGACTTACCAAAAAAATAAATGACGAATCTAAATTTTATCGTGACTATTGTTCATTGGAAGGCACAATGGTAGTGTATTTCATATGCTAAACGTGATCATTCGAGCGTCGTGCATAAATTATTAAATTATGGAATAAACATTTCTACGTGTGCAAGTGATGCATAATAAGTGTGGGCAGTGCACACGCAATTGTGAGGGTATGGGTCTATAGATCTACACTAGAATGCTGGTGCTTTGCTCACGTCAGTCGAAAGTAAAACTTACGTTAACGCCTGTGTACTTGGCTGTATCTTCAAAATCCCTTAAAACATGACCTGAGTATTACTTTAGCTTTTAGATCGTTGTTCATATCGATGTCCTCGAAAATGATGAAGATTCAGGTGCATATAGCTGGTCATCTTTTGTCGACAGAAAAGAATATTTATCATTTTGTCTATATTGGTTTGTCCATACCGTAGATGGCGGTGAAGCACTAACAAACACAACCAAAATTATTATATCGCCGACGAGTTGCACGTTGGAGATCTAATTTTTTTTCAATTTTCTTATATTGAAAACAAGAAGAGAAAATATGGGAACATCCGACCGCATCCCAATCGACCTGTTCTGTTATGTAGAACATCCAATCCATAGGGGGGGGGTCAGAAAAAATAACCATGCATCTAATAATTTGTGATTTCTTCGATCATTTTACTTTTTTGGGGCCCGGCCACTTAAAAAAAATAAAAAATACATCACACACACCCACCCACACATTCATTCATACTAAGTCAATAATTTATAAAGGCAGTCGAGTACGCTTCCCATTTTTTCATTAAATGCATTATTATTTTTATTTACTTAGATTATTGCTGAATTAAAGGAAACCAGTACCCAAGGAAATAATCAATTTTATAGGAAAGAGTATAGATAGGAGCAATTAAAAAAAAAAAAGGTTTCATCAAATCGGTTATAATAAAATTAGAAAGTTATGGAAGTTGAAAATCTCGTTGTAACTTATATGGATAGGACCTAATGGCTGATATATTCTTATGAATAACTCTCCATTCTGTTTAACTGTACACAGATTTCAGATTTTCCCCATTTTCTTTCAAAATATGCCCTATTTACTTCTGAGCTCAAAAATATGTCTTGGGAAAATACATTTCACAAAACATAATATTAGAAGGAAGCAAGATATATTTTGTAAGAAATTTGGAAATCTAAAAATATGAGGATACCCATAGGAAGTTACAACAGACTTTTCAAACTTCCACAACTTTCGTATAATTTATAACCGATTTTGATGAACTTTTTTTTTAATTGCTCCTTTCATTATGCCCTTTCCTATAAAAGTGATTATTTCCTTAATTTGCTGCTGTTTCCTTTAAGAACTGTGTGTGTGCGTGGTTGTGTTGTAAGGGCGTGTGTATGTGTTCGTGGTGTAGTGTGGCGTGTGTGGTGTGTGGTGGAGTTGTCTTTCTGCATGCACATGGGATGTTCCATATTACTCAGGCTATAAACTAAAAATGGTGGGAAGATAAACCTGGTTACACATAAAAACACAAATTTTTTTACTTCTAATTTCAATTTTTTATTTTTTCCCATATTATTCATTTATTCATTTTATTTATTCTTTTCAGTAGGGTAGCCCATCATTTATGAATACAAAGTATTACATAGAGGCCCCACAACAAATACAGAAAATACAAACACATTGATAAAAAAATAACATTTGAACAATATAATTCGCACAAAATACATTTTGGTTAATAAAAAGAAAAAAAGTAATGAACACAACAAAATGGACCAGCGAGGCGAATTAAACGTTTAATTGAGGGAAAAAGGAACGGTGAAGGAGTATAACATGAATTTTGGGCAATTGTCCAAGTACTCCAACTTTACAAGAAATTTTTCCCCGGTTTTGTTCAATATATGTTTTAAACGATCGAGTAAATGATTGGGAAGGCGGATGTAAAATATAAATTTGGGTTTGACTTTCAAATATGAGAATCAACATATTTTACTTGCTTGTGGAATTTCGATCAACTATCTTGAATTAATCTGCTACAATATTTTCATGAAAGTTTAATTAAAATTTCTTTGGCGTGGGGTTTAATCAATTACTGTTGCCCATCTGTATTATTCAACAATTACCAGCGTGATCCTTAGAGACAAAACCAACTTTACTATATATATCCAAATAATGATGATAAAATATAAATCATGGCAAGAAAAGCTTTTATTATTCTTCACAAACAGTAAATATACATCTTTTTTCAGCAGTTTTTGTGATGGACGGTTATTTTTTTCAGTTGAAATGTTAGACCCAAATTCCGAGTAGTTGAAGGAAAGACATAACCTAAAATATTGGATTTGGTCCCATGTTAATGCGATTAATTTTTTTCGAATTTAGCTGGTTTCAATTTTTTGAATCAAATATTAATATATTTCAACTTCTAGAGATGTTTTTAATATCAAAAATATAATTTTCACGAAATTGGAAATTACAATATAAAATAAATCTGGAACCTTGACATAGTGTTTTTACAAAGACTACTTCAGACATCTTGGCAGAGAGATGCAGTACTAGCTTTTAAGTTTAAGCGTTACATCTGATGTCATTGGGTTTTGGAATAAAAATTGACATCCCTTGACTTTTCATAATCTAATTAATAATACCCCTCCTGGCGTTGTGGGGCATAAAACATTGCATATAGGCAGGGTTAATACATGGTTTAACAGTGGTGAATTCATATACGCTTATGCCGCACCAATGCCCAGTAATTAAATGAACATTTTCATTCTCATATAAAACGTTTTTTCGCTCTGATTAAGGCGCCGCGGGAGTTTCCTCTGATGAACTATTTTTCACCTGCTTTCTAGATTTTCCTTTCCCGTCATGAATTAGGTTTTTTTCACATTAAAACTATATTTATCAGGTGATAGCAGAGTTTTCTTCGTACAGGTTTGATCAGAAAACTGAGCTGACACTAGGTCCCGTTGATAAATTGGTGCAGATTTTTTTTTTCTGGTACAATTCTGAAAACTCCAGTTTACAGCACCAAAAACTCTGGTTACAAATTATTTTACACCGGATATGTGCATAAGAATATCTCAAGATGCAAACACAAAGGTGACCTAATATATCCGACAAAATAGATGCGCACTACTTATCCAAAACTTTTGGATTCAGTGCAATTAAGACTCACCTGTTTCCAAAGCTTTAAACATATGATTGATCTGCTCTTTAAAAAAAAAACTAGAAAAGCTGAATTATGGTTATTCTGCTGGACTTTAAGAAAACCGATTTTCTTTCTTCAGTGAACACCGGCTCTGAGGAAGTTGCTTTTAAAGAAGAACAATAAAAGAATGTTTCAATTCGTATCAAAGAAAGGAAAAGTTACATAGATTGATTTTTTTTCAAATTAATAATCAATGTGTCTTGTTTAAGAATATTATAATTCATGAAAAAATTTATTATTTCTAACAAAATCAATAAATAAAATGCTGTGTAAGCTAACAGGCATGGTCTTAAATGCGATATAATTGTATACACAATTGACACATTGTCATTGTTTTAAAGAATGCCAGAGGTAAAATGGGCAGAGGCAAAAATGGTAGAGGTAATAAAATGGCAGAGGTAAAAATAACAGCGTAAAAATGGAGAGGTACATAATGACAGAAGGAAAATGGCAGAGGAAAATAAAAAGGTAGAGGCAAAAATATCCTTTATAAATCATGATAATAATTGTTACATTATACAGCGCATAATAGTGTAGTGTTTCTAAGCGCTTTAATCTGTGTTAACAAATTATTACCCTTGGCTTATACTAGTGGGCTACGCACTGCGTTGCTCACAGCATTCCAGGAATTGCTTCTATCGGTACTGCCCATTCACCTCACTTGGGTCAAGTACGCGAAATTTGCAATTGGCAATCTTGCCGAAGGATGTAGATGGAATGGACGGGATTTTGAACCGGCGTAGGCTCGACTCTCTTCAAGACAGTGTTACATAAGTCCTGTTATACTATCAAGTTTTGTGTATGTATTATGTGCTAATTTCTTGTGAAAGTGATAAAAGATTCCCCAAATAATAATAATAATAATGGTACATTCATTTAGGGACTTAAGTACATATTATATCCACATTGGTGTTTATCAAGCGCTAATTATTACCCAGATTAACGGCTACCCGAAAGATAAGCTCAAGAATCAAGAAATTCTTCTTCCGGTACCATTTGTGCCTGGGTGGGGAGTGGACATAAGGGCAGGAGGCAGGAATCAAACTCATATCTTTTGCATCACCGTCCAAAGTGATACGAACCACCAGAATCGACACTAAAAACAAATCAAAACAGACTTTAGATAGCTGATGCATTCCTAGAGTCTTTCAAGAGCTGAGGGTCCACAAAGGCAGTGGAGCCAATGAGGTTTAGGGGTTTAGCGAGACCGAGATTTTCTCCATAGAGACATTTTTTTTTTAAAATCATATTTCTTTCATAAGGAATGTTTGTCTGCATCAATTTAAAAAGATTTCCGCTTAGCAAATTCCTCCAATGAAGGATTAAAATATCTAATATATAAGTTGCGCATAAAACAGGCAATCAATTTGCTAGAAGCTATCGTAATATATGGACACATACTGACCAACTCTGACAAAAGTGAAGTGGTGATTGAATCCCTTTCAGTCCATTAATCTCTTTGGTTCCAATTTTGAATATGAGTTTTAAACCATATTCTTGATCTTTTTTTTTTCTTGAATGTTTTGTCAGTTTTCTTTACAGAAAGGCATTTGAGCATCTTTATATTGGAAAATACAATATAAAGTAAAATCCGGATTGTGGACCCTGGGCTTGTAACCCTTGGCCTCTCTGGGCCTTGGCCTCGAAATCCTTGCCGATGTGCCTCCGCATAGTACGACCCTCGCCACCGCCCCTTCCTATTCAATAGAGTCTTATATCTTCTTACAATAGATGATCTTTAATACAGAAGGCAAGTTACAGGGGCTTCATATTGAAATAGTAACAGGCACCTTAAAAATGAAATCATTTTAGTTTTGGACATGAATGGTTAATAGCGACGGACAAAGTTTTACATAACCTGCTCATTTCTCAAACCATAATCAAGTACATAAATATCATATGTCTTCAAACAATTTTTGTGCCTTCATGACCAATCTCAGTATATATGTCTTACCTTATTACAGAGTAGCCTGTTCAGCAAATGAAACAAATTTCAGCTCCTTTCATCACATCGTATATCATCAGGAACTGAGAGAGACTGACCGCAAACATTTTTCTTCCAAAAATCTATCTGATCGTCTGCCTTGTAATACATACTAATCCCGAGGTTGGGTCAATATCTCATATGCATTCTTTGAAATTGGGATAACGAGTAAAACTAGACGGACAGACAGCACATCAAAATAGAAGACTCCAGCACCACCTTTGGTAGTGAAGCAAATAATCAGTCATAACTGTTACTACGCTACTAAACTGTTTATACATCTCACTTCATGAACTGAAAAATGGGCATTCAATTTAGCATGCCAAAGACAGGCGATGATTGACTGCTAGTTGTAACTGGAACACCCATTTGGCTTTCACATATTGTGGGTTCTCTATGCTTGTAAAGTCATGTTTTCTAGGAAAAACTTTATTAGTAAAATAACATTAATATGATTATTCTCCTTTTGTGTGTTCTCTTATGCATTGCAAGTTCGATGCTGGCAGGTAAAGCCATTTAGCTACAAACAGAACACTGATTTTCACCGCGAGTGAGTTCACATGTGAATTATGCAGGTCACTCGTTCCAGTAAAACCTTAAATAACATAATGGAAACTGATATGGCTTTTTCAATCTGTGTGGGATCTCATATGGAAATGTAAGTTTGGCTGGCCCTGTAAACCGCTTGTTTAACAAAGAGAACATTGATATGGCTTTTCACCTTTATGAAGTTCTTGCATGACTTGTAAGCTGACTGGCTGCCATGGCGAACCAATTATTAAAACCAAACACTGATATGGCTTTTCTCCTGTATGAATCGCAATGTGAATTGTAAGGTTTACTTTCTGGCTAAAACTTTATTACAAATAGAACACACTGTATGGTTTTCTCTCCTGTGTGGGTTCTCTTATTGAATTTGTTCGTGTAATTCTGGTGATAAACCCTTTACAAATAGAACACTGATTATGGTTTTTCTCCTGTGTGGATTCTCATGTGCTTTAAAAGATGACCACTACGGAAAACCGCTTTACAACAAAACAGTACACTGATATGGTCTTTTCCCTGTGTGGGTTTCTATGGTGTAGTATAGAGAGAATCCGTTGGCTTGTCAGCCCTCTCTTTCCAGACCTGATTGCTTTCACACTGTGTGACTGTCTTCAACTAGTGTATTTAGAGCACTGTTGTGGGATAGCTATAACAAACAGAACACTGATATGGTATTTCTCCTGTGTGGGAATCTCTTATGAATTTTTAAAGGTAACTGTTGCCTGGCAAACCCTTTATTGACAAACAGAACACTGATATGGCTTTTCACCTTTGTGACTTCTCATGTGTATTGTAAGAGCACTGTTGCTTGTAAACACGTTATTACAAATAGAACACTGATATGACTTTCTATGAATGTGCGTTGTCTGCTTTGAGAGCCGACAGTTGCTGGCAAATCCTTTATTACAAACAGAGCACTGAAATGGCTTTTCACCTGTGTGGAATCTTATGTGTATTGTAAGAGCACTGTTGCTTGTAAACTCTTTATTACAAATAGAACACTGATATGACTTTCCTCCTGTGTGAGTTCTCTTGTGAATTTTAAGGGAACTGTTGCTTTTAAACACTTTATTACAAATAGAACACTGATATGACTTTCTACGTGTGTGCGTTGTCTTATGCTGTGAGAGATGACTGGACGTGGTAAACCCTTTATTACAAACAGAGCACTGATACGGCTTTTCACCTGTGTGGGTTCTCATGTGAGTTGTAAGATTACCATTATTGGTAAACCCTTTATTACAAACAGAACACTGATATGGCTTTTCACCTGTGTGGATTCTCATATGTCTTGTAAGATTGCCACTACTGGTAAACCCTTTATTGCAAATCGAACATTGATATGGTTTTTCACCAGTGTGTGTTCTTTTAATGATTGAATGATCTATTGATTTCCTTTCTGCTGTGCTCTGTTCTTGATCCTCACAGTGGCTTGACACAGAGCTCTCTCTTTGTGAAGAAACTGATTGGATTTTAGATTGGATTGTTGCTGCATCTGCTGTTGAAGAAATAATAGAAATCTTCTCACTCAAATCTTGACCTTTTACCTTCTGATCACTTTGAAGGCTGTCCTGACGCTGTGATATACTCTTTTTCAAAATCTGCTGAGTAGTAGGCACACTCTGACTGATTGTACTGAGGTTTGAACATCTGTCTAGAATAGTAACAAAACAACATTGGTGGCAAGAAAATAGATTAACTGTTAATAACATAAAAGCTTACACTTCATATACTTGTATGAAAGTTCC
Source organism: Paracentrotus lividus (assembly GCA_940671915.1). Lineage (NCBI taxonomy): Eukaryota > Metazoa > Echinodermata > Echinoidea > Camarodonta > Echinidae > Paracentrotus > Paracentrotus lividus. The sequence continues at coordinate 10,922,473 of CALNVZ010001721.1, forward strand.
AATAAAAACCCCTCTTTTGGGGTAAAAATTTAGTGTATTGTCCATTTTTAATACATACAACAGAAATTGATTTAAGTCTATTGCGACATTGCATAGAATTAGATGATATCATACCACCTATCCCTAACTTTAGAGGAGCGTTTAACTTCGTTCAAGATCTTTAAAAAAAAAAACGCTTCCAATTCATGTCATTACCATGATTGCAAACATTCCGGTCAGACAGAATTTGCCTGAGATTTTGCAGCTAATTTGTCTAAAATTTGCCAAAATATTGATTACTGAATATCGCCACAGTCAGAAACCTACCTGGGTATTTCTAAGTTAACACTGCAGTCTAACTAGTGAAAAATGTAACTAATAATGAAATAATAAATCTTTTTACCTAATATTAAGCATGTATTAATGCTGAGGAAATTAATTTTTCAGGGTATCCTCTCAACACAATATGACATGCGCTGACAGCATGCAGGGCCCTAAATTCAGATTTTTGCAAGCCTCTAAACAGTAACTCAATCCCTTTCATGACATGGTAAATAGTGCAGCATGCAGTAGAATTTACCATTGAGACCTAATTGTTACATGATAAATTTACATACCTTGCTGTAATAATGATTGTGGCATCTCTGTTCTAATAGGATCCTTCTCTCTCCAGTCGTCTTCCAAGTTCTCTTCTTTTACATGGATAATTAGGTATCCTTTAATATCAGATGAATGTACATCTTCAAATATCTCTGTCTTCATTCCTCCCGTGTTCACTTTGTTGCTGGATTGCCTTGTCTGCATGAAATAAAAACAAGAAGGAAACGCATTAATAAAAAAGAATGGAAATACAATGACCTCATATCACCACCTTTGGTAGCAGAAGTGTATAAAAAAATGAGAATTTAAAAAAAAAAGGTCATTCTTTTATTAACCACTTGACTGCTGCGTGGAGTTAAGTGCACAGCACGGGTATGACCAGCGTGGCGCTGGTGTGTCCAAATAGACAAAGCTCAGACAATGGCATGGGCACGTAATATTACGTGGTCTGCGTACTGTGTACAAACGCCAAGAACCACATAATATTACGTGCTTGGGGTTTGTACACTGCGTGGACCTTGTAGTATTACGTGCTCATGCTATTGTTTGAGCTTTGTCTGTTTTGTCGCACCAGCACTATGCTGGTCATACCCGTACTGTGCAGTTCGCACCATGCAGCAGTCAAGTGGTTTAGTAACCCTTTTCACTTCTTACTATAGTCTATTTTGAACAGAGTATAGTCTATTTATAATTTTGGGAGATATGTCAAACAGCTGGGATATTTCATTTATTGACAATCCCCACTAAAAGTTCCTTCCTCCTCTCTCTCTCTATTTTTTTTTTCACCAATTTTTTTATGTTTGTCTTAAAAATTGTTTAAGAAATAACCAGCAAGCTTATCGTTACCTACATGCACTGCTCTTAGGAATTAAAAGGAATGAATTTTGCCTCAAGAATACACACAAAACTGTCAATGATATGGGTTCCAATGAATTATGAAGAAAGGCTTGTAAAGTTTTAAAAAATACTTTGTTTTAGTTATTTTATCTAGACATACATGGACATCCACATAGATGTGCTTGGATGATCCAATCTAAAAACAGGTATGGTATTAAGCCTTTAGCACCTAAACTGCCCAAGACCACCCCTCAGCTTACTCACTAAACCGCCCCAAACCGCCCCTGTCTTAAACATGCTATAGTCAAGATAGTATTTTAAAAAAGTGATGGAACATGCCCATACTTGTTGTGGATTACCCTTTGGATGTGTATTGTCCAATTCTGCACAAAAAGTATGTTTTAGGAGCAATTCTTATTGAAAAAAACCTGATTAAAACACAGCACAAGCCTTTCCGCTAGTGAATAAACTGACTTTCACGCAGTTTCTAGGTGCTAAAGGGTTAAACATGTGCAATACAGGGACACCATAATGTTTATTTACTCTGAATCTCTATACTGTCTCTCCGTCTTCCTCGCCCCTTTTCTCTCTCTCTCTCTTTCTCTTTAAACATATGTTTTATACTAAAGCCTCATATCTGTTTCTGTCTGTTTCTCTTTCTCCCATACACGGCTGGCCAAAATAACAGTCATTTCAGAACTATGAACTTTGAACCTTATTCCTCCAAAACTACTATGATCATCACCTCCAATGGTGCTTATATGTATTAAGTGGTTCTCAAAATTATTAAAAAAGGCCTAGACCAGGAATTTCACTTCAGATTTAATGAGGCCCTACGTACTCCAAAATTTGCTCAGATGGTCTTCATGTAGTGATACATGTATTTACAACAAATTTCAAGTGGTTATTGAATCAAATTTGATATTTGACCGATGTACAACAACATCTTAAACCACCTTTTATAGTATAAAAGTATAAAGAAAAAAAAGAGAATTAAAAAAAAAGTAAAAACCTATTAGTGACCCTTTTCAGTTTTTACCATAGTCTATTTTGTACAGAAGACAAGATTTAAGGCATTTATAATTGAAATAAGGATAAAAACCCTTTATTCATGAAATACTGTTAATTTGACATCATTGTAGAATATTTATTTACAAGTTTTTTCTATTTGACACGACCTTGTTATCTCAAACCTAGCTCTATTCTTAACCTAAACCCTGTTCTACATTCCAATCCAACGTTGCAGTATTTGGGTTTCACGTTATGGAAATATACTCATTAGCCATAATTCTCAAAGCTGGTTTCCAAACTGTACACTGACACCATGGATTATATCAATTTTGTGTAATGGGCCATTCCACGGCAAGTGGTCCTGCGCACCAAAAAATAAAATTGGCATATGAATGCCCAAATGTAGCTTTTTTGTTAGATAAATACCCACAAAATCATATTCCAAAACTGATTTCGCATAATTATTACCGCTACCAAAAATATGTGTTTCAGAGTATCAAGTCTGTTAAGGAGGGGAAATAATTTGAATTTAAAGAAAAATTTGATAACACCACAATATGATTAATTTGACTACAATATTGATTCTTTTAACTTTTATTCATCAACATTTAGTTATTTTGATCAAATCCATATCATATTTTACCATGACAAATGCAACTTTTCGAAAAAATTGTTCACAAAAAACCTCATCTTAAGATGTAACTTACGTAACGCAAAAACAACAAAAAGTTTTATTACTCAAAAATTACTTGAATAGAATTTAATTATGGTACATTTCTAAAGCTAGTGTAGTATGCTAAATACATAGTGAAAATCATAACATTTAAGTAACGTCTTCATAGGATAGTACCACTGCAAAAGTGTGTAACTTACGTAACGTTACGTAAGTTACACATCAAATTAAGTAAGTTACATCAGTGTACTCAGTGAAAACTTGTGTTAACTTTCTGAAACTTTACAGAAAGACAAAAGTTATCAATTCAAGTGCATTATCATTCAAATTTTATAGCCAAAATGAAGTTTAAAAATTATTGAAATTTACAAAAATTCCCACAAAATTATGTACATGTGGACTACACTTGAATTTGATTGCTTATGATGCAAATATTTTTAAAACTAAAGAAGATAAAGCAATAAAATTTTCAGTTTTGGTTTCCTATGATGTCAATCTACAAAATTAATCATAAATTAAGTCAAACAATTGGATAGTAGATATTTTTTTCATTGATTTTTCAGACAGCGTAACTTACGTAACGCTCAGCTGTAACTTACGTAACGGCGATGATGGGCTCATATAAAAAATATGGGTGATTGGATTGTCCTAATTTTAACTGAAAATGTTAGCTGCATGTCTACCCTCTTGATTTCTGATAAAGTTTAGTCATGAAAGCTTAGCACTTCACAGAGTTTTCAAGTTTCCCAAAAAAGGTTGGGGATTCCATTTTCTCTGACGTAACTTACGTAACGCTCCTAAAATGCTCATTATTTTTTCTATTCAGGCCCAGTGAGCTGACTTTTGTTTCTTAAATTTGAGAGTCTATGGCAAGGATCTACCATGAATAGGATTTAAACTTCCAATGCAGTTTATTAAGAGGAGGGCAGACCTTTTAAGTCAGTATTTTTCTCTGAAGTGTAACTTACGTAACGTGGAATGGCCCAATAATTACGCTTAATTTGGCGTTTATACTTAGAGAAAAAGCCAATATGAATGCCTTATTTTGTCACAGAGTACTAAATTTACGCTTGTTACTATGGTTAACCCTAACTAGGCCGGGATATTTTTGGAGTTGATATGGCAGGGGGGGGGGGGGCCTCCCAGGCCCCCCTTGAGGTCTTGGCCATCGACTGTGCGATCGAGTCAAAAATTGACACGCATGTCGCCCGTAACCTAATCTACAAAATTGTATAGTTATTTTTTTCATGAAAATTGTTTATAATTAATTATGCTAATTTATGCATAATTAATATTGGAAATCATACTTTTTTGCTCTAACCCCCTTAATAAAACTGCAAATGTGCTCATGTTTGGTGTGAATTCTTTCTAGCATTCCTATCAATTATACTTGAAAAAAATTCTGATATCACAATCAATTTCTTATGTATTTTATTTTTTTTTGAATTTCTTATGTATTTTTCTGTTTTTTCTACCTTTTTGTATTTATTTTTTTTTTTTTTGAAATTTATCGGGGACAATCAAACAATCATAAAGAGCATGAAATTAAGTAATCTGAATCATTAAAAGCAAAAATAATTACTCATTTATGAATTTTAGCTGAAAATACATTTTGTATTGACTTTGCACATAAAATCATAATTTTGAGCAATTTTTGGTGTGACGCACGTGTACAAAATTATGCGTAACTTGCGAACCAGGCGTCACAAATTTGGTCTTAAAAGACTTGGAGAAAAAAAGTCATGCGACATCGCAGCGAGAGCTTTACATGTTGCGAACATATTGCGCGAAACATCGAGGGGGGCCCTCTCAGACCCCCCTCCAGCCTAGTTAGGGTTAACCCTCATACGACTGGGGTGTTTTGGTAGCTGTCAAGACTGGGGGGGGGGCCATGATGGCCCCCCCCCTTAAGATCTCGGCCGCCGATCGAGAGACCGTGCCTAAAATTTGCACGTTGGTAGTATGTCATGTAATCTACAAGACTGTGTTGTTAATTTTTGCGAAATAATATTGATTTATTTTATATGAATTAATTATGCTAATTTATGCATGAAATTATACTTTTTGCTCTAATTGAAAAAATAAAGCTCCTAGAATGCTAATTTTGTGTATTATCATTCCTTATAGCATTCCTAAAGATTGTACTAGGAAAAAATTCTAGTATTGATATTAATTTATTATGTATTTTATTGTTTTATGAATTTCTTATGTATTTCTTTGTTTTTTCAACCTTTTGTTTTTCTTTGTGTTTTTCGCAAAAATTATTTAAGAACAATTTTGAAGCATATTAATGCTAAAATAAATTGATTTCACCAAATTAAAGTGAAAATAATCACATCTTTATGAATAAGGTGAGAAAACTCAATGTGCATTGACTTTGTACAAAAATCACGTTTTTGAGCCATTTTCGGTCTGACGGATATTTTTGAAAATTGTGCAGCGTCGTAACGGTATGACCGATTTTCGTGAAATTGGTTTCAAAAGATGCGCAAGACTTGAAAGTATAAAGTCAGCAAGCGGCGCAATCAAATAATTTCGCGCAGCGGAATGGTCACGGAAAATGTCGAGGGGGGGCAATGATGGCCCCCCCAGTCTTTTGAGGGTTAAGTCTGCTGTATAATTAAATCAAAATAAATCATTGACTCGACAGTCGACTCATTAATTCAAACTGTGGGCTCATTATGATAAAACCATAGCAACAAGCCTAAATTTAGCGTGCTGTGACAAAATCGTGCATTCATATTGGACCTTTCTCTTATCACACAAAATTGACATAATCAATGTTCAAATTTCAGGAGAGGGTGTCAGGTTATAAAAAAAAATCCATGAGGATCATTGCTTTTACTACTTTGTGAAAGACACCAAGAAGACAAGCTAATGATGTATCCATAATATTTTTGATTAAGGTGCAATATTGTCTTTAATCTTTACCCCTCCTCACTCCACAATGTCCACAACTATTTTGGCCTTGCCACTCCTTGACTTTTTAATTTAAAGTCTCACAGACCTTTTCGCAACACAAATACGACTGCTTTTCCTACAAACCTCCGCTTAAAAATCAATAATTATATAAGTTTACCTCTGTGGACATTGCCCTTTGATTGCCTAATCAGATTGTCTTTCTATATTCATAATACAATCCACCACTTTGAAGTTCATGTCTCAAATTGTTCTTGAGATATCACAACAAAAAGCACAAACATATTAACAGACCGCTATGACCCTTAGCCTTTGACAAGCGTTCTCAAAAATATAATCTGATCATCTACCCTTTGTGACACATACTATCCTCAAGTTTTAAGTTCATATCTCACATGGGTCTTAGACCTGGTGTATAGTTTTGGTAACAGAAAAGGAATGAATCGGCATAAAACAGATCAAATATAGTCTGTTTTCCACATTGCACTAAAAGATCTTGTGAAATCCCTTTCATGATTCCAGTGAATTTCATTGAAAATATTTTAAAGAAACATAATGTAACATTTGTTTTAGACCTTTGCTGCCATTCCTGTTCCCCGAAGTTTACTGCATGTATGGTGCTTAACGATCTGTGTCTCACCCACACAAGAGAATTGCCATTGGTTTTCCAGGTGCATGCTGAGTGAAAGCTGAAAGGTGTCAGGTTCGCCTTTCCATGTTTTATTCTTATACTGCCAAATAAACCAGATTTCAAGTAATATAATTTTCTTTGTTACAGTCATAGGATTCAATTTTTTATTTCATCTAATCAAATAAAATTTTTCCTTCTCCCAAATATATACACCAGCTTTAAGATTTTGCAATAACGAGCCCAGTGTATGATATTTAATGAGTTGACCTCTGTGACCCATGATCTTTGACCTACATTATCCAAAATATAATCTCATCATCTTAGCGGTTAAACTTTCGTCATACCTAAGGTTCATGTCTGTAATGGTTTTTAAGATATTGCGATAACGACAACAATACGAATACATGGATTTCATATTTTGACCTCTGTAGCCCTTGACCTTTGGCCTACATTCTCCGAAGTCTAAACATGATTTTCTATGTATAGTGATGATTTATTTTACACTTCAAATTTGGAGTTCATATCTCACGTGGTATTTGAGATTGTGATGAGCCATTTCATGAGTTAGCATCAGTGACTTCACCTTTGACCTATTTTCCCCCCAAAATCTAGTTCTTGAGTTATTACGATGAGCAATTAATACATGCCTGTCAGACTGAAAATGGCTCAAAAATTATATTGGGCACAAAGTTAATGCAGTTTTCTGAGATTATCAATGAATATATGATTTTTTTTTCACTGTCATTGAAACAATACAAACATGACAGATCGGATCTTTGGCCCTCTCTATTTCATATACAGGCCTCATATTTTGAATGACAACTGATTATGCACTAACTGACAATTTGAACTGCGGTGTTTCATCTAAAGGACAAATGTCCATTCCACATTTACTCTTTATATTTGATAGAACATTGATTTCTTCAATCAGCTTTAAATATTTACAGGCATATACCACAAAATTATTATTTATCCATAAGCATCATTTGGTAGACATGTTTATCCATAAGCATCATTTGGTAGACATGTTTATCCATAAGCATTAATTGGTAGACATGTTTATCCATAAGCATCAATTGGTAGACATGAATAAAGGAACACATTTTAAAAAGAAAGAAATAGTTTGATTTTGTTGTATGCACTAAATTTGCTGTTTATTTATGTTATTATTATTTTTTTTTTGAAAAGCAATAACTTGACAAGATGGTATAGTTATAAGTGTCCTAATTTGCAGTTTTGAAAGAAAGAAACTGTTCATGGTTTGTCATCGTAAGTAGAACGAACCCTAGTATTAGTAAGGGGAAAAAAATCTGAAAGCAATAGCTTTTATTCAGGGGCCATTGCGATTCATGTTACAGTTACTCAAATTTTGTCCAGAAGTAATTTGACCCCTTTTTAATAGACAAAATGTCAAATGACTTTTGAAATGTGCATATGCATTAATCTTTTCCTCTTTCCAACCTTTTTTGTTAAGGAAAAGATATCAAATGAATCCTGTGTAATAAACGTAGTGTTTGCTCTGTTTTGTTTTGTTTTGTTTTGTTTTGTTTTTTTTTGGGGGGGGGGGCAAGTCTCTAGTCCCATATGTCCAATTTTTTTTAACGGTTTGAGATCCCCAGGAAATCAGTGAAAGCAAAACAAATAATGATTCAGTTTTGAGGACCTTTATGATTTTGGGACATCCATGAATTTAGATTATTGACAGATCAATTCATTAACATTTCAGGCACATTTTCTTTTGGATGCCTTGTCCAAAACCTTTGGAAATGATTTTCAAGCTCCATTCACATTTGGACATTTTGGCTTTTCAATTTAAGTATGACTGACAAGACATGAATAGACTGCTAGTTGAAATTGGAACAACCATTTGGCTTTTCACATGTGTGGTTTCTCTTGTGCCTTGTAAGATTACCTTTTTGGGTAAATCCTTTATTACAAATAGAGCACTGATGTGGCTTTTCACCGGTGTGAGTTCTCTCATGAATTGTTAGTGCACTGCGGTTGGTAAACTCTTTATAACAAACATGACATTGATATGGGTTTTCACCGTTGTGAATTCTGTTATGGTCTGAAAGTTGAGCATCACAGGAAAACGCCTTTAAACAAATGGAACACTGATATGGCTTTTCTCCTGTGTGGGTTTTCTTATGCTTTGTAAAATCACTACTGCTGTTATACTTTTTATAACAAACAGGACATTTGAAGGGTTTTTCTCCTGTGTGGGTTCTCTTATGAATTGTAAGATAACTGTTGTTGGTAAATCCTTTATTGCAAATAGTACACTGATATGGCTTTGCTCCTCTGTGGGTACTCTCATGACTTCTAAGATTACTGTTGTTGGTAAATCTTTTATTGCAAATAGTACACTGGTATGGCTTTTCTCCTGTGTGACCTTTCATATGCCTTGCAAGATTATTTTTCTTGCTAAACCATATATTACAAACAGAACACTGATATGGCTTTTCACCTGTGTGGGTTCTCATATGACTTGTAAGATTACTGTTTTTGGTAAATCCTTTATTGCAAATAGTACACTGATATGGCTTTTCTCCTGTGTGGGTTCTCTCATGACTTATAAGATTACTGTTGTTGGTAAATCCTTTATTGCAAATAGTACACTGATATGGCTTTTCTCCTGTGTGGGTTCTCTCATGAATTGTAAGATGACTGCTGTTGTTAAATCTTTTATTGCAAATAGTACACTGATATGGCTTTTCTCCTGTGTGGGTTCTCTCATGACTTGTAAGATTACTGCTTTTGCTAAACCATTTATTACAAATAGAACATTGATATGGCTTTTCTCCTGTGTGGGTTCTCTCATGTCTTGTAAGATTACTGTTGTTGGTAAATCCTTTATTGCAAATAGTACACTGATACGGCTTTTCTCCTGTGTGGGTTCTCTCATGAATTATAAGATTACTGCTGTTGGTAAATCCTTTATTGCAAATAGTACACTGATATGGCTTTTCTCCTGTGTGGGTTCTCTCATGACTTGTAAGATTACTGTTTTCGCTAAACCTATTATTACAAATAGAACATTGATATGGCTTTTCACCTGTGTGGGTTCGCACGTGTATAGAAAGAGCATTGTTGCTTGTAAACCCTTTACTACAAATAGAATACTCATGTGACTTTTGACCAGTGTGAGTTCTGGTATGCCTTTCAAGATGTTTACTCCTTTTAAACTCTTTACTACAGACAGAACACTGATATCTCTTTTTACCTGTGCAATTTATTATATATTTTGATTGATCTACTGATTTCATTTCTGCTGTGCTCTGTTCTTGATCTTCACAGTGGGTTGATACAGAGCTCTCTCTTTGTGATGAAACTGATTGGATTGTTGATTTGATTGTTGCTGCATCTGCTGTTGAAGAAATACTAGAAATCTTCTCACTCAAATCTTGACTATTTACCTTCCGATCAGTTTGAAGGCTGTCCTGACGCTGTGATATACTTTTTTCCAGAATCTGCTGAGTAGTAGGCACACTCTGACTGATTGTCTTGAGGTTTGAACATCTGTCTAGAATTGTAATAAAACAACATTGGTGGCAAGAAAATCTATTAACTGTTATAAAAGTTTATACTTCAGATACTCGTACGAAAGTTCCAATAAAAACCCCTTTTGGCAGGTAAAAACCTTATTTTGGGGGTAAAAATTTAGTTTATTGTCCATTTGTAATACAGATAATAGAAATTGATTTAAGTTCTTTTTGTGACATGAGTGATATTGCACAGTATTATTTGATATTGTACAACTTATCCCTATCTTTAGAGGAGTGATTCTATTCTAGATCTTTAAAAATCACTTCCAGATAATGTAATTACCATGATTGCAAATATTTCGGTCAGACAGGATTTGCCCGAGATTTTGAAGCTAATTTGTTTAAGATATGCCAAAATATTGATGACTGAATATCAATCTCTTTCATGACATGGTAATTCACGAAGCATGCAGTAGAATTTACCATTTTTAAGACCTAATTGGTAGATGATAAATTTACATACCTTGCTGTAATGATTGTGGCATCGCTGTTCTAGCAGGATCCTTCTCTCTCCAGTCATCTTCCAAGTTCTCTTCTTTTACATGGATAATTTGGTATCCTTTAATATCAGATGAATGAACATCTTCAAACACCTCTGTCTTAATCCCCCCTGTGTTGACTATGTTGATGGACTGCCGTATCTGCATAAAATTAAAACAAGGACGACACACATGAAAAACTTGAAATACAGTGACCTTGTTTTTTTCATTATTTTTTTGTTTGTCTTCATAATTGTTTCAGAAATAACCAGTAAGCCTATGATTACCTACATGTACTGCTCTTAGTAATTAAAAGGAATAAATTTTGCCTCAAAAATATACAAACACTGTCAACGATACTATGGCTCCAAATGAATTATGAAGGAAGACTTGTAAACTAAAACATTTATTTTATTTTATTTATTTTAGCTACATACATGGATATACCAACGCTCAACATTAGCATGTGCCGCGTTGCCCGGGGCAACCAGATTTGACCCTCGGGCAACCAAATTTGGAAGATTGCCCAAATTGGGCAACCACATTTTCTTGAGAGAGTAATGTAAGGTCCTATATGATGGAACAAATGTATTGGGCTTTTCTTATTTTCTGCCCCTATAAACTAGGTTATGAGTTCATTGTAAATCACATTTTATGCAAAGTGTTCGACATAACAGTAAAATCTTCAATGTTCTTAATATTGTATTTGCTTTTTGGCCAGGCAACAAGATTTTTCAATCAGGCAACCATTTTGGAGGAAAATCAAATTTTTGGTTGCCCTGCAGGGCAACTCCTAAAAAATGTAAGTGTTGAGGGTTGGATATACACTTTATGTACATGTATGATCCAATACTAATCTGGACGGGTATTTTACATGTGCACTACAAGAACACCATGTTTATTTACTCTGAATCTATACACAACAAAAAAAGTAAGTCCCCCCTAATCGAAATGATGTAACTTTTGAACCAAGAGGAGTTTTACAAATGTCATTACATGTGCTTGTAGGTAATTTTAGCAGCTACAATTTCGGTGAATTTTACTGAAATTTGTTAAGTCATGCTTCAATGGGCACAGTCAAAAGACAAGAATGTCACTTTTCGAAAGTCACAAGGTCAGTTTCATAACTTTAATTCAATAATATTGGAACAAATTCAAACTTTTAAACAAGAGATATGTTCAGAAGGGTTGTTGCCCTTAATTTTTAACACATCAAACGACTTTTGCATTAAATTTCACGGTTGGATGAACATGAGGTAAAATTTGCAAAAACTGCATTTTTGACACATTTTTACTTTTAAATATGATTGATTATGACGGAATATGCAATCTGGAAGAGTGTTTTAAACAATATTCATCAATTCACGGTTGAATGAACACTTAATAAAAACGAAAAAGGACACTTACAAATTCCATTGTTAAGTATTGTTCCATTTTTGTGTAATAAAATAATTTTATCAACATTCTTTTGTTATTTGTATGTCAAATAATTGTTTTCAAATGATGCCATGGCATTTTATTAAAAATTCACGCTTCAATGAACACTTGATACGTGAAAAGCAATTTTTTCGTTTGTGGACTAAAATTCAATCGCTTACTTTGGATAATTGTCACAGACCTTCTTGGATAGTTCATTTGATTCGAGTTTCACGAAAATTCCAGTGTTTTATGCTTCAGTGAACAGAAGTTATTAGAAAAATGTGTAAATAAGAAGGAATTTCATAGCTTTGGCCCCACCCCGTACCTTATCAGAATTCTCAATTTAGCGTTTGTTCCTGTTAGTTAGCACCACCATGCACTTGTGTGCCAAGTTTTGTGTAAAAACTCCCAGTAGAATTACAAAAATCCTCATGAAATTAAGCCGAATTTCAATTTTGTTAAATTTTGATTTCCTCTCCATTGACATTGTGTACAATCTCGAAGCAAAAACAAGCCCTAAATCAACATGCTGGAACTTTTTAACAAAAAGGTCTTGAGTAATGTCGTTTGGCGGTTATTTTCTACACTTATTGACTAACTTATGTGCGAAAATGAGATAAAACCTTTGAGTCATGCATGAATAAACACACGTTAAAGGCAAAATTGTAATACAAAAGTCACCTTTAAGTGTGCTCCACTCGTCCATGACACGACGAATAGTGCTCATTTTCTCACAAAATGTGTCAATATTGTTGATGATAATATCTGATGTCAATTCTTTGAATAAAATTGTTGGATTTTACCATTTTTGCAGGCCTGAACATAATTCTTAAAATTGTGCTCACTCATCCATAAAAAATAGTGAAATGTATCGGGATTGGTGTTGGATGATCAAATTTTGGATGATAAATCCACAAAAATGTTTAAACACAAGGTAAAAAGAAAATTTTACAAAATTATTATTTTTACAGCCTAAAAAATGACCCTTGTGACTTTTGAAAATGTCCATTTTTTATTTAAACGTTGATTACTCATGCATGTCTCAAGTGATCAATGTCATTTTTTCACAGAAGTTATTTAATAAGTGGATAAAACTTCCCTCCAAATTATCGTACAAAAAACAAGCTCGTTGAAAAGTTACATCACTTTGATTAGGGGGGGACTTACTTTTTTTGTTGTGTAAATATAGTCTGTCAGTCCTCTTAGCCCCCCTCTCTCTCTCTCTCTCAACACGATTTATACTAAAGCCTCATATCTACCTCTATCTGTTTCTCTTTCTCCTATACACTGCTGCCCCCAAAAAACAATCATTTCAGAACAATGAACTTTGACCTCATTCCACCAAAACTAATCAGATCTTCACCTTCAATGGTGTTTATATGTATTAAGTGGTTCTCGATATATGGTTAAAAAGGCCTATGACCAGAAATTTCATTATCAAATTTTATGAAGCCCTTCATACCCCAAAATCTGCTAAAATTGTCATTATGTAGTGAAACATGTACTTGCGACACATTTCAAGTGGTTATTGAACAACAGTTGACATTTGACCTATGTACAACAAAATCTTAAACCACCTTTCATAGCAGACGTATAAAGAAGATATAATGAGGGATAGAAAAAAAAGTTCCATCCTATGAGTAATCCTTTTTACTTTGGTTCGGTGTAAAAATGGCAGAGGTAAAAATGGCAGAGGTAAAAATGGCAGAGGTAAAAATGGCAGAGGTAAAAATGGCAAAGGTAAAAATGGCAGAGGTAAAATGGCAGAGGTAAATGGCAGAGTAAAAATGGCAGAGGGCAAAAAATGGCGGAGGCAAAAATGGCAGAAGGTAAAAATGGCAGAGGTAAAAATGGCAGAGGTAAAAATGGCAGAGGTAAAAATGGCGAGGTGAAAATGGCAGAGGTAAAAATGGCAGAGGTAAAAATGGCAGAGGTTGATTTTTGAAAATCCCTTCTCATTAGTTTTCTTTCTTAATGTTTTGCCCCTTTCCTTAGGGAATTTGCCATAATTATATGCATGTGCTTAGCTATGACAATTGGATTGCTTAAGACATTCCATTTTACTTCTGTCATTTTTACCTCCGCCATTTTTACCGCTACCATTTTTACCTCCGCCATTTTTACCTCTGCCATTTTCACCTCTGCCATTTTTGCCTCTGCCATTTTTACCTCTGCCATACCTCTGCCATTTTTGCCTCTGCCATTTTTACCTCTGCCACTTTTACCTCTGCCAATTTTGCCTCTGCCATTTTTGCCTCTGCCATTTTTACCTCTGCCATTTTTACCTCTGCCAATTTTGCCTCTGCCATTTTTACCTCTGCCATTTTTGCCTCTGCCATTTTTGCCTCTGCCATTTTTGCCTCTGCCATTTTTACCTTTGACATTTTTACCTGGCACCTTTACTTCTTACCATAGTTTATTTTGTACAGAGACAAGTTTGAAGGCTTTTACAATTGACATACGGAAAAAATACCCTTTATTCATAAAATACTGTTAGTTTGACATCATGGTAGAATATTTATCTACATGTGTTTTCATATAATATCACCTTGTAAACCCCAAACTAGCCCTATTCTTAACATAATCCTGTTCTAAACCTTAATTACAATCCAAAGGTTTATATTGCAATATTATGTTACAGAAATATACTCAATCATATTGTATGTAAAAATGGTATCTAATACTATATACACTAATCATAAGGTTCAGGAGGAGGGTGTCAGGTTATAAAAACAAAATCCATCAGGGTCATTTATTTTATTACTTTGTGAAAGACACCAAGAAGACAAGCTCATAATGCATTGATAATATTTTTTAGCGATTATCTTTAATCTGTAAAAGACCTGGACCATGTTGGTCCAAATTCTTTTGACCCAGTCACTCACTAACTTTTTACTTTCAAGTCTCATAAAGACAAATACAACTGCTTCTGCTATATGCCTCCAAATGAAAACTAATAATTTCATAAGTTGGCTTCCATGGACGTTGACCTTTGACCTCTGGCTCCCAAAATCTAATCAGATTGCCTTTGATGGTAATAATACTATCCTCAAGTTTGAAGTTCATATCTCAAATGGTTCTTGAGATATCATACTAAAGTACTTTGCCGTACTTGACCCAAGTCAGGTGAATGGGTACCGGTAGGAAGCAATTCCTTGAATGCTGTGAGCACCTTTCGTGGTAGCCTAGCAAGATGGGTAATAATTAGTTAACACTATAAGCGCTTAGAAACACCAAGGTGTATATATGTATTAAGCGCTATATATGTGTAAATATTATTATTATTATTAAAGAGTGCAATACCTAGATGACATAGGTTGACCTCTATGACCCTTTCCTACGTTTAACCCTAATAAGACTGGGGTGTTTTAGCAGATGTCAAGACAAGTGGGGGGGAGCATGATAAGCCCCCCCCCCACCTAGATCTTGGCCGCCGATCATGCGACCATGCCGAAAATTTGCATGATGGTAGTGTGCGATGTAATTGACGAGAACGCGCTGTTAATTTTTCTGAAATGATATCGATATATTTTATATGAAAAAAAATAAGCTCCTTGAATGCTGATTTTGCAAATTATTATTCTTAAGAGCATTCCTAACAATTGCACTTGGAAAAATTCTTGTTTCGAAATTAATTTTTTCTATTTTTATTTAGGGTTAAAACAAATCAAATCTGATCATCTTCCTACATAGACTATAGGATGGTTGCTCAAATTGTGACTTCTCCCAGGGTTAGCCATCCCACCACACTTTAGGGATATGATAATATATAAAATAATATATAAAGCAAATTCTATAATGTCGCGTATCTTAGATTTTGCACCAGCATTCAAAATAGAATTTAAGAATAATAAACATTACAAAAATCGATTAACTTGGCAATGTCCTCATTTGTTGCGTGTATTACACATTTCACCACCTATCAATAAGTGCGTGCAATGCCACGAGGCATTCTCAGCCTCGTTCGGTTTTATTCGTTAGTCGTCTGAAAATATTCCATTTCGAAGGCACCGATTGATCAGGATTCCGGTTAATGTGCTTATAAAAACAATAATCATGTACACATGAAGGGTCAAAATGACAATGACAGCAGAGCTGTATCAACACATCATTAATCTTCCGATGTCCGATCCTGATGTGTTGATATAACTGTTGTCATTGTCAAATTTAACCCTTCAAGTGTACATGATTATTGCTTTTATATTTCTCTCCCCACCCCCTATGTCTCTCTCTCTCTCTCTCTCTCTCCCACGATGGCTAGAAGGATTGGAAGGGGAAGAGGTGGTACATGAATGAACATTTAGTTGCATGTTTTCCATATCTTGTAGATAATAGAAAATTAAATCTATTTGAATATGTTTTGTGTTGTAGTTAATTGTTTTGGAGAAAACTGCAATATTTTCTTAATCATCAAATAGCAAGAGGAATCAAGTTTTGTACGTTACTCATCAAAACCATGATACCGACTGCCTAACCTGTCTGTACAAAGCAAGAATGGAGTGCAAAATGAAATTTTTGCCTACATGAGGGGCACATAGAGTTAGATACTAATTAAAAATGACTTATGCCACTTGTTTCCAGTCGCCATTAAAAGACAGCAGCGTGTGGTTGCGTTTCAAACGAGTGGAAATTAAGGAGACCATTTGTTTAAATTTGTAGTTCTGGAATGAATACAATGATCGCATTTCTCTTCTTTCTTTATAATAGGGAGAAAATAAATTAAGGGAGTAGTAATTTCGTTGCAAAATGCCAGACCCAAGCCCGCACCTGTTTTCTTGCAACAAAATTGATTCAGTTGTGTTCCGATTCATTACTCTTTCATTAGCAATAGTGATTCGAACTTAGGTTGTGGTTCTCTCAAATCATTGATAATGTTTGGTTACTAGTTATGACTGGATATTTCCTGATGTTGGGACATATTTTGAAAAGTTTAGGTAAAGAATCCATGATTATGATTGTTTTCTATATAGTACTAGAAGTATAAAACCAATTTGGGACCCCAATAATCCTGTCTCAACAATCACTTTCATTTTTTCACTGGGAATCTTGTTTGTTTACATACGCAACTATCGCTAGGGGGTAAAGAAATGTGAATTGTTTTGAACGAGGCCGCATAGATCAATATGTCGGGTACATGCCGTGCATTTGCTTTTAATATACGTATACACACAGTTAATGCCGGCCTTTTCCAGTTGATTCAGCCGAGTCAGATTGCAGTGAGCGGTGATATATTTTGTTTTTTCTAGCTGTATTGCAAATTAGAAGATGCGCGACATATCGCATTGATGTTGCCCTGTTTTAAAACGGATTTTCATATGACAGGAGCGTGGTGGATTTTTCAACCCCCCGGAAATGGAAAACTAGCGACATTATCGGGAACCATCCCATAGTCTAACATGTATGGTGATACATACCATCCATAAGTTTGAGGTTCATATCTCAAATGCTTCTTTAGAATTCGGGATAATGAGTAAACTAGATGGATGGACAACACAATATGATGAAGCCTCAGGCACCATTGGTAGTGAAGACAGAATAATCAGTCATACTGTTACTACGCTGCTAAAAACTTTGTACATCCTTTTCAGACCGAAAATGGCTCAAAATATTATATTGGATAAAAGTCCATCCAAAATGAGTGTTCTGACATTATTCATAAATAAATTAATATTTACACTTTCATTGGGGCAATACCTACGTGACAGGCAGGATCTTTAGCCCAAGGTCTCTTTTTATATTTTGGCCTCATATTTTTTATTACATAGATACATGTAATAATGCACTCAGTGATGCTACAATTTCAACTAAAATTATCATATTTCATTTACAAAAATATGGACAAAGGGCAATTCCATGTTTACTCACATTACATTTTGAAGGAACATTAACTTCCAAATGCTCTAAACATTTACTCCATAAATATCACTTTACATTCAAGAGCATCATTTGGTAGACATGATGATAAAGAGAAACACCATTTTAAAGGTAAAATTATCTTGTATGCACCAAAATGTACCATTTACTCAAATTACATTTTTGGGGAAAGCAATAAATTGACAAGATGGTTAAGTATCTTAATCTGTGGTATTGAAAGAAAGAAACTGTTCATGGTTTGTCACCAATAGTGGAACAAACATACTGGTGAAGAAAAAAATATAATCTGAGAAAAATAGTGTTAATTCAGGAAACATGGTGACTGACGTTACATTTACTCAAATTTTGTCCACAAGGAATTTGACCCCTTTTTTAGACACAATGTCAAATCACTTTTGGAATGTGAATGTGAATTAAGCTTTTCCTCATTGAGATTTTTGTTACGGAAGAGATATCAAATGTATCCTGTGTAGTTAACATAGTGATTTTTATATATTTTTTTTTTTTAAATCTCCAGTCCCATATGTGGAATTTTTGTGATGGTTTGAGATCTCCAGGAAATCAGGGAAAACAAAACAAACAATGCTTCAATTTTGAAGACCTTTATGATTTTTGGACATCATTGAAGTTAGATTAGTATCAAATCAATTAATTTACATTTCTTGTTTTGATGCCTTGTCCATCAACCTGTATAAATGTCCCCATTTTTTCAAGCTCCACCCACATTTTGAGTCTTGGGCTTCAAGTTCAGCACAACAGACTAGTTACAATTAGAACACACATTCAGCTTTTCACACCAGTGGGTTCTCTTGTGTTTTGTAAGATCACTGCTGCTGGTTAACTCTTTCTTTCATATAGAATACTGATATTGTTTTTCTCCTATGTGAGTTGACATGTGAATTGTAAGGTCACTTTTATGGGTAAACAATTTATTACAAATAGAACACTGATATGGTTTTTCTCTTGTGTGGGTTCTCTTATGCTTTGCAAGTCCACTGCTGGTGGTAAACCATTTATTACAAACAACACACTTGTATGGCTTTTCACCTGTGTGAATTCGCATATGAGTTGTAAGGTTACTGTTCTGGGTAAACACTTTATTACAAACTATACACTGGTATGGCTTTTCACCTGTGTGAGTTCTCTTATGATGTGTAAGGCTACTGTTGCTGGTAAACACTTTGTTACAAACAGAACACTGATATGGCCTTTCACCTGTGTGAGTTTGCATGTGAATTGTAAGGTCACTTTTCTGGGTAGACCATTTATTATCAATAGAATACTGATATTGTTTTTCTCCTATGTGAGTTGACATGTGAATTGTAAGGTCACTTTTATGGGTAAACAATTTATTACAAATAGAACACTGATATGGTTTTTCTATTGTGTGGGTTCTCTTATGCTTTGCAAGTCCACTGCTGGTGGTAAACCATTTATTACAAACAATACACTTGTATGGCTTTTCACCTGTGTGAGTTCGCATATGAGTTGTAAGGTTACTGTTGCTGGTAAACACTTTATTACAAACTATACACTGGTATGGCTTTTCACCTGTGTGAGTTCTCTTATGATATGTAAGGCTACTGTTGCTGGTAAACACTTTGTTACAAACAGAACACTGATATGGCCTTTCACCTGTGTGAATTCTCATATGAGTTGTAAGATTACCGTTCTTGGTAAACCATTTATTACAAATAGAACATTGATATGGTTTTTTGCCTGCACTCATTTTGCAATTTTCTTGATCATCAGTGTTGGTTATGAAGCTCTTTTGTTGTACTGAAACCGATTGCATTGTTGCTGAGTCAGCTGTTGAAGGAATACTAAGAATCTTCTTTTCCAAAACTTGAACAGTTACCTTCCACTCAGCTTCATGTCTCTCATGACTTTGTGATGTTTCTCCTTCAGAAATATGAGCTGTAGTTGTACTTTGATTTGGTGTTTCCAGACTTGTGCATCTGTCTAGAATTAAAAGAAACAACATACATGGTCTCAAAGAACTGTTAACATGGCAATAATCCCGACTACAGTAATCCCCTGACCCTTTGTTACGAAGTATAACAAAGCACCAGCAAATAAAGATTTATCGCGATTTTACCCCATCATTCTGCACTTCTACCCTCTGACATTTAAATTGTTTACCTCTAAGATTTTAATAGAGCTCTCTGACATTTTTACCTCTGGCACTTTTACACCGGATCCTTGACAGTGGTGAAAACTAAAAATTATCAAGTTTTGACAATTATCTCTCATTTAATATTTGATCTATCCACACAGGAGGACTTGCAGTTCAAAATAAAGATCAATATAATTTGCTTACCTTGCTGTAATGATGGTTGTGCTATCTCCATGGGAGCAGGGTCCACCTCAATCCAGTCCTCTTTCAAGTTCTCTTCTTTTACCTGGATGATTTGGTATCCTTCACTTTCAGATGAATTTACATCTTTACATACCTCTGTTGTAATATCTCCTGTGTTGAGTTTGCTGCTAAATTGTATTTTCTGAATGAAATAAAGATGAAGGAGAAGAGAATGACAAAAACAGGAATGCAATGTTTTAATTAAAAGTATATATAACCTGTATTTTGTTTTACAAAATATTTGATAACATCACAAATTCTGAGTTGTGATGACAACCAAAAGGGCACAAGATAGGATCATATGATGGCAAGACAGGCATAAGATTGGTTGCATATAGGGATCTACAGGAGGGGTTGAAAAAGCTGTTATCCTGTATAAAAAAAATAACACGTATAAATGCAAAATGAGACAAGAAAGATATATTTATAAAAATTCTGCACAAAAAGTTCTGTAACTCGACTTTGGTCTGTGATAACTTTTCAGGTAAGCTTTAGTTATTCCTGATATTTTTCATACCATTTGGGAAAGTTGATTTATTCCCCTTTTATTGATATCATATTTGTAATAATGTGTTCATGCTTCAATCTATCTAATAGCAGAATATGAGTGAGTAAAGTAAAAGGTAAAATATTGATCATTTTAGTTCCACAACTTGACTGGTGGCTCAGCTCGGAAAAAAGCCCAGACAACCTATTACTAAAAAAAAAAGGTATCTGCGAACACAAGAGCAGAATTTCATAGAAGGATGTTTCTTCAGATGGAGGGCGAAACACCATCCCGTTTTTCTAACCAAGTGAAGGCAGAAAAGAAAGGGAGAAGGGGAAGATAAAGAAATTCTTCAAGAAAAGAGGTGAAAGGGGAGAAAGTTGGCGGATTTCACAACCGCCTCTATTCAGAAGCTGGGTATAGATTTATCAATTATTATTAGTATACGTTTTAAAGATGACTTTGTACAATTGAGAGGCAGCACCCCAAACTGACCCTCCACACCCCCACAGATTTTATAAACATTACACTCTAGAAGAATCAGAGAAAGTTTCACTAATGCTCATTCTAGGAAAAAAAAAATAGGTTATATTAAATGGGCTATATATTGTTTATCGTCGAGAGGTGTTTTTACCAGAAAAAATTCGCAGCCGGCTAAAACATTCATTTAAAATCATTGTGGTATTTACAAATCCGATCCCCTTCAAAAAAAAATAATTATTGATGATCCAATTTTGCTTTCTCGTGGCGGGAGTGAAAATATATCAGATATAAACTCACGATACAATATTCGGCGGGTATCACAAACCAAAAGGATTGTATGATTACTATCACATGTGTATGTGAGTGTTTCTAAATCACTTTGCTCTTTATACACTTGAAGGATGTTTGGCGATGCATACCCCTCGATCTGAGGGGCGTGGGGAGAAGCGAAGAATATTAGGGGACGACAGCTTAACAGATGTGGGTTCTGTCAATTTTCTCAAAATCTTCACATCTATAGACAAACTCTTTTTATCAATAGAAGAAAAAGAAAGAGAAGGAGAATTCTTGAACATAAAACATTTTATTTTTGTTTTTATATAATAATGATTTTGTAGCTTGGTTCTCTACTTTTATCAAAAAAAAAAGAAGTTCTACTATTTCGCCTCAGCATTTTTACACGGTCTTTTCTTGTTCATAGAGCGGTGGCTGAAGTGACTTTCGCTGATAGAACTAAAGAACAAGATGAGTTGAATGATCTAAAGTGGCGGTGAACATTCGCATCTATGTATTATCTATAACTTCATACCAATCACATGTTATCATCAAAAATATTTAACATTATACTACTTATGTTATTGTTACTGCGCAGAACAAATTGGGAAATTGATAAAAGCCACATTGAGACTAATTTTTCTAGAATGTTTCTGTATTATGGGCAAAAATTATAATTTTCCTAACAAACAAAATTCGAATCCCTTAAAAAAATAATTTTAGTTACTTCCAATCGGGAATTCTCTTTAATTTCTGCTGATGCGAAAGAGTTTTTTCTACACCCTTGCGATGTGTAATGGATTCGGATGGTTTGCCATGTAACAGTAGCATCACTAAAATCTGGAACAAGTAAACAGCAGTTGTATGTTAACATACCCAAGCCCAAGCAACAAACCTGCGTATGAACAGACGTCACTTAAATAAACACAATTTATCATAATGAATTTAACTCAAATATGTTTACATTTGTGTCATACTGTCTACATCATTTAAAGAAAGGTCAAAATGTACTTACATTAATAAGTATTCTTATAACCCTATAATTTGGCTTGACATCTAATAGAATGTGTTATACTCGATTCTGTCATAGTCCCGTGGGCTTACACCCAAACGGTCCGTTTCCCTTTATTTAGAACGAATTCGCTTATTTCTATCCACGCCGTCCATAGTGTGTTCTTTACTCTTTACTCCTCTTATAGATCTGAAGCTGGATTTTTTACTAATATAGAATTACTTCATATTACCATTAATTTAAAACCTGCTTTATTAATTTTAATTCAAGCTTTATTAATTCGATCCCTTAACATAAACAAATATCAATAATAACCCCATCAATTAAAATTCAATATTAAATCAAATATCCCTCATCATTTTTCCAATATTTGTTCCTATCATTTAGTCTATGCTGATTCTCTATTTTTTTTTTTACTTTTTTATTGTAAGCTACACAAACAATGTTGTTCCTTTCTCGTTGTTTCCACACAAACCCACACTCACCCCCCCCCCCATATTTACCCCACCAACCACCAACCACCCCCCTCCAAAGCTATAAACTCTAAACAACACCAAATTAACTATCTCAGACTTTACAAACAACAAACCATCTCAGCAAACTGTCTAATCCCTACCCACTCTCAAATACACTTCATACCCACATTATCATAACATTTAATTACCAACCAAATTTTATAGTCTAAATTTCTAACCTGTATGTTTAAATTTTAATGTTACACTAAACTTCAATATATTTTTTCTTTCTATTTTATCTTATTTTTTTGCGAAGTTTAGAACTAACGATCAATTAAAGAACATAACACTAAACACATGCATCAGACTGTTTTTTTATGACAACTTGTTAAATACGCCATACGAACACCACGAAATTCACCTAGTCATGCCATGGAGAGAGAATAAAGTGGAGGTGGTTGCAGAGTTCATACGTTTCGTTTGTATTTGGGAGCAAAATAATTTAGAGTTATTCTTACAATTTCGTAACTTTTTTGCATTATCCACCTTTCGCCAATTCCCCGCGAGGACTTTCCATCAAGCTATTACGTCGAACAATTACACGCCCCTAGTTCAAATATTTGTGACAGTTTTTTACGAGCGAGAGTCTAGCAAAAATAAACGCATGCCCAGATCACCACGTACAGTTTATAAACCAGAAGAAATAAAACTCACAATATGTAAAATCATATCGATCCTAATAACGGAAATGACGGATCAGCCCAGTATCGCCAGCAGTACACAATAAATGATACACAGTCTCCCCGATAACTCGCCTCAACGATGCCACCCGCAATTATCCCCGAATGTTCAACTGGCCAACCGGCTCCACCCACATTCACCTCGAAAAACCTCCGCCGGTACCGGCCCCACGAGGTAGGCGTTAGAACAAGGACCACAAAATAGATACACCCCATAGAGTATCCAATAGTAAGTAAGTTCCAGAGCACCACTAAATAAGTAAACCGAACATTAAACGGAAAACTCATAAAAAAATACCGCAGAACAATGAGCATATTCGCAAGTACACCAGTTAACAATAGAATTATTAGCATAGCCAAGGAACCAAAAAAACATCGATGAGGATTATCAACCGTAACAGATCTCCACAGGCAATTCTACGCCTGCTAACAATAAAAAAGAAGTACTTTACATGTGATTCAACATTCATTAAGGTGGTTTTTGTCAACTCAAAGAATCAGAGCTGGAGGAGCGCGGAATCTTTTTTTCTACAAATGAGAGTTTAAAAACAAAGAAGACACACCTTTGTCGGCCAAGTATGTCGGATGCAAAGGAACGGGCGGTGCAAACGAGAACGAATTAGTTTGTTGTTATATTTGACCACAGCGCGGAGGCACACCAAGACCCACACACAAAACGGCCACCACAGGATTCACCCTTCGCCATCTATATTCCACAACACGGTATTTTCTACACCATTCGCTAAGCTTCTTTTTGCATCCAATTTCGCCAAGAACCCCAGACAGATATAGCTTCGAAGTTACCAGTCCCTTTGACCTTTTTTCGGAGTCAGCAAAAAAAACGCATGCCAAGTTCGTATATAATCACCACAAGACAACGACAATGATGAATATCGAAACTCGAAAACAGAGAACACTCCTAAAGGTGCAGCCATAACAAAGTTCGAACCTCCACAAACAGTGAAGTAGCAAACCGTAAACAACAATAGAATGGCATTCGACAAAACGGCAACGTCCATACCAATATGAAAGAAGCATAATTCTATAAGCAATACAATCCCTAGTACATATGTATCATTACTGATTGTATTCACATACAGGATCGTAAGACCAGCATTTCATAATGTGAAAAATCACAAAAAATTTTATGGTAGAGTATTTGTTGATTGCGACGAGACGAGGATGTCAATTTCTCAAACCTCTCAATCAGAACATGAAGACTCTCATCCAAAAATCAAAAATTAAAAAACAACCGATTAAGGCCAGTAGACGATAGACAAGTACTAGCAAAAATAAATAGGAAACACCCGCCAAAAAAGAAAGGAACAAAAAATCCGCTTTTTAACGTGCACATCGCACGCTGGAGCTCACAAAGTACAACCCCGCCGGGAACAAGCAAGCATAAAGAATAAACAAGCATCGAACCAAGGCGAAATTCTACTCGAGTGCCACTAAAATATTCTTTGAGTAACCATACAGTGTTGAACGTACATAGTGAGTCGGAGTCCCCACACGTCCGCCCCGCACATATCCCCAACAGGAACATCCAAAAAGCCTTCTAACAACAAGTTTCGTAGGTCTAAAAAAACCAAACGTAATTTTAGACAACTACATAAAGGTAAAAGCTAGCCTATAAATTTAGTTATAATGGTGTTGAAGGGGTGCGGCGGTCGAAAGATAAATCTATAGGTCTCCAAGGATCAACATGAGATGATATGCTGAAGTTGTTGGCAAGATAAAACCGAGGAATCAATGAATGACCTAAGTGAAACAGCATACGAATGTTAAAAATGAATTGCAGCTAAGGCTAAGCTTATGCGCCTCCACCCTGTGCGTGAGACTTAACACAATTGTACGCCCAAGATGTCAAACTAATCGGCAAACAAATATGCCATGGCGAAAAACTTGGTATGTCAACATACTAAAATTATTCAGCACGAGGTACGGTGTGGTGGCAAAATAAAGAATGCAATGAGGTTGAGAGGGTACTAACAGTTGAAGGAATATATTAACGTAAAAAACTCACATGCAGATCCGTTTAGCCAAATCCTATTAAAAGCCGAAATGTCAAACGGTGACGCGCGTGACATTAAAAATCACAAAAATAAGTTCTAGGCCTAAGGTTAACTACCAAAATCTAAAAAATGAAATAAATCCAACCAGTTAAGGTCTAAGCCCAAAAAACAATAGAGTAAAGATACTGAGGACGATAAACATATATCAGAACGTCTATAATTCTACGTTAGAGCTCATTATATGATTCAAAAACTAATAAAGAAGGCTTTTTTAGCGCAAGCAGATTGCAACTGAAAAAGACATAATATTAAAACTTATGATTTGCAAGAGAGAAGCAGAAAAAAAGGGCCAACGCGGAAAGAAGCGGGCAACTCAAAAATGCAAGCCAAAATGACCACAAAAAAGGCAAAAAACAAGCAAAAAAACCAACGAGTGTTCTGGTTAAAGGATTGTTTAATGCCACCGTTCAATTTAAAACCATCCTTATCACTAATTAGGAATACAAGAATATGTACAGCAAGCAAAACGGCTGTATAGTAGCCAGAAAAATGGCAGAAAAACCAAACTTTAGATAAATACTAAACCCACTAAATTTCCGAAACAATATTTCACATTATATACGCGACAGAATACATTAGAAGAAAAATATCTCACGGATCCACTGTAAAAGAGTGAGCAAACTATCATTGACCAATTAAATCTTAATAATGATAACCTACGCTCACTCACAATGTTCACGCATCACTAAACCCATGTTTTTGAAAAGGCTTGTTTAAATGTATCGTTGTTCACATTCATGCACCTTAAGATGGTTTGGGTGATGTGCGGCTGGACAGGACCCACTTTCTCCAAACCCTATCCCACAGAACAATCCACAGAACTATTATCGCAAAAGCCACAATATATTTACCAAAAAGTAACGTGAATTCAAGAAAAAATAAATAATAATACACTGAGAAATACAAAAAATAAATCTAAACCCCGGCAATCTCAATGTACGACCTCCGATCCACCCCATCTACCTCCTCACCACAGGCACCAAATATCAACTCGAGCTACCGCCAATTACCCCCGCCCAAACCCCCATCCCATTATCGCTTCTTTTCGCAAGCCCCCCATGTCCCCAGGATCCTCCCGCACAGAAATTGTACCCGCCATGACCGTTCGCCAGGGTACGCTGTCCCATTCTAATGCTCGCCCATGAGACCCGGGCGCGATGAATTGATATTCCCCTGCCATTACAAACCGCACAGGACGATCCTATACAACAAATAAAACTATATAAGCACATCTATCACAAGGGAGACCTTAAACATAACACCCTACAGTAAGCCAAAACTGTTCTGAACCTAATAGAAGGTTTAAAAATTTTAACTGAATTCATAGTCCTTTAATGAACTTACCATCTACCAAACAACACGGTATTAAAACACCGTAAGGTTAACCAAACATACCAGCGACCAGAACTGCCACAAGACACTCCAGAGCAACCTTTGCAGTCTCCATGTAAGGATTAATGCTCAATGAGAAAGGATGACAAGAGCAATAATCCATACCCTCATTTGCAAACGCAAACACACATAAATACATAACACAAGCCAAACTAAGGAGAATGCGTTATCAGTGAATGCGTGTGACATGAACGAGAATGCAGTGAAAGAGAATATCATAAATGATATGCAATGAAAACTGTAGTCCTAGTGAACTAAAACAAACGTATCGATAATCAGCAAAGATGAAACCAATGAGTATTATTAAAATGGAAATTGAGAGCATGAAAGATTGAGGAAGTATTGCCGCCTATTTAGAGCAACGATAGCAAAGCAAACACCCATACATCACCAAATAGAACACAGACTGAAAAAAAGAAGAAACAACCACTCCCCCTTTCTGGAGCCCAACAAACCATTTTCAAAATAATGAGGTTCATAACACCCAAGTGTGATGCAGTGAACTCAGGAATTGAGAGATGAAGCCGGTTAGCACAAAAAACGCGGAAATAAATACACAACACAACATGCAAAAATGCAACGAAATAAAAAAACACAGCAAAATCACAAGGCATTTCTACGAAAAAAAAGAAACGGCTACCTGTAAAACAGGAACAGGCCAAAAAAATGCACCCAACACCAACCAACACAACAGAACAGCATAACACAATAAAACAACCCAATAGGCAAAATCAAACTCATATGGATATCGAGTTCAAAAACATGCGATGAAACACAACAAGAGAAGTACTATCACCCAGACAACTAGACCCAAGTGGATCATAGTTTTTCGATTAATCACGATAGACGGAAAGGTATTCCTTACATCAAAATATCATTGATGACGAAGCTCAACCTTGGGTTTCCTATCTTCTATCCTCATAAGTCACCCTGATATACATTAAAACCAGTCAGCACATAACAGGGCGAAAAAAAAACAAAGACCTAACCCCAAAACCACGTCACGAACGCATGACCGCAACGATAAATCCCACAGTTTCAGGGACTAACCTGCCACACTCATACAACTATCTCAGCCATAAACCTGCGAAGCAACTCAACATTCAGATATGACCAAAAAATGGCAATCGAATATAAGCAAACTTCGCGCTGCTTTTACACACAAGTTCCAGGGAAGAAGGTGTGAATCAGTCTGAGAGATATTCACAATATAACAAGACGTCTAGCATACAACTCTTAAAAAAAAACTATATCCAACACGAACACAATCGCCAAATGAAATTACCTTCTTAAAAAAATTCCTATAACCACACATCCACACGAATACATAATTTAGTCTACGAACTACTCGATTAGATGAAGTAGATAAATTGTGGCTATTTTCCGCCCAAAACAGAAAGTACCGGCCATAGAAAAATAAAAGCTAACATTAATTATTAATTCTTCTTCTCGTTAAAACATCTTCTCACGAACAAGCTTTGCGAATGTCATTTACATAACACTGAACTGAGGAACAATACGCTACTAATCATATCGGAAAAGCTTTAGAGACAATTAACATGAATCTCTACGACAAAATTTACAGTACCACCACCACTTATTTACACCTATGTTCTACTCACATGTGAACCAAAAAAGAATAAAGGGACTACATGAACTTGCGCTTCCTTATGTATACCCGAGTTTAGGTATGTACATTAAGCCTATACGCGCCTATGTTTGTCGAGACCCCACCAACGACCAAATACGAAAAAAAAAAATATTAGGCGAGTCACGTTACTGTGATACAATCAATTTCATGTAAAGGACATGGCTTTTATATCAAAACAAATAAACAACAGCACCATATTCACAAACTATTTTTCCATTTACTGCATTACTTTTGAAGAAAATCCCAGAAGCAAAAAAGAATGGGGATAAGAATTAAGAACTTCAATCTCAGCAACTCATGCAAAAACATAGTATAATTCAACAACAAAAGTTGACGAAGAAAATAGAAACTGAACCTAACAACACCACAGACCACCCAAAAAAAACTAAAATCTAATCACAACCATATCAAGACCAAATGACCCAATCAGGTGTATAGTAAATCACCACATCGGTATAATTAAACCCGTATGATATAAAAATCAATAAAAAAGCCTCCATTAGAACACGTGAAGCCGCCATTTTATACAACAAGAAAAAGAAAAAGACCATACATAATGCACTCCAAATGACCATGTTCAATTTTGTAATGGGAGGGGTTCAAATTCACGAATGTTCTAGGCCAGGTCGACATCTAATTTGAATCTAGAGAATTCCTTAAGTCTAAGGTCTAGGCCTAGAGTGCTTAACAGTCCATAAGAGCCAGTGGGCATAAAACAGAAATACACCACATAGACCAACCTCAGAAGAGAACATAAACAAGAAACATATCTAAAACAAAAAACAACACCTGTGCCTTTGATAATGGGGCGATGCCAAGACATTATCCAAAAATTAGCAGCCAATATAAAAAAAGTAGTATCAATCTACCGGCCAATCAGGCGTCAAATATCATCTAATATGATCTAGATAAGAACTACATACAGCTAAACGTGCCCTATAGGCCTAGATCTAACAGTTAGGCCTAGATCAGGTCTAACGTTAGGACTCTACGTTAAAAGTCTCTAACGTTAGAATTCGAGAGGCTTTTTGAAAGCAAGTTTTGGACTGGTGTGATTTTTTTGTTGGGGGGGGGGTGTCTAGTTTAATGATGTTTCTGCCCAGTATCATTTAAAAACACATCCTTGTAATATTTAATCTATATTTTAAACAGATTCGGCACCTGGACAAACTCGACGCTTCGGCTACCTGCCAACTCAATACTTCAAGTGACTATCACTGTGCCCATCATCTCTGTTTTAACAAGTTCAATGGTTAGTATTTCTAGTATTAAAACAATGTAATATTTTTTTTGAATGATTGATACTGCAGTAATCTAATTCCAACATCTAATGAAGTTGTTTTGTTTATAGTCTGATAATCAACTGGTGCTAAATTT
Source organism: Paracentrotus lividus (assembly GCA_940671915.1). Lineage (NCBI taxonomy): Eukaryota > Metazoa > Echinodermata > Echinoidea > Camarodonta > Echinidae > Paracentrotus > Paracentrotus lividus. Next base: position 10,952,744 of record CALNVZ010001721.1, read on the forward strand.
CAAAACCAAATTCTTAATATCTTAAAGTAGATGAAAAAATATTTCCCTGCATCTTGATAAATTCCTAACACACATCCACAATGAATACATAGCTACACTCTCATTGATAGTAACATGATTGCAATTTGAACATAGATAATAGCTGTAATTATATTCTTCTTATCATTGCTTGCATTTCTTTAATCTTTCTGAAGAAAATATAGTCAATTCCAGAACTTGAAAAATTTTTGATTCTCTACGTTCCCCATGTTTATTACAACCTATGATTCAACTCAAATACCAAAACAACTAAACCAACCCTACAGGGGTAATAGCTGAGGCTTCCGTTGTTATCCTCACTCATGCCTGGACATGTTGATCAAACTAAATAATATAATCAACCACGTATTGTCAAATGCAATGAGAGTTTGGGGGTTTGAACACTACGAAAACTCAATCATCGAGTTCAATTTTGTAAAATGGGCGAGTGGTTCCAATTCAGAATAGTTCTAGGCCTAGTCTACACTCTAATTTAGATCTAAGATAGATCTCAAGATTTGGTCTAGGCCTAGACTCTAACAGTACACCGTGTTATCTATTTTTTATTTAAAATTCCATTACTATATATAAGTTAGGATGTGATTTCCACTCCGTAATATTATCTGAAGTCTCTCCATCACAATTGACCCAGTGTGTTAACTTACATTGAACTCTAAGCTCTTATTTGAAAGAGAAGTATATGGACATGCTATCAAATACTATTGTTGAATATATTTCGTAAACAAAATTACTAGGCCTTTTCAAGGATGAATGAGGGCAAGTCTTAAGCATGTACATACAACGAGAAAGCATCACGCCGCCCTCCCCCCCTCTCCACAAACACCTTGATAAAGAAATTATATTCCATACCCCCTGATGCTCTGCCACGGTACATTTCTTAGCTAGATATATTTGGAAGTACATACAACAGTATATCTTTAATTTTAAAACATCGTCACCAATTGTATTAATCTACAGGCCATCAGGCACCTCTATAATAGTCAACATTTTAAAAAACTTTTTTTTTGTCTACAATTACATGTTCTGTTGTTTGAAATATGGATACTTAATTATTGGTTTCAGAATACATCTTGTTATTCTGCTAATTGCTTTTTTGCACAAACCCATGCACACACACACACACACACGAACAAACACTCACACACACCCACTCAAACCCACACATATGCACATACAGAAAAGGGAAAATGTGCGAGAGTACATGGGTGGCTATGCATGTTTGTGTTTGTGTGTGCATGTGTGGATGTGTATCTTAATGTATGATTAAAAATTTCAAATTCGTTCACGGTTTGTTAAATCAACCACTTGATGAAATTGAGATTTCCTAGTTTTCAAGCTTGTTAGAGACTCAATTAAACAGGTAGCAAAATATGCTGGGAGGATATAACTTTAACCATACATCCTGAAACCAATGATTAAATGTTCTTATTTCAAACAAGACAACTTCAAAATGATGAGACATTTTTCTGTCTCGCTCAGTGAATAACATTATATGCTCTACAATTCTACATCTCTCTCTTTCTATCTCGGCTCGCTGTCTTCTTTCCTTTGATTTTTTCCGATCCCCTCGTTGCCCTCAAAATTATGATTTTTCATTAACCACTTGGCTGCGGACTGCGTAATATTACGTGCTTGGTGTTTGTACATTTGGCGTGGACCACGTAATATACCATGATCATGCTATTGCCTAAGCTTTGTCTGTTTTGACACACCAGTGCCACGCTGGTCATACCCGTACTGTGCAATTAGCTCCATGCAGCAGTCAAGTGGTTAAGCCTTACCTGAGAAACTAAACAATAATTTAAACAATAAAGGAAAAAGATATTCACTAGTTTGGTCCAATCAGTATAATCACATTTTACTTCAGTCTATTTTGTACAGAAGACTAATAAAATGACCATAATCAAAGTTTTGATGAGCTTTATTCGTTAAATGCTGCAACAGTAGGTTGACATATTAGTAGGATACATCTTATCATCAAGATTTGCTTTCCAGAAACTAATACATTAGACATTGCTGATTGAAGAGCAGGCTGAAGGGAAGTGAACAGCAATTTATGGACTACATGATTAACCATATTAAGTGCCAAGGGTCGTTTTAATCGGCCCTTAATAGGCAGCCAAAATGCCAGGGCCATTATAAAGGGATCAGTATTTAATTGACAAATACTTGTGAATTCGCAGTTCTAGCTTTATGAAATGTAGTCTGGGATTGGCAAACATGTCTGTGTATCAATACAGTAGAAAATAAAATACACCAATCAGAAAATTTGTCTCATTTTTCTTGGGTTTGATGCTTGAATTTGCTGATTCAAAACGAGAATTAACTGCACCGCTGATGAGTAAATGTTTGTGTACAATTTCTATGTAAGTGTGTGCATGCACTGCGTCGTTATTGCGCAAAATGTAACTTGAAGAAGAGTTTGAGTGATTATTGAAGGTGATTTTTTAGTTGAATTATCACCCCAAAATTATGAGTAAATACATTGCGAATAAAAGTAGGGTTGGGGCAATAATGACTCTTTTTTCTGAAAAGTTATTTCAAACAAGTTGTTTCTATAGTCAAACTTTGATGTAAGAATCCAAAAATGACATGATTTTTTTGTGTACGATGATGTCTGTAGTCGCTAAAGTGCAAAAAAAACGTAAAAAAGTGTATTTTGCCATTCATCACACACTTTATAAAAGGTATACCGCTTTTATTTGGTTTCTTTATGGATTTTGATGGTTTAAAAAGCTCAAATTCTGACAATTTTATCATGACCAATTGTACCTAGCATGGTTATAGGTGTTATTATTAGTGATATTTGATATGAGGTTGATTTTTGCTCGATATTGACTGAAAACTAACTTCCAATACTACACCCAGTCAACTTAGGTAGGATTAATCATTGTTTGGAATTAATCATGTTAGGTTCCCAGACACCCGAAAGCCACATATATAAAAACGCAATAAAAGTGGTTTATACGTACAAAAGTGTTGATAATTGGGCATTACACGCTTTATTTGGTGGCCATTTTGGTTTTTTGCACTTTAGCGACGTAAGACGTCATCGTATGCAAAATAATTGTCATTTTCAGTTTCTACGTCGAATTTTACTTTAATAAACAACTTGTTTGAAAAAAAAAGGTGAGATTCGCACCAACCCTAATAAAAGATAATAATAGTAATTGTTTGTTTGAAATCAGTGTTGGATAGTTGGTAATGAGACTGAGGAGAATTAGGTACGGGCACCTTTCTCATAGTGCCCTTCATATTTGAAATTCAAAGAAAAAGAAATTTTATTACCTTTCGAAATGATGTATCATAAAAATTACAATCTAATTTATTATTTACGATTATAGAAATATACATTTGCCTACCATTGCTATTTGCCTCAAATCGCCACTATTCGAAATTTTCACCGAAATATTTTTGCCTTATTATTTGCCTATTACCCCCACCCTCCTTGAAATGGCCGCCCTCCATTGATAAGGATGGCGGCTGCGCGTAATCTGATACTCTTCCTCTAACTCTTCTCGCCCCAAAAACTTCCGTATGTTGCAACGGATAGGGGACGGAGGGAGGGATGTAGGCAAATGTATATTTCTATATCATAAAATAATAAAATTAGATTGTTAATTTTTATGATTTACATCAATAGAACTATACATTTGCCTACCATTGCTACGACCAGCACAGACAAAAGTCGGGAGGCATAACACCCATAACGGTTATGAAACTATGGAGGATGCCGCCGCTCTGATGAGGTCGCGGTGGAGAAACACCCTCACTAGCGGCGGACGTTTCACAGGTAAAAGGAGGTGAAAAGAATTTGCAGAACGCTGCCAAAAAAGGCCGTCGCTTGGCAAATATCTTCTACCCCTACCCCTGTAAATAGGCCAAGAGGAGCTGATTGTCTGGTCTGATGGGCCTTGGGAGTAGTTCCCTCTTCAAGGGGCCTTCACTCCCGCAGCCTTACTTGCGGAGACTATTCCACCTCGGGATGTAAAATATCTGCTAAGAAATCCCACTTTATGGTGGATTTCACAGTTGATTAGTAACAAATAACTTTGAAGATCTTGGCGAAGTTCTCAGTTCTTCTTCGGTATGAACCATGTTTGAGGTCGCCGACGATTGCCACCAAATTTGTTTCTTCTGATAGATGAAGAAACCCCGTCAGTAAGGCCGAAAGAAGATCTCATGAGTCCTAGACGAGGGTGTTTGGTTCTTAAGCAATGTAAGGATGTGATAGTGGAATCAGACGAACCCCATATCTCTCCCTACGAATTGATGACCAAGGTGATATTGAGAGTAGGCATGTAGGCAGAACTTCCCTCTTTGTACCGGAGGCTTATTGCTAGTTGAAGAAAGCTTGCTTAATTGGACAGATTTAACAGGTGATCGAGTTCAAATAGGTCTCGAACTCGGTGGCTAGACTAATAAGCCTCCAAGAACATGGGAAGATCTTTCCATGGCTTGGAGATCAAGGGCTTATAGTAAAATAGGTCGTTTTTTAATGAAAAAAAGGCTCCTAAGCCCATGACACCGAAGTCTGGGATATGGGGGGGGGCAGGTACGAGACGGATCCCTTCCCATAAGCTAAAAACCAGTAAAAATGGCCGAAATCGGACTACACACGACTTGAATGATATCCCTCGTAATTCGCTCTGCACTGATAGAACCTACCCTTAAATCGAAACAGAGAAATATAAGGATAATCAGGCGATTAAGAGGCAAAGAGCCTCTCTGGGGGACCCTCCAAAGAGGTTCGCACCAGGCAAGGAAAGCCTCAAGGCGCGAATTGTATACAATCCTAGTCGACTTCCGCCTACTTTCAACTAGCAGCTCTGCTGCTCGGTCTGAAAAGCCTTCATCCCTAGCCCGCTGGCCGATAGAGGCCATGCACTTAGATGAAGGTGCGATGGATTCGCATGTAGAACCCCCGACAACGGTTGAGAAACTAAGTCCGGTACGGCCGGAAAGGGGCAGCGGCTCCCCTGCTAACAGGAGTAACAGATCCTGAAACCAGGCCCGACCCGGCCAGTAGGGAGCAATCAAGACCACTGTTGCCTGATCCTCCCTGATCTTCCTGAGAACCAGAGGGATCAACTTGAATGGTGGAAAGGCGTACGCCTTCCACCCCTTCCAATGAAGAGAGAACGCGTCCAGAAAGAAAGCAGAAGTCTCCCTGACTCGGGAGCAAAACCGAGGAAGTCTGTTGTTCAGGGATAGAAAGTCTGCTATCAGATTGTCCTCCCCCGGAATGTGGGAGGCAACCGGAACGAACTTCTCCCGATTGCACCATTCCCAAAGGAGGAACGCTACCCCGTCCAACTTCAAAGAGTGTGTCCCTCCTTGTTTGTTGATGTAGGCCTTCACAGAGGTGTTGTCCGTGAGAATCAACACCGAACGGCCCACCAATAGGTCGCGAAAACGTTGGAGGACAAACAGAACTGATAAAAGTTCCAGAACGTTGATGTGAGGCAGCGGCCTCGAGAGGACCCAAGATCCGGAAACCATCCGACCTTGACAATGGCCCCCCCAACCTTGAAGAGACGTGTCCATGGTCACTGTAACCGAGGGAAGAGGGTCTTTGAATCTCTTTCCCTG
>CALNVZ010001721.1:10963714-10979984 GCA_940671915.1 Paracentrotus lividus
ACATGCCATAATATCTTTTAGGTAAATTATAAGATTCAGCATTGATAAATAGGAATATCAATGGACTGTTTTTAGTCTGACATCCTGACAGTGGTCTATGTGACAATTTTACGTTAAGCACTGTAAAACCTGAAGTAAGTTGGCTATGGTCCATACTTCTTCAAACCATTACCATTGCACTGAGGTGACATTAATGAACTGGTCTCTATATCTAATCTTCTAACATTAAACCCATTTTTCTTTTCTTTTTTCTTCCTAAGGAGGGGGGGGGGAGGAGGCAACTGGCCCCCAAACCAGATTCTAGGCACTTTTTCATAAATTATGGCTTTGGATCCACGCCTAACTGTATAGGTACTAACCCATTTCAACTAAAATTATCATATTTTCATTTACAAAAATATGAAGAGGGCAATTCCATGTTGGGTATATTCACTGCGGGTCACTTATATACATTGTCTGGACAAGGACATCAGGTATATATTCCAAATGCTCTACACTAGTGTTACTTCATAAACTAAAAAATTATCAACTAATTTTATTATTTACAATAAAGAATTATATATTTGCCTACTTTGCTATTCGTCCTCGAACGCCCAACAACCGATATAACCCGAAATTTCTGCTCTTGTCTTCGCTGATCTTCCCTCCCCTGTGAAGGGCGCCTCCTCAGATGAGGGCACTCAGCCAAACATTCCACAAACTTCCTCTTGGTCTCATACCACCCTAAACTTTAAGTAGGATGGAGACGGGGGACGGAGGGAGGGATTTGTAGGCAAATATATAATTCTTTATTGTAAATAATAAAGATTAGTGATAATTTTTTAATGATTTACTTTCAAAAGAATGATAATATTTGCCTAACTTTGCTATACGACCAGACGATTTGTAGTGGAGAGGGACAACACCTACAGTTTTTAGATATAAGGATGACGGCCGTAGCCATGATAGGAACAAAGAGAAAAGTTTCCTTCCATCTGCAGAAACGTTCACAGCACCTCAGTATTTTGATAAACATAGTACACTTCCCCGGAAAGTTCTCCTAAAAAACAGTCCCCGAAGAGGCTGGTACCACTCGCATCGCGGTTTTTAGGATAAACGACGGTACCTTGGTCCTCGGGTCCGCAGCAGTGTTTTTTTTTTTTTTTTTTTTTTTTTATTACTACTTCCATCGTCGAGATAGTACTTGAATCTTCCCGTTATGGTCGAAAGATTCCATGGATATAACCAAATTGGGACCTTATAAGGATCAAAGCGGATGTCTCAACGGTCGCCACATTCGTCAGTGCGCAACGATGGAAAATTTGACTAAAGAGACGTAGGAAAAATTCTTTTTATAACAGACCGGATAATCTGTCTGATTTTCGTTCAACAGCTGGTCGAAAGATAAAATGAATATCTCTACTAATCCCACCTAAGTGGATCATTGATTGAAGAGGACGAGCAATAAACTTAGGTTTCCCGACATATACAACTAGGAGAAAATTCCCTTGGGGGAAGATCTATCGAACAGAACTAGAAACGGTGGTGTGAAGGAGGGGTAAGCTAGGATCTGAGGTGCTCGCTGAACCATTCAACTTAGAGACCCGGGGTCTGAGTAGGGACTCTTTAAGAGAATAAAAACTAAAGTAATTGAATGACAGAAGAACGCGCTGAAAATGACTGATTCCAACAGTAAGAATTTGAAATGGCTGGGAAAACTGAATGCTGGGATAGCTGACTAGCTAATCTACAATCCCTCTGGGTAAGCGAAAATTACCCCTTCGAGTGAGGGATGTGAAAAATGGTAATGGACGGAGAGAATAGGTTTTTCTCGGAACCCACAGAAAAGAAAACCGTTCGGAAGACATGATTTTACTAGTGGGTACACCCCTACTTCCTTAAGGTCGAGAGAGTTACAATCACAAATCCTGTAAGACTCGCAATTGTTTTGATACCGGCTGAATCTAAAAGGAAGATGTTCAGGGTGTTTGAGAGTTAGCTCTAACCGCTGCTGTTATGGCTAAGAACTCACACCCGGCAAGTGTTATTGGTTCTCCGTTCCCAGAGGGAGAAACTATCGCAAACCAAGTCCGCGGATGTGGCCCGAGAGGAGTGTGAAATCGTCGACGTCCTGCCCTCTTATTCTTTCCTAGTGAAAACAGGAGAATACTACCCGGAAGAACAAAGGATTTCGGTCAGTTCCGGAAATTGAACGACAAACCTGGGTTAAACCAACATCTCCTTATCTATCCTAACCTCAGACACGGAAGATCCTACTGACGTGAAGAAGCCAAACTGAGGAGAAGTCAAAAAACCTGAAAGTCGACCTAGCGATTCAGTCGCGTGAAACAATCTATGAAAACAGCGACCACTTCCTGAAGTGAGTTTACTATACGTCGTGGAAAAGGAAAAAAAGGTTTAAACAAAAAGAATTTTTCCCCAAACTCGGTATGTGCGAAGCGACTGGTACGATGTTCTCGTTGTTGCATCAGAACCAAGTTGAAAGGCTTCTGCTTCCTAGCAGTGAGAGTAAATCCTCTATGCCGAACAAATAAGAACATATCATCCCCTCCGATGACTGTTTCCAACCAAACTGTACGCTATCTGCAAAGGTCCTTGAAGTGAGGAAGAACTTTCTCACCTTCAGGCTCTCCGACAAACGTTGTTGAGAGACAAAGTTCTCGGAGATCTCCAATCACCGAAGTCAAACGGGGCCGTTCCAATAATGGACTCCCTCCTAACTGTGAGGCATAGCGGTCAATTATAAATGAAGAACGGAGGCGCTCCATGTCCTTCCCTGGGAAGTGAATCCTTAACACTTGCCTAAAAAGGAATATGAAGGTTTAAATTCAGTAGACAGGATTCTAGGACGGTAGGCTGAACTAAAGAATCAGATGGAAAATCTCAAGGGCCGAACATTGAAACGAGTATCACGTTTTAAAAGTCTGCCAAAATTGGGAACCGGACCATACATTCGATAGTACACATGCCAATCCTTAATGATGAACACTTAAAACCTCCTCAACGCGATCCAAGACTCTTTAAGTAGATCGGAAGTTCTCTATCGTCCAAACTGGGTCTCGCAGAATGATTCACGTTGTCGGCTTGCTGAGTGTTCTAAAGCGTGGGAACAACTCTAACTCAATCAAAAAATTGAATAGCAGTTTAAAACTTAAAGTCTGCTGCTGGTCCTTCACCCCCAAAACCCCCCTTGGAAGGACTTAATTACGCGTATCGAGTCTCCGCTTTATGGGGAGGATGTAGAAAATTAAGACACAATTTAAGGGTAGTTGAGACTTTTTCGATTTCCTTCCTTTGGCTGTGTTCCAGGACACAGGGACAACGTCAAGTGGTGTTGGGTGGATGAACTCTTGAAGAACATCCCCTGATGAGGAGTTCTCAAAGTCTAGAAATGAGACCGAATCTGATTGCCGAAACGATAGTAATCGTTGAGAACGAAACAAATTAGCTCGTTACATCGGACCTAAAAATTTTTCCAGACGTGGTGAGCGGCTCACCTCAGGTGCTTCCTCCCATATCTAAGGGATGAGAAGTTTCGAAGCGGGGATCTGAACTACTCCTATCCTGACTTCTACCCCACTGACGCAGCATGATCCCTCGACCCGACCTGCTGTGATGAAGAGTGTATGTCTGACTTCATGTCAGGACGGTTATATGCCAGTTTCGTGAATGTTGACGTGAGGATTGTGTTACACGTCAAAACGTAATAACAAACTTTGGAGGTTGATATCAAGCTTATCTAAACTACCCTGGAAAAGTTCCTTGGGTCGAATTCTCGGCCTCTGAAAAATTTCGAACCCAAACGGGATTTTGGGTCCACGGAAAGACACAGTCCAGTAAAAACTGGGGGATAAAGACCACCATGCTCCAGATGTCTCAGAATCTCTTTCCTGATACACTGTCCCTACTGGTGGACAAAGGGCGGAGAGAAAGGAATCATCAAGGATTGAAGATTTTCTAGGTAAAAAAAATTTTCCCTGTCGGTAACTCGAACGTCACCCAGTTTCTGACCTAAACCTCCTTCATCTTAACTACGGGAGCGATCAGCCCGAGTACAAGAGAACCTTCTCTGATCATCGAGATTCAATTAGTGACCGTATTCGTCTGTTATCTCAAAACATTATTGACGATAATGGTCTGAAAGAAGGGGTCCTAGTTCTCTGAGCGAAAGAACATAAATTCTCGCCTTAAACCTTTCCTTCATATCTTCCTAGTGAGTTTTAAGGTAGAACTCTAAGGGCTCCATGTATCTCATAAATTCTAATCTCGGATCGCTGAAGTATTCCTGAGATCTTCCGGTTTGAAATCCTGCGTACAGATCGTATTAGGCTAAAAGCTCGTATTTCTCTGGACAAACTTCTGTGAGGTCCGAAACTGAGTAAGTGAACTTCTTCTTCGAAAAAAACGGACCTCTATCCTAGATAGACGGGACCTAAAAAATCGCAGTTACGATAAATCAACATTTATCGAACGTGATCTGAATATCCTTGCAAGAGTGGAGCGATATCTGTGATCAAACACCCCCCCCCTTTTTCTTTAAGATAGAGAAATCTAAATTTTTCATGCGGATTCGTGCGAGAACCGAACTCCGAGGTGGGAAGAGGTTACTCCCGTCAACTCACGTCGCGTGTCTTCTTAGTCTCCGATGGAACTCCACGGAGTGGACGAAAGTGACGCGAACTTCTGAAGGAAAGAACTGCTTCAGTCGACGCCTCTGCTCCGAAACATTATCAGTCCGGTAATTATTACGACATTGTAAGGAATTTAACATTCCCGAGCGAACTCCGGTACCTAATCCCGAGTCCTAAACGGCGTGACTTCGTTGGGATTCGAACCTGGGTCCCTGCCATGAGAAGCGCTGACGAGCAACGTTAGGACAATTCAAATCTCACCCTTCGGTGGGTCTCTGAAATTCGCATTCCGAACATCGCCAAGGAAGAGGCTTCTATTTTCCGCCTAGAAGAATTGCGAAATAGAATCTCCTCGGGGAAAGAACTCGAACCATCAGTCTACTAGATAGGTGCTCTACATTATTTAAAATAGGTGCGATATTGAAGAATAGACCGAGAAGTGAATATCGAAGCCTTTGAAGAAGATATTAAATTTTCTAAACACCATAATGATTCCGTGAAAGGAAGATTTTCCGATCAACATGGTAGATTGACCACTCCTCCTGACTCATCAAACCTTCTGGTCGAAGTCAATCATGGTGACCTAGTCCAAGATAGGAGACCGATACCATCCCAAGCTGTTTCATATCGCAATCAATTTGTGGCGACGATAAGACTGATAGCTGTAGAATGATCCCTTCCATTAAGGGAAAGTGATATGAGGTTCTCGTAATATTTTCACCAGAGAAAGTGGGACGAAGACTCGACGAGAAGTCCCCACTCTTCTTGCCTCCTGTGAGTGGTAGTGAACTCCGACTTTGATCACAATCAAACAACTACGATGGTATCTGCTTGATTATTTTCCATAACCAAACCCAACATGATCATTCTGTCTACAATGAATCTGTCGGATGATTTACCAGGGCAGGAACCATGGGAATTGAGATGTAGAGCAACAACATGAATTGTATCGATTCTGATCATGATATAACATTCAACAGAGGATCGATTTAGGTGAGCATTCGATTTATTATAATCGATTGTTGTGCTCATTGATCGTTCCCTCAGAGAGATTTGGCGCGGGGATGTCGATCAATTTGATCGAATTTTGGGTGATCGATTCAATCTGAGATCGATTATGTTTGTATCGATTCAATCGTGATCGATTCAAAACTGTAATCCGATTATGTTTGTAGATCGATTCAATCGTGATCGATTATGTTGTAATCGATTCAATCATGATCGATTATGTGTAATCGATTCAATCGTGATCGATTTATGTTGTAATCGTTCAAAGCTTGTGATCGATTCAACTGTGATCGCCGATTATGCACAAAGATCGATCGATCGATAATGTTCATGATCGATTGATGTTGATCGATTTACCTAACGATATCGGATAACGAACCGGATACTGGCTATCGAATACTTAGACCAATTCAGGGGCAAGCCAACCTCGTCGATCCTCGATCATGTTGGAAAGACTCACGATCGATCCTACAACTTCCATGCTAGATCAATGTCAACAACATGATCGTAAACGAAGTTGCCCTCCTCGATCTTCACCAAGATCGATTTGGGTGCGTCGCTGGGGATAGGCCGACGATAGGGCGACTTGAACCTTCCCGCGGGAGTTCACTTACGTGACTCCCATACGACCGACTTTCCCGGCGGCTCGCGGTACTAGTAGTTGTGGACTTCCCAACTGGCCACCGCGGCCCATACTCGCACCAGGCGGGGTTGTGAATCCGCGAATTACTTTCGGTGTGACAGCTTTTCCGTTCCCCGTCTAACTGCTCCGCGCTTAATAAATTATGCAGAGAATCCGGACTCGTGCCCTCCTCACGTGGAGTGCGACTCTTACGATGAGTCGGCGATGTTGAGTCTCCGAGATACAACGAAGGATGATGGTTCTTCTTCCTCGGAATAGAAACACTTGTCAATATATCGAAAAGAAAAGACAAGCTTATACAAAGGAGTATAGACTCTGCTCTGGGACAGGAAGGTCACAAAGGCTCCCCCACCCAAACAAAAGGCTACAGCTAACTGAGTGAAATGAAGCTGCAGAAAGGGAGAACAAAGGCCGCACCATCAAGGTGTAATATAAAAACAAGTACGTAATGGAATATCAAAAAGCTAGGGAGAAGGCGCCGAAAAACTCTAACAGAATTACAACATAAAAACGCCTCAATTTACTCCCAAATTATATGACACCACGACCTAGACATTAGCTAGGAACAACTAGAGCAAGACCCCACAATTAGGCATCAAAAAAGTTCAACAAAAAAGTGAAAAACAAACCCATTTGCGGGAGAAAATTCTCCGAGGATTACTCGCTCGGCGGCAGCGATGAAGAAAAGAGGAAGTTTTGTTGGGAAAGTTTTGGCAGAGTGCCCTCATCAATGAGAGGGCGCCCTTCTCAAGGGGAGGGGAAGATAGGAGACACATAGAGCAAGTTTTCGGGGTTAAGTATCAGGTTGGTGGGCGATCGAGGAGAATAGCAAGTAGGCAAATATATATTCTTTTGAAGTAATATCACTTTATATTCAGAGCATCATTGGTAGACATGACGATAAGAGAAACACCATTTTAAGGTAAAAACTATCTTGTTATGCACCAAAATGTACCATTTACTCACATTACATTTTGGGAAAAAGCAATAAATTGACAAGATGGTTAAGATTATCTTAAATCTGTGGTGCACTCTGAAAGAAAGAAACTGTTCATAGGTTTTGTCCAATAGTGACAACATACGGTGAAGGAAAAAAAATAATCGAGGAAAATAGTGTTAATTCGGAAACATGTGACTGACGTTACGACGTTTACTAAATTTGTCCACAAGGAATTTGACGTCCTTTTTTTAGACACAAATGTCATAATCACTTTTGAATGTGGATGTATTAAAGCTTTTCCTCATTGAGATTTTCGTTACGGAGAGATCTCAAATGTACTCCTGTGGTAGTAACATAGGTGATTTTTTTTTTTTATTTTTTTTTAAATTCTCCTGTCCCATAGTGGAATTTTTGTGATGGTTGGAAGATATCCAGAAAATCAGGAAAACAAAACAAACCAATGATTCAGATTTGAAGAAACTTATGATTTTTGGCCATCCATCGAAGTTAGATTAGTATCAAATCAATTAATAATACATTCCTTGTTTTAATGCCTTTGTCTACCAACCTGTATAATGTCCCCATTCTTTCAAGCTCCACCCCACATTTTTGAGTCTGGGCTTTCCAAGTTCGCAAACAGACTAGTTACAATAGAACACACATTTGCTTTTTCACACCAGTGGTTCTCTTGGTTTTTGGTAAGATTACTGCTGACTGGTTTAACTCTTTTCTTCATATAGAAACGATTATTGTTGTTCTCTTATGTGAGTTGAATGTGAATTGTAAGGTCACTTTTATGGGTAAACAATTTACTTACAATAGAACACTGATAAGCGTTTTTTCTCTTGTGTGCGTTCTCTTTATGCTTTGCAAGTCCATCTGCTTGGTGTAAAGCCATTTATTACAAACAATAACACTTGTATGGCTTTCACCTGTGTGATTGCATATGAGTGTAGGTACTGTTCTGGTAAACACTTATACAAACTATAGCACTGGTATTGGCTTTTCACTCTGTGTGAGTTCTCTTATGATTGTAAGGCTACTGTTGCTGGTAAAACACTTTGTGAAACAGAACACTGATATGAGCCTTCACACTGTTGAGTTTGCATGTGATTTAAGGTCTACTTTCTGGGTAGACCATTATTATCAATTAAATACTGATATTGTTTTCTCCTATGTGAGATTGACATGTGGACTGTAAGGTCACTTTATGGTAACACAATTTTTAAAATAGAACACTGAGTATGGTTTCTTCTTGTTGCGTTCTCCTATGCTTTGTTTGCCAGTCCACTGCTGGTGGTAACCATTTATTACAAACAATACATTGTATGGGCTTTTTATACCTGTGGTGGAGTGCGCATATGAGCTTGTAAGGTTTACTGTTGTCTGGTAAACACTTTATTACAACTATACCTGGTATGGATTTTCACCTGTGTGAGGTTCTCCTTATGATATGTAAGGCTACTGTTGCTAGGTAACACTTTGTTAGCATGAACTGAACACTGATATTGGCTTTCACCTGTGTGAGTTCTCATATGATTGTAAAGATACATTCTTGGTAAACCATTTTATTACAATGACATTGAATTGCGTTTTTTGCCCTGCACCTCATTTTGCACTTTTCTTTGATCAATCATGTTGGTTATGGAAGCTCTTTCTGCTTGTACTGAAGACCGAATTGCATTGTTTGCTGTGAGTCCAGCTGTTGAAGGAATAACTAAGATCTTCTTTTCCAAAACTTGAACAGTTTACTTCCACTCACGCTTCATGTCTCTCATGACCTTGCAATTTCCTCTTCAGAAATATGAGCCTGTAGTGTATCTTTGAATTGGTGTTTCCAGACTTGTACATCTGTCTAGAAATTAAAAGAAACAACATACAATGGTCTCAAAGAACTGTTAACAATGGCATAATCCTGACATACATAATCCCACTGCACCTTTGTTAGAGCAGTATCACAAAGACCAGCAAATAAAGATTTATCGCGATTTACCCCCATCATCTGCACTTTACCTCTTGACATTAATTGTTTACCTCTAAGATTTTAATAAGGAGCTCCTTGAACATTTTCACCTCTGGCACTTTTACACCGGATGCCTTGAACAGTGGTGAAAACTAAAAATTATCAAGTTTTGGACAATTATCCTCATTTAAATATTTGATCTATCCACACACAGGAAGGACTTGCAGTTCAAAATAAAGATCAATATAATTTGCTTACCTGCTGTAATGATGATTGTGCTCTACCCATGGGAGCAGGGTCCACCTCAATCCAGTCCTTTTCAAGTTTCTTCTTTTACATGGATGATTTTGGTATGCCTTCACTTTCAGATGAATTTACATCTTTACATACCTCGTTGTAATTTCTCCTGTGTTGAGTTTTGCTGCTAAATTGTATTTTCTGAATGAAATAAAGAGATGAAGGAGAAGAGAATGACAAAAAACATGGAATGCAGATGTTTTAATTAAAAGAATATATAACCTGTATTTGTTTTACAAAATATTTGATAAAATCACAATTCTGAAGTTGTGATGACAACCAAAAGGGCACAAAAAAATATGGACATATGATGGCAAGAAAGGCATAAGATTGGTTGCATAGTAATCTACAGGAGGGTTGAAAAACTGTTATCTCTGTATAAGAATAACACGTATAAATGCAAAATGAGACAAAGAAAGATATACTTATAAAAATTCTGCACAAAAAGTTGTAACTCGACTTTGGTCTTGATAACTTTTCAGGTAAGCTTTAGTTATCCTGATATTCAATACCATTTGGAAAGATGATTTATTCCCCTTTTATTGATATTCATATTTGTAATAATTGTGTCATGCTCTTCAATCTATCTAATAGCAGAATGGTGAAAAGTAAAAGGTAAAAATATTGATTCATATTAAAGTTCCCACAACTTGACTTGGTGCAGCTCAGCTCGGAAAAAGCCCAGACAACCTATACTAAAAAAAAAGGTATCTGCGAACACAAGAAGAAATTTCATGAGATGTTTTCAGAGAGGGCATCTCTACAAAGAAGAAAAGTGGCTAAGGTAATGTACAATTGAGGCCAGCATTTCATACACTCAGGACATTTAATGGAAATGTTTACATTGCTAGACATCATAAAAGTACTGATCTTCAACAAATATTTGTGCTAGAACGACATATTTGGTATCAAACAAATGAGTTATTACATGCTCTTTTTATCAACTGGATTGCGAATCATGAGCTGAAGAATATTTAGGTGTAATTTTCTTCTCAAAATCTTCACATCTTAGACAAACTTTTAAGAAATCTTGAACAAAACATTTCATTTTTGTACTTGTTATTCTTCAAAAAAACATTTCAGATTACACCTTTCTTGTTCGGGCGGTGAACATATCATAATACACAACAAATGTTATATCATTCATAAATTTGACATTTTATATATGTTATGAAACAATATTGGAAAATGTAATGACTAACAATGAAATGAATCTGGCAAATATTTTACATTTTTCTACAAACAAAATTCAACTTAAAATATAATTTACTCCCATCGGAATCCCATTAATGCGAAAGAGTTTGATGTGCTCTTTTATTTCATTTCTAATATGTTCGTAGAAGTGTTAAATATATCTGAAGATACTACAACCAGTATATTTTAATTTTAAACATTCACCCATGATTAATCTACAGGCATAAGCACTCTATAATAGTTCAACATTTAAAAACTATTTTTTGTCTACAATTAATATGTTCGTGTTTGAAAATATGGATACTTAATTATTGTTTCAGAATACATCTTGTTATTCTGCTAATTGCTTTTTTGCACAAACCCATACACACACACAGACGCGTAATCTATTCCGTTCCAACGCTCATTGTCATCGGCAATGTTGCAATCATTTTAAGAGGATATATATATTTCTAATTCCGAGTCCTCGTTCACCGTAACAGTACGGACCTTCCTCACTTGATCGCCAATGTACTTTGTTATTATCCGTCCGTATATTCATGCTCCGGGGTATCCCATGCAACAGAGGTGTAGTGAAGCGACATAGTACTATTTGTTTTTAATCATCGCGCACCACGAACAAACACTCACACATCACCCACTCAAACAACCAACACATATGCAACATACAGAAAAGGGAAAATGTGCGAGATCATGGTGGCTATGCATGTTTGTGTTGGTACGCAGTTGTGTGGATGTGTATCTTAATGTATGATTAAAATTTCAAATCGTTTCACTACGGTTTGTTAAATCACGCACTTGATGAAATTGAGAACTTCCTAGTTTTTCAAGCTTGTTAAGAGACTGCAATAAACGGTAGCAAATATTGCTGGGAGGATATAACTTTTAATAACCATACCATCTGAAAACCAATGATTAAATTTCTTATTTCAAACAAGAAACAACTTCAAAATGATGAGACATTTTTCTGTTCGCTCAGTGAATAACATTAATGCTCTACAATTCTACAAATCTCTCTCTTCTATGCTCGGCTCGCTGTGTTCTTTCTTTTCATTTTTCCGATCCGCCTCGTTCCTTCAAAATATGATTTTTTATAACCCTTTGGCTCGGACCACGTAATATACTGCTTGGCAATTTGTACATTCGGAGCATTGACCATTGTAATATTACGTGATCCATGCCTATTGTCTAGGCTTTGTCGCGTTTTGACACATACCCGTACTGTGCAATTAGCTCCATGCAGCAGTCAAGTGGTTAAGTTCCTGAGAAACTAACAATATTTAAACAATAAAGAAAGATTATTCACATGGTTTTGGTCCAATCAGTATAATCACATTTTAACTTCAAGTCTATTTTTGTACAGAAGACAATTTAAAATTTGAAAAAAAAAAACAATAAAAATCAAAGTTTTTGATGAAGCTTTATCGTAAATGCTGCAACAGTAGGTTGAACCATATTAGTAGGATACATCTTTCATTCAATGATTGCTTTCCAGAAACTAATACATTATACATTGCTGATTGAAGAGCATGGCTGAAGGAATGATCAGCAATTATGGACTACATGATTAACCATATTAAGTGCCAAGGGTCGGTTTTAATCGGACCATTAATAGGCAAAATGCTAGGGCCGTTGTAAAGGGATCAGTACTTTATTGACAAATACTTGTGAATGTGGCGTTCTACTTTATGAATGTGAGTCTGGGATTTGGCAAACTATGTCTGTGGTATCAATAAGTAGATAAATAAAAATACAATACCAATCAAGAAATTGTTCATTTTCTTGGGTTTGATGCTTGAATTTGCTGGATTCAAAACAAGAGAATTACTGCACCGCTGATGAGTAAATGTTTTGTGTACAATTCTATGTAAGTGGTGCATGCACTGCGTCGTTACTTCGCGCAAAAATGTAACTTGAAGAAGAGTTTGAGTGATTATTGAAGGTGATTTTTAGTTGAATTATAACCCAAAAATTATGAGTAAACATGCGAATAAAAGATAATAATAGTGAGTAATTTGTTTGTTTGAAATCATGTGTTGGATTAGTTGGTAATGAGACTGTAGGAGAATTAGTACGGGCAACCTTTCTCATAGTGCCCTTCATATTTGAAATTCAAAGAAAAGAAAATTTTATACCTTCGAAATGATGTATAACATGCCATATATCTTCTTTAGGCTAATTAAGATTTCCAGCATTGATAATAGGAATATCAATGGACTGTTTTAAGTCTGACATCTGACAATGTGTCTATGTGACATTATTTTAACGGTTAACGCACTGTAAGAAACCTAGGAAGTAAGTTGCTATGTCATAACTTCTTCAACCATTACCATTGCACTCGAGGTGACTATTAAAAACGGTCTCTATATCTATTTCCTTAAACATCTAAATCCCTTTTTCTTTTCTTTTTCTTGCTAAGAGAGGCGGGTGTGGGGGAGGAGGCACAGGCCGCCGCAAACAGATCTAGGCACTTTCATAAATTTATGGACTTGGATGCCACGCCTAACTGTATAGGGTATTATTGGCAAATAAAAATGTCTCATTGGGCTTTCTACTGTGGGTTTCATATGATTTTGTAAGTTCATATTGTCCATCCTTTCTCCATTCTTTCTTTTTCTCTGCTCTCTAAATACTCAAGTCAAACTCCTATTTATTTATTGTGTTTATATATTATTTCTTATATGACTAACATGTATGTACGGGTTCTAGGGCTGTGAGCCATCAACTTTTGTTTCGCTAAACAGCTAACTTTATATTTCAGTTTCTTGACTTAATATCATTTGTGTAACATGTAATTGTTATCATTGTTGTAAATGGAACCAATACATCAAATCAAATTAAGTTGTCCTGCTGCTGGTAACCTTTACAGAAAACATGAATTCTCTCAGAGACTTAATTTTAGGTATTGAAAATGCTGTTCTATGCCACAACTTTTATTACAAATGAACACATCAATGGGTTTCGACCTGTGTGGTACTCTCTTCTGCTTGTTAAATGACTGCCAGTAAACATTTGGCTGCAGAATAGAGCACTCAAATGCTTTCCTCCTGTGTGTGGTTCTCATCTGCCTTTGTAATATGATGCTAGTGCAGAAACCATTTATGCAAACAGAAAATTTATATAGCTTGTTAATCTGTATGGGTTCTGTGATCTGCATATAATCATGCTAGTGGACAACGATTTTATTACAAAACAGAACAAAGCTACAGCCTTTTCACTGTGTGGCCTCTAGATTTATGATTTGAAAATTCACTGGGAGGCTTGTAACCTTATTCTTACAAACAGAGCATGATATGATTTTTCACCTGTATGAATTGCATGTAAATTGTAAGGCACTGTTCTGAGTAAACTATATAGAACACCGATTGGTTTTTTCTTCTGAGTGGGTTCTCTTATGCTTTGAGACTTTCAACTGGTTCTGAGTAAAACTTTATTACACAACAAGAGCTAGTATGGTTTTTCACTTGTGTGAGTTCTCATATACTTGTAAGATGACAACCTTGGAAACCCTTATTACAAATAGAACACTGATATGGTTTTTCTCTGTGGGCTTCTCTTATGAATTAGATCACAGTTGCTGGTAAAACCATTTATTAGCAAAATAGACACTGATATAAGTTTTTCACCTGTATGGGTTCTTTTATGCTGTGAAAAGACTATCATTGCAGGGAAAATGCTTTATGACAAACAGAACACTGATATGGCTTTTCTTCTGTGTGGGTTTCTTTGTTAATTGCAAGATGACTGTCTGATTAACACTTATTACAAATAGAACATTGAATGGCTTTATCCTGTGTGGTTCTCTCCTATGAATTGTAGTGACTACGAGTTGGTAAAAAACCATTATTAACAAATAGAACACTGATTATGGCTTTTCACATGTGTGGTTTCTATGATTTAAGATTAATTGCTGGTTAAAACCACTTTTATTACAAATGAACATGATAATGGCTTTTCCTCTGTGTGTATTCTCTCATGCTAAATAAGCACTGTGCTGGTAAACCTTTATTACAATAACAGAATACTGATTATGGCTTTTCTCACTAGTTGTGAATTCTTCATGGCTATGAGTATTATTACAGACTCGAATGGTCTCACTCCTTGAATTCTATGTTGAAGCCTGTTGCTGTAAAACCTTATACAATAGAACACTGGTATGGCTTTTCACCGTTGGGTTCTCTCATGAAGTGTAAGATTACCATTGTTGGTAACCCTCTTATTCAAATAGAACATTGATATGGCTTTTTCTCCTGTGTGGTTCTCTATGCTTGTGTAAAATCACGTGCTGGTGGTAACCCTTTATTACAAACAGAGCACTGATATGGGCCTTTCACCTGTGTGAGTTCTATGCTTGTAAAGATGACTGCTGGTGTAACCCTTATTACAAATGAACATTGGATATGTTTTCTCCTGTGTGGTTCTCTTATGTTTGTAAGATCACTGCTGGTGGTAAACCCTTTAATTACAAAAGACACGTGATATGTTTTTTCAACCTGTATGGTTCTCATATGAACTGTAAGATGACTGCTGGTGGTAAACCTTTATTACAAATAAACACTGATATGGCTTTCTCCTGTGTGTGTTCTCCTTATGCTTTGTAAGATGACTGTTTCTTGGTAACCCTTTATTACAAACAGAACACTGATATGGGTTTTTCTCCTGTGTGGGTTCTCATGTGTATATAACAGCCTTGCGCTTGTGAACACTGAACTTAAATAGAACATTGATAGGTTTTTGCCTGGACTCATTTCGCACTTTCTTGATCATCAGTTTGGTTATGTAGCTCTCTTGTGTTAACTGAAACAGATTGAAATGTTGCTGAGTCAGCTTGTTGAAGGAACTAAAGAATCTTCTTTTCCAAAACTTGAACATTTACCTTCCACTCGCTTCATGTTTCTCATGACCTTGTGATTTTTTCTTTCAGAAATTGACTGTAGTTGTACTTTGATTTGGTGTTTCCAGACTTGTACATCTGTCTAGAATTAAAAGAAACAACATACATGGTCTCAAGGAAGCTGTTACATGGCAAATAATCCTGACTACAGTAATCCCTGACCTTTGTTACGCACGTATCACAAAGCACAGCAAATAAATATTTATCGCGATTTCACCCCATCATTCTGCACTTCTACCTCTGACATTTTAGTTGTTACCTCTAAGATTTTAAATAGAGCTCTCTGACATTTTTACCTCTGCACTTTACACCGGATCCTTGACAGTGTGAAAACTAAAATTATCCAAGTTTTGACAATTATCTCTCGTTAATATTGATCTATCCACCACAGGAGGACTTGCAGTTCAAAATAAAGATCAATATAATTTCTTACCTTGCTGTATGAATGATTGTCCTAGACCCATGGGAGCAGGTCCACCTCAATCCAGTCCTCTTTCAGTCTCCTTCTTTTACATGGATGATTGGTATCCTTCACTTTCAGTGATTTACATCTTTTACATACCTTCTGTTGTAATTCTCCTGTGTGAGTTTGGCTGCTAAATTGTATTTTCTGAATGAAATAAAGATGGATGGAAAGAGATGAAAAACAGGAATGCATATGTTTTATTAAAGTAGTAAAATAAGCCTGTATCCTAATTGT
>CALNVZ010001721.1:10980009-10997705 GCA_940671915.1 Paracentrotus lividus
TCTTGTTTTACAAAATATTTGATAACATCACAAAATCTGAGTTGTGATGACAAGCAAAAGGGCACAACAAAGGATCATATGATGGCAAGATTGGTTGCATATACGGATCTACAGGAGGGGTTGAAAATGCTGTTATCCTGTATACAAAAACAAATGTATTAATGCAAAATGAGGCAAGAAAGATATACTTATAAAAACTCTGCACAAAAAGTTCTGCAACTCGACTTTGGTCCATGATAACTTTTCAGGTAAGCTTTAGTTATTCCTGATATTCATACCATTGGAAAGATGGTTTATTCCCCTTTTGATATCATATTTGTAATAATTGTGTCATCCTTCAATCTACCTAATAGCAGAATATGGTGAAAAGTAAAAGGTAAAATATTGATCATATTCAAGTTCCACAACTTGACTTTGTGCAGCTCAGCTCGGAAAACAGCCCAGAGAACCTACTACTAAAAAAAAGGTATCTGCGAAAACAAGAAGAATGAGATGTGAGACATCGTGACATGTTTTTTTTTAGAGAGGGCATCCTTCACAAAGAAGAAAATGGCTTAAGGTATGTACAGTTGAGGCCAGCAGTTTACATACACTCAGGACATTAAATGGAAATGTTACATTTTGTTAGACATCATAAAATAGACTTCAAAAATATTTGTGCTATAACGACATATTTGGTATCAAACAAATGAGTATGTCGTGCTCTTTTATCACACTGGATTATAATCAGGAGCTAAAGAATATTTTGGTGTCATTTTCTTCTCAAAATCTTCACATCTTAGACAAACTTTTATCTAGAACAAAACATTTCAGATTACACCTTTTCTTGTTCGGCGGTGACATATCATAATACAACATGTTATATCATTCATAAATTTGACATTTATATAATGTTATGAAACAATATTTGAAAATGTAATGACTAACAAGAGAATGAATCTGGCAAATATTTTAAATTTTTCTACAAACAAAATTCAACTTAAAATATAATTTACTCCCATCGGAATCCCATTAATGCGAAAGAGTTTGATGTGCTCTTTTATTTCATTTCTAATATTTCGTAGATGTATTAATATATCTGAAGATACATACAACCAGTATATCTTTAATTTTAAAACATTCACCCATGATTAATCTACAAGCCATAGCACCTCTATAAAAGTCAACATTTAAAAAAAGAAATTTTTGTCTACAATTATATGTTCTCTTGTTTGAAATATGGATACTTAATTATTGGTTTCAGAATACATCTGGTTATTCTGCTAATTGCTTTTTTGCACAAACCCATACACACACACACACCCACTCAAACCCACACATATGCACGTACAGAAAAGGGAAAATGTGCGAGAGTGCATGGGTGGCTATGCATGTTTGTGTTTGTGTGTGCATGTGTGGATGTGTATCTTTAATGTGTGATTAAAAATTTTAAATTCGTTCACGGTTTGTTAAATCAACCACTTTATGAAATTGAGATTTCCCAGTTTTTCAAGATTGTTATTTATTTTCAGAGACCCAATTAAACAGGGAGCAAAATATGCTGGGAGGATATAATTCTAACCATACATCCTGAAACCAATGATTAAATGTTCTTATTTCAAACAAGACAACTTCGAAATGATGAGACATTTTTCTGTCTCGCTCAGTGAATAACATTATATGCTCTACAATTCTACATCTCTCTCTTTCTATCTCGGCTCGCTGTGTTCTTTCCTTTCATTTTTTCCGATCCCCTCGTTTCCTTCAAAATTATGATTTTTCATTAACCACTTGGCTGCGGACCACGTAATATTACATGCTTGGCATTTGTACATTCGGCATGGACCATGTAATATTACGTGATCATGCTATTGTCTAGGCTTTGTCCGTTTTGACACATACCCGTACTGTGCAATTAGCTCCATGCAGCAGTCAAGTGGTTAAGCCTTACCTGAGAAACTAAACAATAATTTAAACAATAAAGGAAAAAGATATTCACTAGTTTGGTCCAGTCAGTATAATCACTTTTTACATCATAGTCTATTTTGTACAGAAGACTAGTTAAATGACCATAATCAACGTTTTGATGAGCTTTATTCGTTAAACGCTGCAACAGTAGGTTGACATATTAGTAGGATACATCTTATCATCAAGATTTGCTTTCCAGAAACAAATACATTATACATTGCTGATTGAAGAGCAGGCTGAAGGGAATAAAAACAGCAATTTATGGACTACATGATTAACCATATTAAGTGCCGAGGGTCGTTTTAATCGGCCATTAATAGGCAGCCAAAATGCTAGGGCCGTTATAAAGGGATCAGTATTTAATTGACAAATACTTGTGAATTGGCAGTTCTAGCTTTATGAAATGTAGTCTGGGATTGGCAAACATGTCTGTGTATCAATACAGTAGAAAATAAAATACACCAATCAGAAAATTTGTCTCATTTTTCTTGGGTTTGATGCTTGATTTTGCTGATTCAAAACAAGACTTAACTGCAACGCTGTGATGAGTAAATGTTTGTGTACAATTTCTATGTAAGTGAGTGCATGCACTGTGTCGTTATTGCGCAAAATGTGACTTTAAGAAGAGTTTGAGTGATTATTGAAGGTGATTTTTAAGTTGAATTATCACCCAAAAATTATGAGTAAATACATTGCGAATAAAAAATAATAATAGTGATTGTTTGTTTGCAATCAGTTTTGGATAGTTGGTAATGAGATGGTTGGAGAATCAGGTAGGGGCGCCCTTCTCATAGTGCGCTTCGTTTGAAATTCAAAGAAAAAGAAATTTTATTACCTTCAAAATGATGTATAACATGCCATAATATCCTTTGGGTAAATTATAAGATTCAGCATTGATAAATAAGAATATCAATGGACTGTATTTAGTCCGACATCCTGGCAGTGGTCTATGTGACACTTACACCGTTAAGCACTGTAAAACGTGAAGTAAGTCGACTATGGTCCATACTTCTTCAAACCATTACCATTGCACTGAGCTGACATTAATTAACTAGTCTCTATATCTAATCTTATAAAATTAAACCCATTTTTCTTTTTCTTTTTTCTTCCCGAGGGGGGAGGGGGGAGGAGGCAACTGGCCCCCAAACCATATTCTAGGCACTTTTTCATACATTCTGGCTTTGGATCCACGCCTAACTGTATAGGGAATTTATTACAAATAAACGTTCATTGCGCTTTCTACTGTGGGTTACTATGATTTGCAAGTTCATTTGTCCATCTTACTCCCACTCTTTTCTTATTTACTCTGCTCTCTAAATACGCAAGTCAAACTCCTATTTATTTGTTTTTGTAATATTATTTCTTATATGATTATGTAGAGTTCTAGGGCTCTGAGCCCATCAACCTTTGTTTACGCTGCAGCCCTAACTTATAATTTCAGTGTGTATTGAATTGAATATCATTGTGTAACATGTAATTGTTATATTGTTGTAAATGGAAACCAATAAATCAAATCAAATTAAAGTTGTCTGCTGCTGGTAAACTCTTTACAACACATGATTTCCTCATGAGCAAATTTTAGGTTTTGAAAAATGCTGTTCTAGCCACACCTTTTATTACAAATGGAACACTCAAATCGTTTTTCACCTGTGTGGTACTCACACCTCACTGTTCTGGGTAAACCCTATATTACAAATAGAACACTGATATGGCTTTTCTTCTGTGCGGGTTCTCTTATGAATTGTTAGTTGACTACTGCGGGTAAACCCTTTATTACAAATAGAACCCTGATATAGCTTTTCTCCTGTGTGAATTCTCTCATGAATTGTAACGCCACTGTTGCTGGTAAACCCTTTATTACAAATAGAACACTGATATGGCTTTTCTCCTGTGTGAACTCTCTCATGAATTGTAAGGCCACTGTTGATGGTAAAACCTTTATTACAAATAGAACACTGATATGGTTTTTGACCTGTATGGGTTCTTTCATGCTGTGGAAGATTATCATTAAGGGAAAATGATTTATAACAAACGGAACAATGATATGGCTTTTCGTCTGTGTGGGTTCTCTTATGCTTTGCAAGATTACTGTTCTGGGTAAACACTTTCTTACAAATAGAACACTGATATGGCTTTTCTCCGGTGTGGGTTCTCGTATGAATTGTTAGTTGACTACTGCGGGTAAACCCTTTATTACAAACAGAACGCTGATATGGCTTTTCTCCTGTGTGGGTTCTCTTATGCTTTGAGACTTCACTGTTCTGAGTAAATCATTTATTACAAACAGAGCACTACTATGGCTTTTCACCTGCGTGAGTTCTCATATGACTTGTAAGATTACCACCCTTGGCAAACCCTTTATTACAAATAGAACACATATAGCTTTTCTTCTGTGTGGGTTCTCTCATGAATTGTTAGTTGACTACTGCGGGTAAACCCTTTATTACAAATAGAACACTGATATGGCTTTTCTCCTGTGTGAACTCTCTCATGAAGTGTAAGGCCACTGTTGATGGTAAAACCTTTATTACAAATAGAACACTGATATGGTTTTTCACCTGTAAGGGTTCTTTCATGCTGTGGAAGATTATCATTGCGGGAAAATGATTTATAACAAACAGAACACTGATATGGCTTTTTGTCTGTGTGGGTTCTCTTATGCTTTGTAAGATAACTGTTCTGGGTAAACACTTTCTTACAAATAGAACATTGATATGGCTTTTCTCCTGTGTGAACTCTCTCATGAAGTGTAAGGCCACTGTTGATGGTAAAACCTTTATTACAAATAGAACACTGATATGGTTTTTCACCTGTAAGGGTTCTTTCATGCTGTGGAAGATTATCATTGCGGGAAAATGATTTATAACAAACGGAACACTGATATGGCTTTTTGTCTGTGTGGGTTCTCTTATGCTTTGTAAGATAACTGTTCTGGGTAAACCTTTTATTACAAACAGAACACTGATATGGCTTTTCTCCTGTGTGGGTTCTTTTATGCCTTGTAAGATCACAGTTACTGGAAAAACCTTTATTAAATATAGGACACGGATATGGCTTTTCCCCAGTGTGGGTTCTGATATGATTAGTCAGTTTACCATTGTTGGTAAACCCTTTATTACAAATAGAACAAAGACATGGCTTTTCTCCTGTGTGGGTTCTCTTATGCTTTGTAAGATCACCGCTGGTGGTAAACCCTTTATTACAAACAGAGCACTGATATGGCTTTTCTCCTGTATGAGTTCTCTTATGAATTGTTAGTTGACTACTGTGGGTAAACCCTTTATTACAAATAGAACACTGATATGGCTTTTCTCCTGTGTGGGTTCTCTTATGAATTGTTAGTTGACCACTGCAGGTAAACCCTTTATTACAAATAGAACACCGATATGGTTTTTCTCCTGTGTGAATTCTCTCATGAATTTTAAGGCCACTGTTGCTGGTAAAACCTTTATTACAAATAGAACACTGATATGGTTTTTCACCTGTATGGGTTCTTTTATGCTGTGAAAGATTATCATTGCGGGAAAATGCTTTATAACAAACAGAACACTGATATGGCTTTTCTTCTGTGTGGGTTCTCTTATGCTTTGCAAGATAACTGTTCTTGATAAACACTTTCTTACAAATAGAACATTGATACGGCTTTTCTCCTGTGTGGGTTCTCTTATGAATTGTTAGTTGACTACTGCGGGTAAACCCTTTATTACAAATAGAACACTGATATAGCTTTTCTTCTGTGTGAATTCTCTCATGAATTGTAAGGCCACTGTTACCGGTAAAACCTTTATTAAAAATAGAACACTGATATGGCTTTTCACATGTGTGGGTTCTCTTATGCTTTGCAAGATGACTGTTGCTGACAAACCCTTTATTACAAATAGAACACTGATATGGCTTTTCTCCTGTGTGAATTCTCTCATGAATAGTAAGGCTACTTTTGCTGGTAAAACCTTTATTACAAATAGAACACTGATATGGCACTTCACTTGTATGGGTTCTTTTATGCTGTAAAAGATTATCATTGCGGGAAAATGCTTTATAACAAACAGAACATTGATATGGCTTTTCTTCTGTGTGGGTTCTCTTATGCTTTGCAAGATAACTGTTATGTGTAAACCCTTTATTACAAATAGAACATTGATATGGCTTTTCTCCTGTGTGGGTTCTCTTATGAATTGTTAGTTGACTCCTGCGGGTAAACCCTTTATTACAAAGAGAACACTGATATGGCTTTTCTCCTGTGTGGGTTCTCTTATGAATTGTTAGTTGACTACTGCGGGTAAACCCTTTATTACAAACAGAACACTGATATGGCTTTTCACCTGTGTGGATTCTCATATGAGTTGTAAGATTACCTTTCTTGGTAAACCCTTTATTACAAATAGAACACTGATATGACTTTTCTCCTGTGTGGGTTCTCTTATGCTTTGTAAGATCACTGCTGGTGGTAAACTCTTTATTACAAACAGAACACTGATATGGCTTTTCTCCTGTGTGGGTTCTCTTATGCTTTGTAAGATCACTGCTGGTGGTAAACCCTTTATTACAAAAAGAACACTGATATGTTTTTTCACCTGTATGGGTTCTCATATGAACTGTAAGATGACTGTTCTGGGTAAACACTTTATTACAAACAGAACACTGATATTTCTTTTCTCCTGTGTGGGTTCTCTTATGCTTTGTAAGATGACTGTTCTTGGTAAACCCTTTATTACAAATAGAACACTGATATGGTTTTTCTCCTGTGTGGGTTTTTATGTGCATTATAACAGCATTGCTGCTTGTAAACACTTGATTACAAATAGAACATTGATATGGTTTTTTGCCTGCACTCATTTTGCACTTTTCTTGATCATCAGTGTTGGTTATGAAGCTCTTTTGTTGTACTGAAACAGATTGAATTGTTGCTGAGTCAGCTGTTGAAGGAATACTAAGAATCTTCTTTTCCAAAACTTGAACAGTTACCTTCCACTCAGCTTCATGTCTCTCATGACCTTGCAATA
Organism: Paracentrotus lividus; assembly: GCA_940671915.1. Classification (NCBI taxonomy): domain Eukaryota; kingdom Metazoa; phylum Echinodermata; class Echinoidea; order Camarodonta; family Echinidae; genus Paracentrotus; species Paracentrotus lividus. The sequence goes on from CALNVZ010001721.1 coordinate 10,986,960, forward strand.
TTCTTCCTTCAGAAATATGAGCTGTAGTTGTACTTTGATTTGGTGTTTCCAGACTTGTACATCTGTCTAGAATTCACAAAACAAAAACAGAACAACATTCATGGTCTCAAGATAGTGTTTACAAGGCAATAATCCCGAGTATAGCATTCCGCTGGCCCTTTGTTAAGTATGTGGTCAGAGTATCACAAAGCACTAGCAAATAAAGATTTATCGCCATGTGACCCCATTATACTGTCCTTTTACCCTCTCATATCTTAGCTGTTTACCTCTAAGATTTTAACAGAGCTCCCTGACATTTTTACCTCTGGCACTTTTACATCGGATCCTCGACAGTGGTGACAGCTCGAGTATTATCAATTTTTGACAAATATCTCCGATTTAGCATATGAGGAATTTGAGGACTTGCAATTCAAAATAAAGATAAATGTAATTTGCTTACCTTGCTGTAATGATGATTGTGCTATCTCCATGGGAGCAGGTTCCACCTCAATCCAGTCATCTTTCAAATTCTCTTCTTTGATATGGATGACTTGGTATCCTTCACTTTCAGATGAATTTACATCTTTACACACCTCTGTCATAATTACTCCTGTGTTGAGTTTGTTGCTGGATTGATTTTTCTGAATAAAATAAAGATCAATGAGAAGAGCATGATAAAAACAGGAATGCAAATGTTGTAACCATTTGGCTGCGGACCACCAGATATTACGTGCTTGGCGAGTGTACATTGTGAGCAGACAATGTAATATGACATGCTCATGCTATTGTCTGTTTTGAAGCGCCAGCGCCACTCTGTTCATACCCCTACTGTGCAATGAGCACCTGAATATCAAAATTGAGACTATTGACAACAGATAACGCTATTCCACAGAAATTTTCAACGCTTCTGATTCTAATGTCAACCAGAAGGGCACAAGATAGGACCATATGATGACCAGATAGGCATAAGATTGTTTGCATTGATGGATCTAGGTGTGAAAGCACTGTAACCCATTGTAAAACTAAAAAACCTGAACTTTAAAAAAAAAAAAAAAAAAAAAACACAACACACACAAACAAGCTGTTAAGCTGTTTACTCCTTCTAAACTCTTTATTGCAAACAGAACACAGATATTGCTTTTCACCTGTGAAAATTCTTGTATGTTTTGAATCTACTTAATTGATTTCTGTCATGCACTGATCTTGATCCTCATTGTGGGTCGATATGGAGCTTTCTCCTTGAGATGAAACTGATAAGACTATTTCCAAGTCGGGGTGCTATCTGAATTCGCGGAGACGTCTCTGCGACAGAACAGAAATTTCGTCTCCGCGACGTATTAATAGTATTAGAGACATCTCCGAGACGTATAAATAGTATTCGTCTCCGCGAAATTTCATCTTCGCGACGTATTAATAGTATTAGAGACATCTCCGAGATGTATAAATAGTATTCGTCTCCGCGAAATTTTGTCTCCGCGACGGATAAATAGTATATGAGACATCTCCGCGATGGACGTCTCTAATACTATTTATCCGTCTTGGAGACGAAAATTCTATTCTGTCGCGGAGACGTCTCCGCGAAGTGAGATAGCACCCTCAGCTGTAGAAGGAATACTAAAAATGTTTGCATGCAAAACTTGACCATAATTACCTTCCACTCTGTTTCAGTTGTCTCATGACCTTGCGATGTTCTTCTTTCAGGAAGCTGACCGGTTGTAGCCGTATATTTACTGTTTTTCTCCAGAATATCTAGTATATATTTTAATTTTTAAAGAAAACCGATGAGAAAGAGACAGAAAAAAAATAGTGAAGTACAATTATTGGCAATAGAGTATTTCATAAGGATTTATGGTGGTACAGTCTAAAGGATGAGAGACAATATAAGAGACAAATACAGGTGTACATGTATGTCCTGCAACTATACTGACACTGTATTTACCCAAGGACGTAGAAAGAATGATTTACGAAATGAGTGTCTGTTATTTGTAAAACTTGTAATAAAATGCAATAAGATAATTTGGTAATGTGACGACTCGAGAAATACAAATGTACAAAACTTGTAAGCCGATTATGTACTTGACCATGCAGACATCAAATCAAATAGATTTAGCCCATGAAGATTTAAAAAAAGGTGTTTAGTCCATGAGGTTGGCCTATTACATGTAGACAATCAGAGAAAAGGACCAACTGCTTTTAGGCCAAGTACAAATGTAGATATAAATTATATAGAGCACCTTATTATAACGGGAGTGGACTGTGTACATTGTGAAATATTTAGTATCGGATTGTGAAAAATTAATATACGATTAATCAACACTGAGTAAGTATGGATGCTACACTGTACATGAAATTTCGGTCAAGCTATTTATAATATTCTGAATTAATGAAGAATATTAAACCATTGTGACATTCAGAAGAAAAAAAATTCTTTGGGGAAAATTAATTAATGGTGCATGTTAATTTACATGTATTTGGCAAATGGAGGAAGTCTACAAAATGAAGTAAAATAGGAAACAAACTTGAGCTATAAAATAAACTAGGAGCTATAAAACAAACCAGGCCCTATACACACATCTTTGAAGTACTATGTGTAGTTTTAGTAATCAGTTAAAATTACCTTGTAATTGAGATGATTCAGTTTTTGTCTCTAAATTAACAAGGTCATCTTCTTCATCTATCCAGTCGTCAGAATCTTCTTCTTCCTTTATCAAGTACGTCTGGAGTTGTTCTTCTTCAGGAGGTTCCAAGGTTTTGCCATTGTCTTCATAGTCATCTTCCAAGTTTTCTTCCTTTATGTAGACAATTCGATATCCTCTTTCGGATTGAATCGACTCTTCACAGACCTCTTTTGTGTTTGCCGCCATGATGGTATGAGACGCAACTAAAGGCAAAAAGAAAAATAAATTGGAAATACAACTAAATTCAGTCGGTAATGTTACACAAAAGTCTACATCCCCTGCCCATATCTCCATTTCAATTAGGGGCAGACCTGAGAAGGCCATGATATTTTATTATGTGACATCAGGCTGCGTCTGCTACTGATATTTTTGTAAGATGTTGTACAGATTTCAGGGCACCATAATCTCTGCGATGCTGTCAAAGAAGATGATAGTGACAAATACGTAAAATCAATTGAAAGTATGATGTACATGTATGGGGTGTTAAAAATCGTACAGTAGGTCACATGACACAGTTCACAGCGATATCTTCAAGCTCCGACTGGAGAAGAGATGGGAAAGAGTCTCCACAAAGGTAGGGACCTGAAGGTGAGATGTTCTTCGTGAGCGAAGGGATCACCTTCTCAGAAACGGTCAGGCAGGGAAGCTACTGCCGAATGATGCAACCACTGTAGGCCCGATAATCTGGCTACTACTTCATTTAAAACCAGACGATAGTCTCGAGACAAGTCGGCGCCCGGAGCAGCCAAAAGACCAACCAAGGTCGTTATGAAGCCTGACAGCTTCAAGCTGGTTGCATTAAGGGTCGCGAATTTATGTAAAGACTTGTCATCATTGCAGGCAGGCTTAAGACCAGGAGTCAAAGAGACCCAGTCTACTCTCCGGGGAAAGGGATTTCGGGTCCAAGATATTTCTACAATCTTCGTCCCGAAAGAAATCCTTCTTCACTTCCCTAAGAAATGCGACGGATCGGCTGCAGATTTCTCATAATGAGAAATCAGTTCCCGAGGCAAAGGAACGCCTGGAGAACTAGTTGGCGTGTTCTTAGAGAACATCGAACACTGTTCGGACGATTCCTCAATCGGGAAAAGATCCGGTAAGTATTTCTCAAGCAAGACTCGAGCACTAGAACCCAGTGATTATGCAGGAGGTACCTCAGATGAGAGCCCAGACACCTCAGACGTCCGAGACGTCGAGTCCCACTCAGGGGGGACAGGTGCAGTCTCATCCAACAAAGGACGACGCCAACCCACGATGGGTTCACGTCCCAACGGGGCCCCCAAAGGGGCACCCAAACTCTCAGTAGTTAGAGACTGATGATGGGAAGGACCGGGTGTGACCGCGGTCCTAAACGTCTCTTCCCCCACAACAAAAAATCACACAATCACAATATAAAACGAGATTGCAAACTTACTCTGAATTGGACGTCATCACGGAGATATTTCCTCTTTAGCGTTTCTTAGCGAAAACGCTAACGAGTTGGCCGCTCTTCTGGGTTGCGTTGTGAAGTAATGCTGTGCGCTGCTACCATGAATTTGGTATGAGAATGACGGGGAACTTCCACTTATTCTTTGATCACAGCGAATTTTTTCATCTCGCCCCACATGTTTTGCAATCCTAAAAAAACCACACACCCTTGTCAAGAGGGGGCGCTAGCCACTTTTCGGTTTCGCTGAGACATTGAGTGCCACATTATTGGGGTTTTGTTTTGTGACGCTTCGCATCGCGGGTTTTTCAGTCTGCGCAATCGAAACGCATAGGAAAACCTAGGCAGAAATATTCCACCGTTCTCGGGATATTTTCGAATATTTTCTAATATTTATTTTTTTTTAGATTTTCCCATCGACCGGTGGAACTATCAGCATATATTTTCCGTAGGGGGTCTAAAACGCCTTTCGTGGCTTAAGGTAAGCACTGATTATATGTAAATTACTAAGGTTGATTTTTAAATATTTTATGTTTTTTATTGAATATTGGACCAAAAAATCCATATAAATACTTCAATAAAATCATTCAACTCAAATAGGTTTTTGGGGTTGTAAAATTGATAAAACCCAGGAGCTCAACCCCTGGACCCCACCCGTTAGGGGCGAGCGGCAAGCCGCTCGCTCGTTGGCTATGCCCACCATCTTGTCGACGTCGTTTCCAAAACCCTTTCAGCTTTTTTTCATACTCAATTGACATGTCTGATATTGTGATTGTGTGATTTTTTGTTGTGGGGGAAGAGACGTTTAGGACCGCGGTCACACCCGGTCCTTCCCATCATCAGTCTCTAACTACTGAGAGTTTGGGTGCCCCTTTGGGGGCCCCGTTGGGACGTGAACCCATCGTGGGTTGGCGTCGTCCTTTGTTGGATGAGACTGCACCTGTCCCCCTGAGTGGGACTCGACGTCTCGGATGTCTGAGGTGTCTGGGCTCTCATCTGAGGTACCTCCTGCATAATCACTGGGTTCTAGTGCTCGAGTCTTGCTTGAGAAATACTTACCGATCTTTTCCCGATTGAGGATCGTCCTGAACAGTGTTCGATGTTCTTTAAGAACACGCAACTAGTTCTCCAGGCGTTCCTTTGCCTCGGGAACTGATTTCTCATTATGAGAAATCTGCAGCCGATCTGTCGCAGTTCTTAGGGAAGTGAAGAAGGATTCTCTTCCTTTGTCTTTCGGGACGAAGATTGTAGAAATATCTTGGACCCGAAATCCCTTTCCCCGGAGAGTAGACTGGGTCTCTTTGACTCCGGTCTTAAGCCTGCCTGCAATGATGACAAGTCTTTACATAAATTCGTGACCCTTAATGCAACCAGCTTGAAGCTGTCAGGCTTCATAACGACCTTGGTTGGTCTTTTGGCTGCTCCGGGAGCTGACTTGTCTCGAGACTATCGTCTGGTTTTAAATCAAGTAGTAGCCAGATTATCGGGCCTACAGTGGTTGCATCATTCGGCAGTAGCTTCATCTGATTTCGGATCTGGCAGAGTATTATCCTTCCCCGCCTGACCGTTTCTGAGAAGGTGATCCCTTCGCTCCGCGAAGAACATCTCACCTTCAGGTCCCTACCTTTGTGGAGACTCTTTCCCATCTCTTCTCCAGTCGGAGCTTGAAGATATCGCTGTGAACTGTGTTCATGTGACCTACTGTACGATTTTAACACCCCATACATGTACATCATACTTTCAATTGATTTTACGTATTTGTCACTATCATCTTCTTTGACAGCATCGCAGAGATTATGGTGCCCTGAAATCTGTACAACATCTTACAAAATATCAGTAGCAGACGCAGCCTGATGTCACATAATAAAATATCATGGCCTTCTCAGGTCTGCCCCTAATTGAAATGGAGATATGGCAGGGGATGTAGACTTTTGTGTAACATTACCAGACTGAATTTAGTTGTATTTCCAATTTATTTTTCTTTTTGCCTTTAGTTGCGTCTCATACCATCATGCGGCAAACACAAAAGAGGTCTGTGAAGAGTCGATTCAATCCGAAAGAGGATATCGAATTGTCTACATAAAGGAAGAAAACTTGGAAGATGACTATGAAGACAATGGCAAAACCTTGGAACCTCCTGAAGAAGAACAACTCCAGACGTACTTGATAAAAGAAGAGATTCTGACGACTGGATAGATGAAGAAGATGACCTTGTTAATTTAGAGACAAAAACTGAATCATCTCAATTACAAGGTAATTTTAACTGATTACTAAAACTACACATAGTACTTCAAAGATGTGTGTATAGGCCTGGTTTGTTTTATAGCTCCTAGTTTTTTTATAGCTCAAGTTTGTTTCCTATTTTACTTCATTTTGTAGACTTCCTCCATTTGCCAAATACATGTAAATAACATGCACCATTAATTAATTTTCCCCAAAGAATTTTTTTTCTTCTGAATGTCACAATGGTTTAATATTCTTCATTAATTCAGAATATTATAAATAGCTTGACAGAAATTTCATGTACAGTGTAGCATCCATACTTATCAGTGTTGATTAATCGTATATTAATTTTTCACAATCGATACTAAATATTTCACAATGTACACAGTCCACTCCCGTTATAATAAGGTGCTCTATATAATTTATATCTACATTTGTACTTGCCTAAAAGCAGTTGGTCCTTTTCTCTGATTGTCTACATGTAATAGGCCAACCTCATGGACTAAACACCTTTTTTAAATCTTCATGGGCTAAATCTATTTGATTTGATGTCTGCATGGTCAAGTACATAATCGGCTTACAAGTTTTGTACATTTGTATTTCTCGAGTCGTCACATTACCAATTACTTATTGCATTTATTACAAGTTTTACAAATAACAGACACTCATTTCGTAAATCATTCTTTCTACGTCCTTGGGTAAATACAGTGTCAGTATAGTGCAGGACATACATGTACACTGTATTGTCTCTTATATTGTCTCTCATCCTTTAGACTGTACCACCATAAATCCTTATGAAATACTCTATTGCCAATAATTGTACTTCACTATTTTTTTTCTGTCTCTTTCTCATCGGTTTTCTTTAAAAATTAAAATATATACTAGATATTCTGGAGAAAAACAGTAAATATACGGCTACAACCGGTCAGCTTCCTGAAAGAAGAACATCGCAAGGTCATGAGACAACTGAAACAGAGTGGAAGGTAATTATGGTCAAGTTTTGCATGCAAACATTTTTAGTATTCCTTCTACAGCTGAGGGTGCTATCTCACTTCGCGGAGACGTCTCCGCGACAGAATAGAATTTTCGTCTCAAGCGGATAATAGTATTGAGACGTCCATGCGCGGAGATGTCTCATATACTATTTATCCGTCGCGGAGACAAATTTCGCGGAGACGATACTATTTATACATCTCGGAGATGTCTCTAATACTATTAATACGTCGCGAAGATGAAATTTCGCGGAGACGAATACTATTTATACGTCTCGGAGATGTCTCTAATACTATTAATACGTCGCGGAGACGAAATTTCTGTTCTGTCGCAGAGACGTCTCCGCGAATTCAGATAGCACCCCGACTTGGAAATAGTCTTATCAGTTTCATCTCAAGGAAAAGCTCCATATCGACCCCAATGAGGATCAAGATCAGTGCATGACAGAATCAATTAAGTAGATTCAAAACATACAAGAATTTTCACAGGTGAAAAGCAATATCGTGTTCTGTTTGCAATAAGAGTTTAGAAGGAGTAAACAGCTTAACAGCTTGTTGTGTGTGTTTTTTTTTTTTTTTTTTTTTTTTAAAGTTCAGGTTTTTAGTTTTACAATGGGTTACAGTGCTTTCACACCTAGATCCCATCATGCAAACAATCTTATGCCTATCTGGTCATCATATGGTCCTATCTTGTGCCCTTCTGGTTGACATTAGAATCAGAAGCGTTGAAAATTTCTGTGGAATAGCGTTATCTGTTGTCAATAGTCTCAATTTTGATTTCAGGTGCTCATTGCACAGTAGGGGTATGAACAGAGTGGCGCTGGCGCTTCAAAACAGACAATAGCATGAGCATGTCATATTACATTGTCTGCTCACAATGTACACTCGCCAAGCACGTAATATCTGGTGGTCCGCAGCCAAATGGTTACAACATTTGCATTCCTGTTTTATCATGCTCTTCTCATTGATCTTTATTTATTCAGAAAAATCAATCCAGCAACAAACTCAACACAGGAGTAATTATGACAGAGGTGTTAAAGATGTAAATTCATCTGAAAGTGAAGGATACAAGTCATCCATATCAAAGAAGAGAATTGAAAGATGACTGGATTGAGGTGGAACCTGCTCCCATGGAGATAGCACAATCATCATTACAGCAAGGTAAGCAAATTACATTTATCTTATTTGAATTGCAAGTCCTCAAATTCCTCATATGCTAAATCGGAGATATTGTCAAAAATTGATAATACTCGAGCTGTCACCACTGTCGAGGATCCGATGTAAAAGTGCCAGAGGTAAAATGTCAGAGAGCTCTGTTAAAATCTTAGAGGTAAACAGCTAAGTATGAGAGGGTAAAAGGACAGTATAATGGGGTCACATGGCGATAAATCTTTATTTGCTAGTGCTTTGTGATACTCTGACCACTGATACTTAACAAAGGCCAGCGGAATGCTATACTCGGATTATTCCTTGTAAACACTATCTTGAGACCATGAATGTTGTTCTGTTTTTGTTTTTGTGAATTCTAGACAGATGTACAAGTCTGGAAACACCAAATCAAAGTACTACAGCTCATATTTCTGAAGGAAGAATATTGCAAGGTCATGAGAGACATGAAGCTGAGTGAAGGTAACTGTTCAAGTTTTGGAAAAGAAGATTCTTAGTATTCCTTCAACAGCTGACTCAGCAACAATTCAATCTGTTTCAGTACAACAAAGAGCTTCATAACCAACACTGATGATCAAGAAAAGTGCAAAATGAGTGCAGGCAAAAAACCATATCAATGTTCTATTTGTAATCAAGTGTTTACAAAAGCAGCAATGCTGTTATAATGCACATAAAAACCCACACAGGAGAAAACCATATCAGTGTTCTATTTGTAATAAAGGGTTTACCAAGAACAGTCATCTTACAAAGCATAAGAGAACCCACACAGAGAAAAGAAATATCAGGTTCTGTTTGTAATAAAGTGTTTACCCAGAACAGTCATCTTACAGTTCATATGAGAACCCATACAGGTGAAAACATATCAGTGTTCTTTTTGTAATAAAGGTTTACCACCAGCAGTGATCTTACAAAGCATAAGAGAACCCACACAGGAGAAAAGCCATATCAGTGTTCTGTTTGTAATAAAGGTTTACCACCAGCAGTGATCTTACAAAGCATAAGAGAACCACACACAGGAGAAAAGTCATATCAGTGTTCTATTTGTAATAAGGGTTACCAAGAAAGGTAATCTTACAACTCATATGAGAATCCACACAGGTGAAAAGCCATATCAGTGTTCTGTTTGTAATAAAGGTTTACCCGCAGTAGTCAACTAACAATTCAAAGAGAACCCAACACAGGAGAAAAGCCATATCAGTGTTCTCTTTGTAATAAAGGGTTTACCCGCAGGAGTCAACTAACAATTCATAGAGAGACCCACACAGGAGAAAAGCCATATCAATGTTCTATTTGTAATAAAGGGTTTACACATAACAGTTATCTTGCAAAGCATAAGGAACACAGAAAAAAGCCATATCAATGTTCTGTTTGTTATAAAGCATTTTCCCGCAATGATAATCTTTTACAGCATAAAAGAACCCATACAAGTGAAGTGCCATATCAGTGTTCTATTTGTAATAAAGGTTTTACCAGCAAAAGTAGCCTTACTATTCATGAGAGAATTCACACAGGAGAAAAGCCATATCAGTGTTCTATTTGTAATAAAGGGTTGTCAGCAACAGTCATTTGCAAAGCATAAAGAGAACCCACACATTGAAAGCCATATCAGTGTTCTATTTTTAATAAAGGTTTACCGGTAACAGTGGCCTTACAATTCATGAGAGAATTCACACAGAAGAAAAGCTATATCAGTGTTCTATTTGTAATAAAGGGTTTACCCGCAGTAGTCAACTAACAATTCATAAGAGAACCACACAGGAGAAAAGCCGTATCAATGTTCTATTGTAAGAAAGTGTTATCAAGAACAGTTATCTTGCATAAGCTGAAACCCACACAGAAAAAGCCATATCAGTGTTCTGTTTGTTATAAAGCATTTTCCCGCAATGATAATCTTTCACAGCATAAAAGAACCCATACAGGTGAAAAACCATATCAGTGTTCATTTGTAATAAAGTTTTACAGCAACAGTGGCTTTAATTCATGAGAGAATTCACACAGGAGAAAAGACCATATCGTGTTCTATTTGTAATAAAGGTTTACCTGCAGATGGTCAACTAACAATTCATAAGAACCCACACAGGAGAAAGCCATATCAGTGTTTCTATTTGTAATAAAGGGTTACCCACAGTAGTCAACTAACAATTCATAAGAGAACTCATACAAGGAGAAAGCCTATCAGTGCTCTGTGTAATAAAGGGTTTACCACCAGCGGTATCTTATCAAAGCATAAGAGAAACCCAACAGCGAAGAAAGCCATGTCTTTGTTCTATTTGAAAAAGGG
>CALNVZ010001721.1:11019077-11029784 GCA_940671915.1 Paracentrotus lividus
GCCGGCTGGCCACCCTGGATACGTGCCTGAGATCCATCAAAGTTCTGCAAAGTTTTTTTTTCACCCAATCGTGTAGGAAGTCCCATCGGTGGCGGGAAAAAAAATGTTTGAGTGATAAAATTAAGACACCTATATACGAGACTAACGCTCTCTCGAGAGAAAAATTCTTTTTCCTGCAAGATCCCACACGGAGAACACACCTACGCAAACCGGTGAGCTTTTTCCCAGTTTTTTAAACATTTTTTTAAAATAAAAAAAGTAAGATATATCCTAGGCATATAATATAGAGCTACAGTACCGCCCTAAAGTTAATGTTACCTGTTTAAACACTCCCTCAAACCTTCCATTCGCTTTGTGTGTAAGAATCGTCTGAGTGTGTAAACAAGTAACATTAACTTTAGGGCGGTACTGTATATCTCAACTTTTTATATAGGACACATTTTGAATAGTATACACGTCTGATGATTTAAAAAAGGCAGAAAAATTGTGCTTTTCAGGGGCGAGCGTCCGCCGTGTATAGCTACTTGGCGGTGCAAGGTCAATAATAATTGACCATGCATTACGTGTAAGTGGTGTGGGCAGCACGTAGAAAAGTCTACAAGTTCGCTTTTGCAGAGCTAGAGAACAATGCATTTTGATTGTTGGGCCGCTCTGATTAGCTATCGCGCGGAGCTCCGCCTCCTGGTTGCGATGACTGAAGTGCGTTGACCGTAACTGAACAATGCAATTCAGCTGTACCTGATAAAGACCGCTTTGTCGTGCGCGCTGTCAATCATAACCAAAGTGGACCCATTTCGCAAGAAAAACTGCAAGACTCGACTTCACAAAAGGTTAAGCGTAGACCCACTCTTTCAATATTTTTTAGAATAAAGAAGAGAAATATAAAAAGGAACTTCAACAGTTCAACGAATCCACTGTCGGACTACGCCCAACATTTGAAATCGTATAAAGAAATGAGGACTTACAAAAAAAATAAATGATGAATCTAAATTTTATCGTGACTATTGTTCATTGGAAGGCATAATGGTAGTGTATTTCATATGCTAAACGTGATCATTCGAGCGTCGTACATAAATTATTAAATTATGGAGTAAACATTTCTAACGTTACGTGGGCAGTGCACACGCGATTGTGAGGGTATGGGTCTATACACAAGAATGCTGCAGCTTTTACGTTAGTCAAAAGTAAAACTTACGTTAACGCCTGTGTACTTGGCTGTATCTTCGAAATTCCTTAAAACATGACCAGAGTAAGTATTACTTTAGCTTTCAGATCGTTGTTCATATCGATGTCCTTCCAAAATGATGAAGATTCAGGTGCATATAGCTGGTCATCTTTTGTTGGGTCGACAGAAAAGAAAATAAACATCCTTTTGTCTATTGGTTTGTCCACACCGTAGATGGCGGTGAAGCACTAACAAACACCACCAAAATTATGATATCGCCGACCAGGTTGGAGGTCTAGGGGGCGTTTCACGAAACCGTCATAAGTCTAACTTCTTGACTAAATCGGAGACAGTGAACAACTTGTCAACAAGCGGGTTCCACGAAGCCCTCTCTGACGTAAGATCGAGGACAACAAGCTGACTAAATAAGCTCCGAACCTGTCATATCTTTTGGAGAGCGCTGATACGTCAATCAAACGCAATTTATGGCAAGCGATTGGTTTGGGCGAATTGTATTTGCCGCGACAATCTCGATTTTCTCATTTTTGTTCATACAAAATGTGACAACCTCAGGATTTTGGTCTAATATGCAGAAAATAAATGGTTGTTAACAATTGAGTGCTTTTTATATCCAATAAAGAAATAATATCTAGTAATATATCCAATCAAGAAATAATATTGAGTAAATTGCAAAAGCATTATTTAGCCTACCATAAAGCTATATAAAGAGACCCGCAGAGACTACGTTGGTAGTTAAAATCGATCTATTAGTCCCAAAATAAGTAATTTTGAATATATATTTTTTTAATTACAATGCACTATTGATTTCTTTGTGTCAGCAAACAGAAAATTTAGGAAAAACCTCAATCTAGCTCCATTTTTAGCTAGCATACATTTTTTATAGTCTGATTTACGAAACTATCAAATTAGCGCATCCGGGGGTATCCATCTCATGTTCTGACGTGGTCTTATTAATTTCATGATTGACACCTTCTAAATATACGCAGTAAGGAACATTGTGCGTTAATACACATTATATAAATTATACATAATTTTATGAGTTTTCATACTGTTATTGACCGATTTTATCAGTTCATGCTTCCCATTTTTTCATTAAATGCATTATTATTAATTTTATTTACTTCATAGATTATTGCTGAATTAAAGGAAACAAGTACCCAAGGAAAATCATTTTTTTATAGGAAAGAGCATAATGAGAGGAGCAATTTTTACATCAAAATCGGTTATAAAATAAGAAAGTTATGGAAGTTAATTTGAAAAGTCTTGTTGTAACTTTTATGGTAATATCCTGAAATTGGCAACATCTGCTTGAAAATGGCCGATTTAATTCGTTTTGTACACAAATTTTAAGATTTTCCCCATTTACTTTCAAAATATGCTTTTATTTATTTAGGCCTATTTCTGAGCTCAAAATATGTCATGGGAAAATATATTTCACAAAACATATGTGAAGATTAATCGCCATATTTTTAAAGAAAATGGGGAAAATCTGAAAATTTGAGGACACGTACCCTAAAAGTTACGAGACTTTTCAAACTGCCATAACTTTCTTATTTTATAACCGGTTTTGATTAGACTTTTGCTACTCTGATCATGCTCTTTCCTATAAAAGTGATTATTTCCTAGGGTAGGCCTACTGGTTTCCTTTAATAAATGTGTGTGTGGGTGTGCGTAGTTGCATATGTGTTTGTAAGAACTTGTGCAGGGCCGTCGCCAGGGGGGTGCGGAGGGTGCGAACGCACCCCCCTTCAGACAAAAAAAAAAAAAAAAAAAAAAAAAAAAAAAAAAGCAAAAGAGAAGAAGAAGAAGAGATAGAGAGAGAAAAAGAGGGGTGCGAAAAGGAGCAAAAAAAAACAACAAAACAACAACAACAAAAAAATATGTATAGGCTATAAATTATAAGGTCTATAATGTTCGTCGCCGGGGGAAGGGTGCGGTGAGTGCGGGAGGGGGGGGGGTTACTAATCGGGGCCACTTGTTTTGGAAGTGATAGCGTACGTATATAAAGATCTATATTTTGCTCTACCGCTCTTTCTTTGGACATCATTTCCCAGCAGCCGACCCGTATTCCCCAAATTTTCTTTTCAAATAGAATTACAAATAAATTTGATAATTTTCTAAAGAAATTGTATTTTTATTTCATTTCATTTTTAAATCCAAGCGCGCTCTCCTATGATTATCAACAGTCTCAGGAAATCATATGCTTTTGTCAATCAGTTGAAAAATAAGTTTTAACTGCCCTGCGTTCAGGTCATTATAACGGAAAATTTGGAGCATGCATGTACAAAATGTTTACGTTATATAAACTTTAAAATATAAAACAAACAAAAGAAAATGATAAATACTTCATGTTCAGTTCTCTATATAGGTACATAAATATTTCCGCTAGCGCTTCGCGCTCGAAAAAATAATAATGCATTTAATGAAAAAAATGGGAAGCATACTCGATGCCATTATAAATTATTGACTGCAGTGATGAATGAATGGTGTGTGAATGTGTGGGTGCGTGTGTGTGTTTTAGCGACGTATTTTTAATTCTTTTTTGAAAGTGGGGCCCAAAAAAGTAAAATTAATAAATCACAAATTATCAGATGCATGGTTATTTTCTGGACCCCCCCCCCCCCCCCCCCCTATGGAATCGGATGTTTTCTACAGAACAGAACAGGTCGATTGGGATGCGGTCGGATGTTCCCATATTTCTCTTCTTGTTTTCAATGTAAGAAAATAAAAAATGACAAAGAAATTAGACTCCACCTGGCTCGGCGATATTATAATTTTGGTGGTGTTTGTCAGTGCTTTACCGCCATCTACGGTGTGGGCAAACGTACGTACGTAGACAAAAGAATGTTTATTTTTTTCTGTCGACCCAGCAAAAGATGACCAGCTTTATCACTATATGCACCTGAATGTTCATCATTTTGCGAGGACATCGATATGAACAACGATCTGAAAGCTATAGTAATACTTACTCCGGTCATGTTTTAAGGGATTTTGAAGATACAGCCAAGTACAGAGGCGTTAACGTAAGTTTTACTTTCGACTAACGTAAGAAAAGCTGCAGCATTCTTGTGTATAGACCCATACCCTCACAATCGCGTGTGCACTGCCCACGGAGAAAAGTTCCTCCATAATATAGTAATTTATGCATGACGCTCGAATGATCACGAATTAGCATATGAAATACACTACCATTGTGCCTTCCAATGAACAATAGTCACGATAAAATTTAGATTTGTCATTTATTTTTTTGGTAAGTCCTCATTTCTTTATGCGTTTTGAAATATTGGGCGTACGTCCGACAGTGGATTCGTTGAAGTTCCTTTTTATATTTCTCTTCTTTATTCTAAAAAAATATTGAAAGAGTGGGTCTACGCCCAACCGTTTTTTGAAGTCGAGTCTTGCAGTTTTTCTTGCGAAATGGGTCCAATTTGGTTATGATTGACAGCGCGCACGACAAAGCGGTCTTTATCGGGAACAGCTGAA
Organism: Paracentrotus lividus; assembly: GCA_940671915.1. Lineage (NCBI taxonomy): Eukaryota > Metazoa > Echinodermata > Echinoidea > Camarodonta > Echinidae > Paracentrotus > Paracentrotus lividus. Next base: position 11,023,747 of record CALNVZ010001721.1, read on the forward strand.
TCGCGTTGTTCAGTTACGGTCAACGCACTTCAGTCATCGCAATCGGGAGGCGGAGCTCCTCGCGATAGCTACCAGTAGCTAATCAGAGCGCCCAACAATCAAAATCCATTGTTCTCTATTTCTGTAAAAGTGGAATGGTAGACTTTTTTCCGTGCTGCCCACACTTATTATGCATCACTTGCATTGTCAATTCAACATAAGTAGGTACCCCCACAAACGCAAGATGGCTCTCTCGCGCACACATGCAAATTCATACACAAAAATCGGTATCTCGAGAACAAAAGACACTTCCGATATCGCCTGGGAAAAGTGAATGCAGCGCCTTGGTTTTCGGGAGTTTTTTTTTTTCGATTTTGTAATGGCCCCAGAATTATTGATTATCTATAACTCGTGTCTACGAGTGTAACAAACGGAAAAAGTCATTATCAACCTCCTAAACCCAGAAATTTTCCCCTGAAAATGTAACGAAGTGCTAGTACTCATTTTGAGGCATTGTTATCAAAACTTACCTTGTTTTTCCCCCTAAATTTTGAGTGGCAAAAAATGTCTTTAAAAAAATAGAAAGATGTTTTTTTTTCCCGGCCCTCGGCACATCATAAAGGTCATCATGTATTGGCCATAGGGGTAGGGTTCAGTGCCTAAATCGGGCTGCATCAATTCCGCCCTTTTTTTTTCTCTCTCGTAGACTTTTTTTTTAGGAGGGGGGGGGTGCATGGACGTAGTACTATTCTTGTGCATGTGGCCAGAAGAGCTTTAGTCTTGTTTACTTTACTTTGTTTACACTTAATTTCCTTTTTCCTTTGTCGATCTCCCCAACTTTTTTTTTTTTTTAAGGGGTGCGACAAGATATTTTCGTCATGGGGGCCCAGAGGAGCTTGGCCTTTTTTTTTTGTTTGCGAAGACTTTTTTTTTTTTTTTGCGAAGCGACGATTTTTTAGGGGTGGATGGAGGGGGTGGGGCCGGGAGGCTGGTGGTTGACGAGATGTTTTGGTAATGGGGGGCGGAGGAGCTCAGTGTTGTTTACTTTACTTTGTGCTTTTAACTTCTCTTAATAATATCTGTTATTTCTTCATGTGTTTTGTAAATAAATTAAACTTGAATTGGAAATATATTTAACTGGTCTTTGTCTCTGTTTTAATTGTAATTCATTTTCTTTTTAAACAATGTATAATAAATCTAAGCCATTCATTGGGGAGGGCGACAATGGGTAGGAAATTGAGGCCTACAATTGCCCCTAGTAAATCGGATAGGAATTTTGGCTTATTACCCCGCCACCCCCCCAAAAAAAAAATAATATATAAAGCAAAAAAAATGGAATTAATGAAACATCATTGGTTAAATAAGATGAATTTAAAAAACAAAAAATCATGACAATGAAAAAAACTAAAAGCAAAAAACAAAAAAAAATACAACCAAAAGAAGAAGAAGAAAAAAAAGGATCATTATAGTATTTAAATGAGGGGCAGGGAGGGGGGTTCAGCCATATTTTCTTCAGTCCAAACATGCCAACACAAAGAATTACATACATTCGTGATTTTTAGCATGTTCAGCGCCACCCCGCCGTGATATAGCAGTACACAGAAAATAACACACAGCACAACTTGGGACCCAGCCCCTTCACTTTAAAAAATTAGAAATCACCAGGTCTCTCTACCTCATAGCTTTAAAAACAATAAACAAAACTTTTGTTAATATTATATTATTATTTTATTATTACTAGGCCCTACTAGTTTTTCATTCTATTCGCGAGTGAATCAAAAGCTAATCATCCTAACAACAAATTAAACAAACAAGGTAACTACTGTTGCCATGTCACAGTCGACTCGTAACGGAGACATCGTTGAAATGCAAGCTTTCGACAAAAGAGGGCGGCACAATTTATTCCGCCATTCAATTACTTGCGCCATTTGTGCAGTGGAATCAGTGGCAGAGATGTACATATATAGCGGTTGAATACTAAATTTTACTACTTTGAGGACATTAGGGAGCAGTGGTCAAGGAAAGGAAATAAGGAGAAGAAGATTGCCAACAATTCGGTAAGTGAATTTTCCATGTTTTTTTCATATTGTTTATTTGCTGAATCTTTTGAGTACGACTGTGTTGATGTTTCGTACGTGGTCCCCTCTATGGTAGTCTCGGTAATTTGATTACGGCTCCACTGCACGCGTGGAAACAATTAGATTTTAGAGGCATAGAAATGGCTTGTCAAAGTAACAGTCAAACGGTCCTCCTTTGATTTTTCCGTGAATTTCTTTCGTTTTCCGCGCGTGCGGGGGCATGTCCCGTGCCTGCTGTACAGTAGCCCGATCGTAACAGAGCTCACTATGTTGCGTGCGCACATGATGATCGTTTGACTATCGATAGCTCATGCAGAGACGGCTTTCTCATTGAAATTTTCAACACGGCAAGTGGGCTGTTTTAGCTGGTTTTTTGCGCATACCGAGATTTTAAAGTGAGTTTTATGGCATGTACATGTTAAATGAAACATTGAACTATTTTTTAATGTATGATTTGTGACTGTCAGAGCATTTTTGCTTTTGATCTGGGAGTACCTAACATAAGGGCACTCATGCACTACACTCGGATGATATCATCCTCATGCCCTTTTCCATTCAAGTCTCGAGCGAGATGACAACAGAAAGAAAACAAACTTTAATTTATCAACTTCTAACAACTTTAATTGTTATTTAATGGGCTCTTAACATTTGTAAAGGGCAAGTCCAAGCTATTTTGCAACTCTGTCCCACGCGTTACTGACGAATAATTTACCATAACTTAATTATGAAATGATATGTCTCAATCATTTTTTATTTTGCGGGTAAAGGTACAAAACCCTTCCCCAAAACTTGAAAAATAATCGAGATGCATCATATCATTATTAAGTTATGGTAAATTATTCATCAGTAACGCGTGGGACAGAGTTGCAAAATAGCTTGGACTTGCCCTAAAGGCATTGATATTGTAATGTCATGAATGTAGGGAGACCTTTTACTGCGGCAGCCCATACACGAAGTGTACGGGCTGCGAGTTATTAGCATCAGAACATGAGGTGCCTTCCCTTTTCCAGACAAGAATGTCAAAATTATGGAATAAAAGATGGACAAACCTATTTCATTTATTGTACTTACAATACTAGCCGGATGTCTATCCTCATTTTTTATGATGATCATAAAGCGAAAAAAATGGCATCAGAATTGCTGTTACAGTGTAGTTAAATGAGTCACATTCGCGTTGATTAGTTTGCAACACGCATGCGCAACATCGGCAGCAGCTATATACTAGGGATCGCAGCCGCCTAGCGTTTATGACATCTGCATATCTATCGCTATGTTAAATTCACGGCAGTTATTTCCCCTTTTTCTTGGAAGATCAAATCGTTTTTAATTTCATATTTTTTTTAATATTCATTTTTGACATAGATCTCTTTATTTTTTTCCCGACATTTTTTTGTTGTTTCCTCTGGCTTAAATATCTTCTCATTGCCAATATTTTTGTCTGTTCTTTTCATTTTTTTTTATGTTTATTTTTATATATTTTTTTATATGTAAATTTTATTTCAAGTTTCATAATCCTGACACAACCCCTTTTTTTCATTAAAATTTTTTTTTTTTTAGATAGGTCTCAACATTGTTGTTGTTGTTTTGCTTGTTTGTCATTGTCCTCCCACTTTTCCAAATAATCTTGTGATTGTTTTTTTTTTCTTGCTTTCTTCTTTATTTCATTTTTTTTTTAGTCTGACCCTCATGTAACCTAGATGTAAAACCCCTTATACCATCATCATAGTTTTATTTAAAAATAATTTATTAGACATCAACATAAATACAACAAGTACAAGATAGTTTAGTCTATAAAACATTCCTCTGTATAATTACACTTATTGAAAGCATACAAATACAATAAAAAATTTGGTTATATTTCCTTTAACATTCGATCATACAATAAACATTAGAATATCTTGGAAATTAAACTTATAAGAACTCATAAATTTCACATACATGTTATATGCCCTACTTTGAGATTCAATTCAATTCAATTAAAAAATGGTTCATTAATTAAAAAAAAAAAAAAAAAAAACGTCTTGCAGCCAGAAGCTGAATAAAAACATGTGTAAAATAAATAACACAGTTAATTTGAAGTTATACAGATCACAATTTCCTTTTCTCTTGGAGGGTATAGTGCACGTGGCCATGCGTTATGAGGTGGGCCCTTTTCTGTTACAACCCAAGTTTTCCAAGGAATTGTACCGTTTTTATTCAATCGAATATTCTTCTTACATTTGACATCTCATACCTAGAAAAGTATACATATTCTGAAAGAGAATTGTCTGAGGAATCCAAAAATACTATCAGAACAGGGATATGGAGAAGTCATATGGAGTTACAGAAAGAGGCCAACATGTCGAAAACGGTCTGGAAACAAGTACTTCTCGGAAAAACGAGTTCACACATGGAAACACAAATTTACGCCTAATAACAAACAAGACCCATGCAATATTTGAACCCTCAGAGGTCATGACTTTCCACACCAATGTATAACTTGTTATGGGTAAGGCTCTTTTAAATAATTTTGCGCGATCATCTTTTCAGCGCAAATTTCTGATAGGAAATTTTGGGTAAATGTAGTGTTACAACTGAGTATGCATGATTTACTTCCAAAATATGACTCAGTTTTGTCTTAAACCTATTTGAAGTTATACTAGGGTTACATGACTATACTGCAAATACTTACTACAATAAATATATCTACATGTACAGTGCTTATTTAAAACAATTACTTTGATCTGGTTCATGTTTGAGCGATGTCAATTCGACAGTGCAAGGTATCTGCTGAGATGATCTACCTGTTGGGATAAAGCATCATTGCAAGCCAATGCAGTGATGTCAAGTTTGTAAAAATGTAGAAGACAATACAATTAATTTGAAATTTAGGATTATACCGTAAAAAAATGCAGGTCATGTACCTCCTTGAAGTGATATTCATGCATTTAAATGTAGGTCCATGGCGTTGAAATTTCTAAATGCTTTAAAGGGAAGTTCACGCCGGAATTTTATTGGTCTTAAAAAAATGAGAAAAATAAAAGAAAAATATGAGTGAAGGTTTGGAGAAAATCGACCAAAAAATTATGAAGTTATGATATTTCAAAGTTTTGATTTTGTGACGTCACATGCGAGCAGATCTCCTAGTGTTGTGTAGTGTAAATTCCATAACAATGTCATTTTTTTTATTCAAAAATAAATTAATATCATGATCACAGTGCGGTGATGTACGCTCAACATCATTTTAATGATACAATGATATATGAATTGCCCATTCCTTTATCAGAACTGACAAAAAGACAAATTTATGGAATTTACATACACAACCACATGGGAGAGCTGCTCGCACGTGACGTACACAATCAAAATAACTTTCTAATATTATACTTCGCTCTAATTTTGGTCGATTTTCCAAACTTTCGCTAATATTTTTTTATTATTTTTCTTCATTTTTAAGACCAATAAATTCCAGGGTGAACTTCCCCTTTTACCATATGTCTCTGCAAAGTAGCTGTTTTTGGGTGGTTGGATTTGCTGTGCATCATCAATATAACTCAATCCAATTATTACATAGTTCGCTTTTGTTTTGTGTAAACGACAGCATAGGTAAATGGTAGTGAGAAATTAAACATGTAGGCTGAATAATAAACCATGTCTTAGCATCAACATATTTTACTTCACTTTGTGAATCGTAGAAATACGTGACGACCACAATCTAGCTGACAAGTTAATTCGCATTATTTTTACTGATGTTTATCTATTATTAATTAGATTGATTTAACTTAATTAGCCTAATTAGGTATCTGATTTCATATTTTACACCACTGTTACTATCAGATTGATTAATGGATTCCAATTTAACTGTCTTATGTTAGATTTTATTGATGTTAAAACCTGATTTTATTAATGCAAAGAAATTTATGCTCCTTCCTCCTCATGCTCCTCCTCCTTCCAGCCGAGCGGTGGCAAAAGAATGGCTACTGTCAAGTTAATTAATTGCCA
>CALNVZ010001721.1:11029809-11044017 GCA_940671915.1 Paracentrotus lividus
AAAAAGAGAGAGATTCCTCCTCCACCCACCGTGCAAAAATGGCATATCTGTCCAAGTTTAATTAATTGTCAAATTACGTTGTAAATGAGTGCACCATTGGATATTATCTTCCGTATAATATTAAGTTATTGGCAGATATATTTCTTCACAAATGGTCACCATTAAATATACTCCAGTATGGCACATGTATTTAAAATTTAATATACTATCATTTGTTCATGATTTGTGCTTGTCGCGCTAAATAGTAATACAGCACCAGCCTATAGCTGGGGCGCCCAGTTTTAAAACACATGGCCACATAAGTACAATCAGATATTCAATTGGGCAGTGTTATGAATAGGCCTACAGTTGGGATATAACAAGTTGTTGTTGTTGTTGTTCGTTGTGGGTCTATTTCACACCCAATTGCTCTCTTTGGTGGTCACTTGGTATTATTATCACTTGGTTTATAATCTGCACTATAACAAAAAATATTCAATAAAAAAAAACAACAACAAAACAATGAAATTAGAAAAAAAGAAAAACATAAGAAATTAATTTTTAAAACTGTTATATATAGGAAAATAGTTTTCTTTCTTTTTTTTCCAAGTAAATTGTTGAGAATATCAGAGAGCGTATTTATTTAACCAAATATTAGATTATTGGAGGCCATTTAAAGTTATTTGGAATTATTACCTGTATGAGGCGTTTTGGAGACAAGATAGAAGCGGGTATTTGTCTGCCTAATTGATTTGGATAACAAAAATTACGTCACAATGGCTCAGTTGTACGACAACGGGCCGTAATATTCATACACCCCACCTCTGCGATTCCCTATCGGGTTTGTGTACAAAATTGCCGGTCCGTAATATCCATATTTTGCCTGGTCGGGGTCCTACGCGTAATTGTAATTAGATGATGCGCGTTAAGGTACAAAGAGTAAGACAATGGATACGCACAGAAACATTATTGCGTCACAATGGTTTAGTATCATGTGAAAAAATACTCGCCTGAATAACTACGTCACAATGGTTCAATTCAGAATGCTGAAGAAACAAAGAAAAGAAAAACATCCCAGGACAAATACTTAGTACCCAGTTTAAATCAAGCAAACTTATTTTATTCTTTTTAAAATGTGGCTAATTGAGGTTAACAGGTAATAATAATAATATTGACTGGCTTTACAATCGGGAGATACCTCCTATATTTCCCTCACAAGACCCATATTGCCCTCGTCTGCGCCTCGAGGCAATATGAGACTTTGTTTGGGAAATATCTGCGGTATCTCCCTCAAGGCCAGTCAATATTATATAAATATCTTCTTCTTCTTGGGTCAAGTAATTCTTTCCCCACACCTCTTGATTGATCCTGGTTCGGTTAACAGCTTTCCTCTAAAGTAATTAGACTAACAAAAAGAAAGTATGTATTATATATAAAGTATATAGCAAAAAGAATACATATTGTGTTAGGAAACAAAATTAAAACAATATATATAGTAAACAAATGAAAAAATAAAAATTAATGATATAAAACATTAAATCATGGGTGATGGTACATGCCAATTTTCATTGAGATTGGCGAGTCAACAACACAGATCTGAAGAGATGAATGAGTGCCTGCAGTCCCCATACTCCCCCCCCCCCCAAACCTCCCAGGCCAGACCTATAGGGCCTTTAAAACTAGGCTATACATTCATAATGAATTTAAATATTAGCTTAATTATCTTTCTTATTGTAACTGCTCATCTTACCAAGAAGTTAACTTGAGTATATAGTTTGCCCCTGATAGGGAGTTCTACTCACAATAACGGATCCTCAAAAATATGCGGTAGAATGGATTCATTGAAATTGTATGTTTGAATCACCATAACTCCATAACGAATGGTCGGATTTCCAAATTTTTTTTTTCTTTAAATTTCTCTTATCAATACCTTTAATTTGAGGTATCATTTGTTTACTATATATATATATATTGTTTTAATTTTGGGGTAATATAGCTATATGCATACATACTCTACATGCTAGTATTTTGACAGAGATCGGAGGAGACTCTGAAATGGACTGAAAATACAAGATTTCTTCAAGTGCACACAATTTTTTAGGAATATCTGATTTGCATCTAGTCTGTTTAGGTAAGTGACATTACATGAATTATATTTTTGCTATATTTTACCGATTCTTAGTGGTATTTTTAACCATTCCAAATCGCACTTTAAAAATTTTGAAGGGTTTCATTCAGGACGCTGCCACGAAGTATGTGGGGTTAACAGTAACTTTGTAAATTACATTAAAAAGAGTTTTTAAAGGTGAAGAAATAAAATATCATCCTAGATATTTACATGTTATGTTAATATTATACTGACAATTAACATACATAAAAATCAAGTAAAAATATTATTCGTCTGGGGGTCAAAATCAAGGTTAAAGGAAAGGTCAAAGGTCATAGCACTTTAAATTGCTCCAATAATATTTTTGATATCATTTTTGAATTCCTCTTTGAATTTCCTTTTGAATGGTACCAGTTTAAAAAAAAATTGGTCAACCAGTTCAGGCACATTGTGCCGTTGAAATGGGAGGTCACACCCATTTTTGCCAAAATGAATAAAAAAGGGCGGGCCATAGCTCGGAAAGCGATGGACCGTTTACGCTAATTTTTTTTGTTTCATGGGAAGGTAATGTTAAACTTTATGTGTACCAAATTTGAGCGAATTCTGAGACGGAAGGGTGCAAAATTGCACTTTCATTGGGTGAATTGGCATGGAATGACCCATTGCCAGGATTTGATGGAGGTTGTTCGCTTGGACAGGGCGTGAAGAAATGTTCGGTATTCAAAGCGGTCATGAGGAAGAACAAGCATCTGTCCTATCAATACCCCATTCACAGTGGTTTTCAAATTTATCCCGGTGCTGTCGCGGTGCTGTCGCGGGACGGCAACACCGCTATAAACCCGCTATAAATGCATTCACAGTGGAAAAGTTATCCCGGGACAGTCCCAGGATATTCAAGTACCCATTCACACTGCAGCGTGTGATTTTTATGACCTCCGTTACAAAATACTTGCTTTTCTTTTGTATTTCCTTGTTTTTCTTCTTCTTTCCTTTTCTTTTCTATCATTTCTTATGTATTTCTTTGTTTTTTCTCCTTCTTTCCTTTTCTTTTCTATCATTTCTTAAGTATTTCATTGTTTTTTTCCTTTTTTCCTTTTCTTTTCTATCATTTCTTATGTATTTCTTTGTTTTTTTTCTCCTTCTTATCTTTTCCTTTCTATTATTTTTTATGTATTTCTTTGTTTTTTTTCTCCTTCTTATCTTTTCCTTTCTATTATTTCTTATGTATTTCTTTGTTTTTTTTCTCCTTCTTATCTTTTCCTTTCTATTATTTCTTATGTATTTCTTTGTTTTTTTCTCCTTTCCTTTTCCTTTCTATCAAATCTTATGTATTTCTTTGTTTTTTTTTCTCCTTCGTTCCTTTTCTTTTCTATCATTTCTTATGTATTTCTTTGTTTTTCTCGTTCTTTCCTTTTCCTTTCTATCATTTCTTATGTGTTTCTTTGTTTTTCTCCTTCTTTCCTTTTCCTTTCTATCATTTCTTATGTATTTCTTTGTTTTTCTCCTTCTTTCCTTTTCTTTTCTATCATTTCTTATGTATTTCTTTGTTTTTACCTTCTTTGTTTATCTTTTCTATCATTTCTTATGTATTTCCGTGTTCTATCCTTCTTTCACTCTCTTTTCTGGAAATTCTTATGTATTTTATTGTTTTTTATCCCGGTGCTGTAGCGGAGTGCCTTCACACTGAAGGCACTACGCGACAGCAGCGGGACTGTCCCGGTGCTGTTACTATGGTTTGAGCGCGATAGTTTATCGCGGTGTTATAGCGGGTCGAGGTTATCCCGGGACTGTCCCGGGATAGTTTATAGCGGGTCCGAGCATTCGCACTAAAGGCAACACCGCTACAGTCGCGGGACTGTCCCGGGACTGTAGCGGTGTTTGAGGCCACTGTGAATGGGGTACAAGAGAAGCATTTCCAGATCTACTTGGCTACTGAGAGGTATAATTCCAGTGACTAGATATACAGCCTCATCAGCCGCAGTTCTTGGGAGGCCAAGGATCCGCTTGAAGAGCTGGTGTTGTGCCTGATTGAGTCTGGTGGACATCCCTTGAGTAAAGTTAAAGACAGCTGCGCCATACAACATTCGAGGGATGCAGTACACTCTCCACAAGGCAGCACTGTGCTGAGGAAGCAGTCCCCCAGTGTAAGCTCCAGTACCAGTGAGGGCGTAGAAGGTTTTCAACCCTTTTGATATGATGTCTACTGTCGGGTCTCTCTTTACACTGGATTTTGTGATTCTTAGATGGGGGTGCATAGGTGCTGCTTGTATTGTATCATCACCTAGATGCCATGATGACTGATGGTCGCCCTTTTTGCCTTCGTTGAAAATGACAAACCAGCTTTTAGACAGATTTATCCCATTGAATGTTGTGAAAAAATACGCTGAAATAAATTAAAAAGGAGAAATAAGAGGAAAAAACTCAACGATTTTCAGCAGTTCTCCGAATTTGCCACTCCAGTTGGTATGGTAGCAGAGAGGGAAAAAAATGAAATGGAAATTGCTGCCTGCGATCGTGCATGAGCTGTGTGCATGTAAACATGGCATAATATAAACAAATGTTAACCTACCTTCCACACGTTCATGACGTTAGTATTAATAAGATCGTATAGGAATTATTAAAAAATTAAAAAATTAAAAATTAAACAAAAAAAAAAACCCCAATTAGATTTTTTTTTTTTCCAGCCCTCGGCACATCATAAGGTCATCATGTATCGGCCATAGGGGTAGGGTTCAGTGCATAAATCAGGCTGCCGTCAATTCCCCCCCTTTTTTTTCTCTCCTAAGCTTTTTTTTTAGGGGTGGAGGGGGGGGGGCTAGACGAGATATTTATGTCATGGGCCGGAGGAGATTAGTCTTGTTTCCTTTTAGTTCCTTTACTTTAATTCCTTTTCCTTCATTGATTTCCACCCCCCTTTTTTTTTTTTTTTTTAAGGGGGGGGGGGGGGCTGAACTAGATATTTTTGTCATGGGGCCGGAAGAGCTTAGTCTTGTTTACTTTACTTGTCTTTACTCTTAATTTCCTTTTCCTTTGTCATATTCCCCCTTTTTTTTTTCTTTTCTTTTCCTTTTTTTTTTTTTTTTTTTTTTAGGGGTGGAGAGGTGGAGAATGTCTATATTTTTTCAAGAGTGAATATCACCCCTGGTGTTGTCAACAAAGTTAAATCTTGCTATCTTTGTGTATGCAGTGTAACTACGTTCAGCCTCTTGAAATGCTATTTAGAGTTGCGGGCTGCGTTGTTCACGGAACGGTCCGGTGATTCTTGAAGTAACATTTCAACATGGCTTCCCCCTCATAGCGACCGGTTCTAAAATACTGGATCTGAGGTTATATATGGCGATATCTGTCACTTGAGGATTAAGATTTGGAGAGGCAAGACCTGCAGTGTTAATGCCTTTAGATAGAGCGATTTCACATGACGTCACATGGTGGGCAAGACCGGTGCACCAGACTGTAAAAACAATGATGTTTCACGGTTTGATATACATGTTTCTATTGTTTAGCCCACCAACATGGATGAATTATGACGTCACTGGGAACGCTCTTTTAGAGCAGCCAAGCTTAAATCAAACCAGCCACATTCCCTTTTCAAGCAATATATGATTTCACATTACCAGAAAGGGAAAAACCTGAAAAAAATTGTAAAGATGTGTATAGTATATAAGGAAATAGGCAAATAATTTTTTGTTTGTTTACTGTCCTTCATCTGCAATTCGTGTGTACAAATGTTCTGAATTTTAGCTAGATTTATTATTATTTTTCTCTTCACATCAGGCTCCTCAGCCTTGGCTCATAACAGGAAAGCCAAATTTTCTTTATTTCAAGTGTCCATATCGTTAGCACTAAAATACCAAGTAGATCCCTATGCCCAACATGTAGCGTATAGCGAATACCATGTATGGCATAGCTCTATGTAAACCCAGTCTAGTGACCGTGATTGTTGGGAAAAAAATGATAGAGCATTAACATTGAGAGAATATATCGCTTTGAACTGCGTCATGTGACCTACTGTACAATTTTTACACCCCATACATAATACTTTTAATTAATTTTACATATTTGTCACTATCATCTACTCTGACAGCATCACAGATTTTATGGTGCCCTTAGATCTTTACAAGGTCTTACAGAAATATCATCAGTAGCAGATGCAGCCTGATGTCACACAATAAAATATCATGGCCGTCTCAGGTCTGTCCCTAATTGAAATGGAGATATGGGCAGGGGATGTAGACTTTTGTGGTAACATTACCGACCAAATTTAGTTGTATTTCCAATTTATTTTTCTTTTTGCCTTTAGTTACGTCTCATACCATCATGGCGGCAAACACAAAAGAGGTCTGTGAAGAGCCGGTTCAATCCGAAAGAGAAGGATATCAAATTGTCTACATAAAGGAAGAAAACTTGGAAGATGACTATCAAGACCATGGCAAAACCTTTGAACATCCGGAAGAAGACCAACTCCAGACCTACTTGATAAAGGAAGAAGATGATTCTGACGACTGGATAGATGAAGAAGATGACCTTGTCAATTTAGAGACAAAAACTGAATCATCTCAATTACAAGGTAATTTCAACTGATTACTTAAACTACACGTAGTACTTCAAGGATGTGTGTATAGGGCCTAGTTTGTTTTATAGCACAAGTTCGTTTCCTATCTTACTTCATTTTATAGACTTCCTCCATTTGCCAAATAAATTAACCCGGTACGTGCACCGTTAATTCATTTTCCCCAAAGCAACTTTTACCAGAATATAGGTCATTCCATGGGATTGGCTAAAGGTTATATGACATGTCAGCATAACGCATTACATATCACACTTATTGTTTGTAGTGATTTACATTTGTATTGAGATTTATACATTTTCTGGGAAATTGTGTGCCATAAAGATTCCACTTTTATTAAGTTATTGAGCAATCAAGTATATACTGTCACAATGGTTTATTATTCATCGTTAACTCAGAATATTATAAATAGCTTGACCATACTGTCACAATGATTTATTATTCGTCATTAACTCAGAATATTATAAATAGCTTGACCAAAATTTCATGTAGCATCCATACTTACTCAGTGTTCATTAACCCTAAAAGGCCTGGGGTTTTTTGGTCATCTCATGACTGGGGGAGGGGCTGATTCTGCCCCCCCCCCTGAGATCTCGGCTGTCGACCACGCGATGGCGACGAAAATCGCCACGCACAACACATAGGACGTAATCTCCAAAATTGCATCGTCAAATGTTTCGAAAAATTGTTGGTATTAATTAATTATGCTAATTTATGCATAAATTTACTTATTGCTCTAATTCATTAAATAATGCTCCAAATTTGCTAATTTTTGATTTATAAGCTCTTTGTGAGATTCTGTATCAAATATCATTTCTTATGTATTTTATTGTTTTATTAATTTCTTATGTATTTTTTATTGTTTTTTCAATAGGAATTGTCGGCAACATTATCACGACCACAAAGAACCAAAAACTAATCAATTTGAAGCAGTAAAAGCAAAAATAATCATACATTTATGAATAAATACATTGGATTTGTACACAAAATCACGTTTTGAGCAATTTTCGGTCTGACGGGCATGTACAAAATGTTGCGGAACTTCAGAACCGCGTACCCGGATGTCACAAATTTGGTCTTAAAAGTTGCGCGAGACTTGAAAGAAAAAAGTCATGAAACGGCGTGTCGACAGCTTTATGCGTTACCGAGATCTTGCACGAAACGTCGAGGGGGGGGCGGAATTCGCCCCCCAGGCCTTTTAGGGTTAATCATATATTAATATTTCACAATCAGATACTAAATATTTCACAATGTACACAGTCCACTCTGTTATAATAAGGTGCTCTATATCTACTTGGCCTAAAATAGGAGTGGGCTATAAATGGGTGATTTTTTGTTTTGCCCTGGTAACAGTTTTTTTCTGTTCCATATATCCTACCTCAACATGAAATAACAAAATTATTGACCTTGCGTCCCACAAAAAAGTGTGCAGGGCAAAAATCCAAGATGGCCGCCGTTTTCCTGAAAAATCACATTTTCAGCCATAATTTTGCCATTTTGGGGTCTTTTTAGCTGGTTCTGGTGTCTAATCCTATGTATTGGAGGACAGGCAATCTGTTTATGCAACAAGAAGTAGTGTCAACCCTTCACCTGTTGAAATAACCCTCTATATCCCTGCATTGGGGGCTAAATTGGCCCCGCCCCTCTTGACGTTTTTCCTGATAATCTGTCAATGCAAAAAATTTTCGGACAAAAATATTCTGGACTTTTTCAATTGACGTTTCATACACATTTTAAGACCCTATTTGCGAAAATCGGTGGGTACGGTTGCCGAGAAATAACACATTTCATGACCAATCTTTGAAAAATAAAAGCGGTTTCCAGCGGTTTTTGTGTGTACAATGTATTGGTGCAAGTGCATGTACATCAATATAATTTACTAATTTTCCTCCGTTCCACCCTGAGATCTCATTTATTTATCAACTGACTGTGACCAAACTTGGTGTGTCCAAATCTCATCATGTATTTTACAAGAACACATAGTCAAATTTATGATATCTTGTGTTATTCTTCAATAAAACACATTCTTCTGACAACATTTATGGTAAAACCCATATACATTGTACACACATAAGTATTGGAAACCCACCTATTTTTTGTGATATTGGTCACAAAAACGTGCTATATCTCTGCAACCCTACCCTCGATTTTTACGAATAGGGTCTTAAAATGTGTGTAATATGTAAAATTAAAAAAGTTCTGAAATTTCAGCGCAAAATATTTATGCACTGAAAAATTAGAGCGGAAAAAGTTAAGAGGGGCGGGGCAAATTTAGCCTCCAATGCAGGGATATTGAGGGATATTTCTACAGGTGAAGGGTCGACACTACTTCTTGTTGCATAAACAGATTGCCTGCCCTCCAATACATACTATTAGACATAAGAACCAGCTAAAAAGACCCCAAAATGGCAAAATTATGGCTAAAAATGTGATTTTTCAGGAAAATGGTGGCCATCTTGGATTTTTGCCCTGCACACTTTTTTGTGGGATGCAAGGTACAAAATTTTGTCATTTCATGTTGAGGTAGGATATATGGAACAGAAAAAAACTGTTACCAGGGAAAAATAACAGAAAACACATTTTTTACCTACTTATAGCCCACTCCTACCTAAAAGCAGTTGGTCCTTTTCTCTGATTGTCTACATGTAATAGGCCAACCTCATGGACTAAACACCTTTTTCTAAATCTTCATGGACTAAATCTATTTGATTTGATGTCTGCATGGTCAAGTACATAATCGGCTTACAAGTTTTGTACATTTTTATTTCTCGAGTCGTCACATTACCAAATAATCTTATTGCATTTAATTACAAGTTTTACAAATAACAGATGCTCATTTAGTAAATCATTCTTTCTACGTCCTTGGGTAAATACAGTGTCAGTATAGTCGCAGGACATACACCTGTACCTGTCTCTTATATTGTCTCTCATCCTTTAGACTGTACCACCATATATCCTTATAAAATACTCTATTGCCAATAAGTGTACTTCACTATTTTTTTTCTGTCTCTCTCTCTCATCGGTTTTCTTTAAAAATTTAAATATATACTAGATATTCGGGAGAAAAACAGTAAATATACGGCTACAACTGGTCAGCTTCCTGAAAGAAGAACATCACAAGGTCATGAGAAAACTGAAACAGAGTGGAAGGTAATTATGGTCAAGTTTTGAATGCAAACATTTTTAGTATTCCTTCTACAGCTGAGGGTGCTATCTCACTTCGCAGAGACGTCTCCGCGACAAAATAGAATTTTCGTCTCCAAGACGGATAAATAGTATTAGAGACGTCCGTCGCGGAGACGTCCCTGATACTATTTATTCATCGTGGAGACGAAATTTCGCGGAGACAAATACTATTTATACGTCTCGGAGACGTCTCTAATACTATTTATCCGTCGCAGAGACGTCTCCGCAAAGTGAGATAGCACCCCGACTCGGAAATACTCTTATCAGTTTCATCTCAAGGAGAAAGCTCCATACCGACCCACAATGAGGATCAAGATCAGTGCGTGACAGAAATCAATTCAGTAGATTCAAAAGATACAAGAATTTTCACAGGTGAAAAGCAATATTGGTGTTCTGTTTGCAGTAAAGAGTTTAGAAGGAGTAAACAGCTTAACAGCTTGTTTGTGTGTTTTTTTTTTTAAAGTTCAAGTTTTTTTTAGTTTTACAATGGGTTACAGTGCTTTCACACCTACCTGTAGATCCATCAATGCAAGCAATCTTATGCCTATCTGGTCATCATACGGTCCTATCTTGTGCCCTTCTGGTTGATATCAGAAGCCTTGAAAATTTCTGTGGAATAGCGTCATCTGTTGTCAATAGTCTCAATTTTGATATTCAGGTGCTCATTGCACAGTAGGGGTATGAACAGCATGGTGCTGGTGCTTCAAAACTGACAATAGCATGAGCATGTCATATTACATTGTCTGCTCACAATGTACGCTCGCCCAAGCATGTAATATCTGGTGGTCCGCAGCCAAATGGTCACAACATTCGCATTCCTGTTTTTATCATGCTCTTCTCCTTCATCTTCATTTTATTCAGAAAAATCAATCCAGCAACAAACTCAACACAGGAGAAATTACAACAGAGGTATGTAAAGATGTAAATCCATCTGAAAGTGAAGGATACCAAGTCGTCCATATCAAAGAAGAGAACTTGAAAGATGACTGGATTGAGGTGGAACCTGCTCCCATGGAGATAGCACAATCATCATTACAGCAAGGTAAGCAAATTACATTTATCTTTACTTTGAATTGCAAGTCCTCAAATTCCTCAAATGCTAAATGAGAGATATTTGTCAAAAATGATAATACTTGAGCTATCACCACTGTCGAGGATCCGATGTAAAAGTGCCAGAGGTAAAAATGTCAGAGAGCTCTGTTAAAATCTTAGAGGTAAACAGCTAAGATATGAGAGGGTAAAAAGGCAGAATAATGGGGTCACATGGCGATAAATCTTTATTTGCTAGTGCTTTGTGATACTCTGACCACATGCTTAACAAAGGGCCAGCAGAATGCTATAATCTGGATTATTGCCTTGTAAACACTCTCTTGAGACCATGAATGTTGTTTTTTTGTTCTGTTTTTGTTTTTACTTTGTGAATTCTAGACAGATGTACAAGTCTGGAAACACCCAATCAAAGTACAACTACAGCTCATATTTCTGAAGGAGGAATATTGCAAGGTCGTGTGAGACATGAAGCCGAGTGGAAGGTAAATGTTCAAGATTTGGAAAAGAAGATTCTTAGTATTCCTTCAACAGCTGACTCAGCAACAATTCAATCTCTTTCAGTGCAACAAAAGAGCTTCATAACCAACACTGATGATCAAGAAAAGTGCAAAATGAGTGCAGGCAAAAAACCATATCAATGTTCTATTTGTAATCAAGTGTTTACAAGCAGCAAGGCTGTTATAATACACATGAGAACCCACACAGGAGAAAAGCCATATCAGTGTTCTGTTTGTAATAAAGGGTTTACCAAGAACAGTCATCTTACACTTCATATGAGAATCCACACAGGTGAAAGGCCATATCAATGTTCTATTTGTTATAAAGGGTTTACCAGCAACAATAGCCTTAAAATTCATAAGAGAACCCACACAGGAGAAAAGCCATATCAGTGTTCTGTTTGTAATAAAGGGTTTACCACCAGCAGTGATCTTACAAAGCATAAGAGAATCCACACAGGAGAAAAACCATATCAGTGTTCTGTTTGTAATAAAGGGTTTACCAACAGCAGTGATCTTACAAAGCATAAGAGAACCCACACAGGAGAAAAGCCATATCAATGTTCTATTTGTAATAAAGGGTTTACCAACAATGGTAATCTTACACTTCATATGAGATTCCACACAGGTGAAAGGCCATATCAGTGTTCTGTTTGTAATAAAGGGTTTACCCGCAGTAGTCAACTAACGATTCATAAGGGAACCCATACAGGAGAAAAGCCATATCAGTGTTCTGTTTGTAATAAAGTGTTTACCAGCAACAGTAGCCTTACTATTCATGAGAGAATTCACACAGGAGAAAAGCCATATCAGTGTTCTATTTGTAATAAAGGGTTTGTCAGCAACAGTCATCTTGCAAAGCATAAGAGAACCCACACATGTGAAAAGCCATATCAGTGTTCTATTTGTAATAAAGGTTTTACCAGCAACAGTGGCCTTACAATTCATGAGAGAATTCACACAGGAGAAAAGCCATATCAGTGTTCTATTTGTAATAAAGGTTTTACCAGCAACAGTGGCCTTACAATTCATAAGAGAACCCACACAGAAGAAGAGCTATATCAGTGTTCTATATGTAATACATGGTTTGCCAAGGGTGGTAATCTTACAAGTCATATGAGAACTCACACAGGTGAAAAGCCATAGTAGTGCTCTGTTTGTAATAAATGGTTTACTCAGAACAGTGAAGTCTCAAAGCATAATAGAACCCACACAGGAGAAAAGCCATATCAATGTTCTATTTGTAAGAAAGTGTTTATCAAGAACAGTTATCTTGCAAAGCATAAGAGAACCCACACAGAAGAAAAGCCATATCAGTGTTCTGTTTGTTATAAAGCATTTTCCCTGCAATGATAGTTTTTCACAGCATAAAAGAACCCATACAGGTAAAAAACCATATCAGTGTTCTATTTGTAATAAAGGTTTTACCATCAACAGTGGCCTTACACTTCATAAGATAGTTCACACAGGAGAAAAAGCCATATCAGTGTTCTATTTGTAATAAAGGGTTTACCAGCAACAGTTATCTTGCAAAGCATAAGAGAACCCACACAGTAGAAAAGCCATATCAGTGTTCTGTTTGTTATAAAGCATTTTCCCTGCAGTGATAGTCTTTCACAGCATAAAAGAACCCATACAGGTGAAAAACCATATTAGTGTTCTATATGTAATACATGGTTTGCCAAGGGTGGTAATCTTACAAGTCATATGAGAACTGACACAGGTGAAAAGCCAAAGTAGTGCTCTGTTTGTAATAAATGGTTTACTCAGAACAGTGAAGTCTCAAAGCATAATAGAACCCACACAGGAGAAAAGCTATATCAGTGTTCTATTTGTAATAAAGGTTTTACCAGCAACAGTGGCCTTACAATTCATAAGAGAACCCACACAGAAGAAAAGCTATATCAGTGTTCTATATGTAATACATGGTTTGCCAAGGGTGGTAATCTTACAAGTCATATGAGAACTCAAACAGGTGAAAAGCCATAGTAGTGCTCTGTTTGTAATAAATGGTTTACTCAGAACAGTGAAGTCTCAAAGCATAATAGAACCCACACAGGAGAAAAGCCATATCAATGTTCTATTTGTAAGAAAGTGTTTATCAAGAACAGTTATCTTGCAAAGCATAAGAGAACCCACACAGAAGAAAAGCCATATCAGTGTTCTGTTTGTTATAAAGCATTTTCCCTGCAATGATAGTTTTTCACAGCATAAAAGAACCCATACAGGTAAAAAACCATATCAGTGTTCTATTTGTAATAAAGGTTTTACCATCAACAGTGGCCTTACACTTCATAAGATAGTTCACACAGGAGAAAAGCCATATCAGTGTTCTATTTGTAATAAAGGGTTTACCAGCAACAGTAGCCTTACAATTCATAAGAGAACCCACAAAGGAGAAAAACCATATCAGTGTTCTATTTGTAATAAAGGGTTTGTCAGCAACAGTCATCTTGCAAAGCATAAGAGAACCCACACATGTGAAAAGCCATATCAGTGTTCTATTTGTAATAAAGGTTTTACCAGCAACAGTGGCCTTACAATTCATGAGAGAATTCACTCAGGTGAAAAGCCATATCAGTGTTCTATTTGTAATAAAGGGTTTACCTTCAGTAGTCAACTTACAATTCATGAGAGAACCCACACAGGAGAAAGCCATATCAATGTTCTATTTGTAAGAAAGTGTTTATCAAGAACAGTTATCTTGCAAAGCATAAGAGAACCCACATAGAAGAAAAGCCATATCAGTGTTCTGTTTGTTATAAAGCATTTTCCCTGCAGTGATAGTCTTTCACAGCATAAAAGAACCCATACAGGTGAAA
>CALNVZ010001721.1:11046515-11099928 GCA_940671915.1 Paracentrotus lividus
TTGATGATAAGATGTATCCTACTAATATGTCAACCTACTGTTGCAGCATTTAACGAATAAAGCTCATCAAAACTTTGATTATGGTCATTTAATTAGTCTTCTGTACAAAATAGACTGAAGTAAAATGTGATTATAATGATTGGACCAAACTAGTGAATATCTTTTTCCTTTATTGTTTAAATTATTGTTTAGTTTCTCGGCAAGGCTTAACCACTTGACTGCTGCATGGAGCTAATTGCACAGTACGGGTATGACCAGCGAGGCACTGGTGTGTCAAAACAGACAAAGCTTAGGCAATAGCATGATCATGGTATATTACGTGGTCCACGCCAAATGTACAAACGCCAAGCACATAATATTACGCGGTCCGCAGCCAAGTGGTTAATGAAAAATCATAATTTTGAGGGAAACGAGGGGATCGGAACAAATGAAAGGAAAGAAGACAGCGAGCCGAGATAAAAAGAGAGAGATGTAGAATTGTAGAGCATATAATGTTATTCACTGAGCGAGACAGAAAAATGTCTCATCATTTTGAAGTTGTCTTGTTTGATATGAGAACATTTAATCATTGGTTTCAGGATGTATATTTATTGGTAAAGTTTAATCCTCCCAGCATATTTTGCTACCTGTTTCATTTGGGGGTCTGAAATTAAATTACAATCTTGAAAAACTAAGAAATCTCAATTTCGTCAAGTTTTTTATTTAACAAACTGTGAACAAATTTATAACTCTGAATCACACAGAAAGACACACATCCACACATGCACACACACAAAAACACGAATATGCATACCCACCAATGTAAGCCTACTCTCGCACATTTCCTCTTTTCTGTGTGTGTGTATGCATTGGTTTGAGTGGATGTGTGTGTGTGTGTGTGTGTTTGTGCAAAAAAATTGGCAGAATATCAAGATGTATTTTGAAACCAATAATTAAGTGTTCATATTTCAAACAAGACAACATAAAAGTTGTCTATTATAAAGCTGCTATGGCCTGTAGATTAATCATGAGTGAATATTTAAAAATTAAAGATATTATACAAGGTGTATAAAAAAGTGAACCCAAGATTGATCATTAATAATCTCAGAAACATTATGGTGGTGATTATGAAGTCTATACCACTAATGATACCTGTTTCAGGTAACCAATGTCACGCATCACTGAACCCCATTGTTCTGAAAATTCCAGGGAAAATTGTGAGTGGTTCACTTTCATCATGCTTCTTACATTTTTGAACTGCTTCAATGTTCTCTGTTGTTCTCACCAATCTTCCTTTGTTAAAATTTAGGCTTGTTCCTTCAACTGCGTATATACATACCTCAAGCCACTTTCTTCTTTCTAGAGGATTGCCTCTCTGGAAACATCTCACAATGTTTCACATCTCATTCTTCTTGTGTTCGCAGATACCTTTTTTTTTAGTAATAGGTTCTCTGGGCTGTTTTCCGAGCTGAGCTGCACCAAGTCAAGTTGCGGAACTTCAATATGATCAATATTTTACCTTTTGCTTTTCGCCATATTCTGCTATTAGGTAGATTGAAGCATGACACAATTATTACAAATATGATATCAATAAAAGAGGAATAAATCATTTCCAGTGGTATGAATATCAGGAATATCTAAAACTTACCTGAAAATTTATCATGGACCAAAGTCTAGTTGCAGAACTTTTTTTGCCGAGTTTTTATAAGTATATCTTTCTTGTCTCATTTTGCATTTATACATTTTTTTAAATACAGGATAACAGCATTTTCAACCCCTCCTCTTGATCCCTATATGCAACCAATCTTATGCCTGTCTGGCCATCGTATGATCTTATCTTGTGCCCTTTTGGTTGTCATAAAAACTCAGAATTTGTGATGTTATCAAATATTTTGTGAAACAAAATAAGGTTATTTCTACTTTTTATTAAAACATTTGTATTCCTGTTTTTTGTCATGCTTATCCTTCATCTTTATTTTATTCAGAAAAATCAATCCAGCAACAAACTCAACACAGGAGAAATTATTACAGAGGTGTGTAAAGATGTAAATCCATCTGAAAGTGAAGGATACCAAATCATCCATATAGAAGAAGCAAACTTGGAAGAGGACTGGATTGAGGTGGACCCTGCTCCTATGGAGATAACACAATCATCATTACAGGGAGGTAAGCAAACTATTGATCTTTATTTTGAACTGCAAGTCCTCCTGTGTGGATAGATCAAATTTTAAATGAGAGATAATTGTCAAAACTTGATAATAATTTGAGTTTTCACCACTGTCAAGGATCCGGTGTAAAAGTGCCAGAGGTACATGTAAACATGTCAGAGAGCTCTATTAACCCTTTGAGCATGGGCCTGTGAAACGCGATTGTAACCCCTGTGGCGGAGTGATTTCCTGTACACTGACAGTTTTATAGAAATTGGTCATGTTTTGTGCTTTCATCTAACTCGGTCATTTTCATGATTTGTCGTAAATGTAAACATGAAAGGGCAGACATTTTTCTATCTAACACCGTAACGCATGGTAATCAAAACCAAATATAAGACGCGTTATTTTGTAAAGAATTTTGGCAGAAGTTCCGCTTTCAAAAAGTGCGTAATGCATGTGCAGCACGCACGGTTAAATCGATAAGCCTACTGAATAGCACTTGAAAAGATGTCCTGTTTCTTTCAAATTATTTCAATAAAGTATGGATTAAAGATCATAGCGGCCGGCTTCGCACTTCTGGACAATGGCACCTTTGACTAAGCACCATTCATTAAAAGCGCAGGTGTAAGTTTTGAAGTAAAAGCGGGACTTTTAACTTATAATGTTCTTCTCATTCTCAATCTTTATCTCTCGTATTTCTTTTCTCGAGCTAGCTTTATTTGATTATGGTAATGTTGAAATGAAGTGAATTGTTCTCGATTTTTTTTCCCACGTAACTAGGTTATTTCTTTAATGGATATTGAAAATGAATATATCTTTGTCCTATTCCTCAGGAATTTAGCCCCCAAAAGCTGGTGAAAAGCTGAAAAAGTTTGTCAATGGTATTAGGGAATTATAAAGTAGCAGACTGAACACCTCGCTCGGCTTCTGTAGAAGCCTGTCGCATTCAAAGAGTTAAAATCTTAGAGGTAAACAACTAAAATATCAGAGGGTAGAAGTGCAGAATGGTGGGTGAAATTGTGATAAATCTTTATTTGCTGGTGCTTTATGATACTTCGTAATTAAGGGTCAGGGGATTACTGTAGTCGGGATTATTGCTGTGTTAACAGTTCTTTGAGACCATGTATGGTGTTTCTTTTTATTCTAGAGAGATGTACAAGTCTGGAAACACCAAATCAAAGTACAACTACATCTCATATTTTTGAGGGAGGAACATCACAAGGTCATGAGAGACATGTAGCTGAGTGGAAGGTAAATGTTCAAGTTTTGGAAAAGAAGATTCTTAGTATTCCTTCAACAGCTGACTCAGCAACAAGGCAATCGGGTTCAGTACAACAAAAGAGCTTCATAACCAACACTGATGATCAAAAACAGGGCAAAGCAGAAAGGAACGCAGGCAAAAATCCATTTCAGTTTTCTGTTTGTAATAAAGGGTTTACCAATAACAGTTTTCTTAAAACACATGAGAGAACCCAAACAGGACGAAAACCATATGAATGTTATGTTTGTAAGAAAGGGTTTTCCAGCAGTAGTTATCTTACAATACATGAAAGAACCCACACAGGAGGAAAACCATATCAATGTTCTGTTTGTAAGAAAGGGTTTACCAGCAGTAGTTATCTTACAATCCATGAGAGAACCCACACAGGAGAAACGCCATATCAATGTTCCGTTTGTAAGAAAGGGTTTAAGTGCAGAAGTAAACTTACTGGTCATGAGAGAATCCACACAGGTGAAAATCTTTATCAGTGCTTTTTTTTGTAAAAAAGTGTTTACCCACAACAGTCACTTGACTATTCATATCAGAACCCATACAGGAGAAAAGCCATATCAGTGTTCTGTTTGTTATAAAGGGTTTACCACCAGCAGTGAAGTTAAAAGGCATAAGAGAACCCACTCAGGAGAAAAACCATACCAATGTTCAGTTTGTAATAAAGGGTTTACCTGCAGTAGTTATCTTACCATACATGAGAGAACCCACACAGGAGAAACGCCATATCATTGTTCTGTTTGTAAGAAAGGGTTTAAGCGCAAAGGTCAACTTACAGGTCATGAGAGAATCCACACAGGTGAAAATCAGTGCTTTTTTTGTAAACAAGTATTTACCAGCAATGGTCAACTGACTGTTCATATCAGAACCCACACTGGGGAAAAGCCATATCAGTGTCCTATATGTAATAAAGGTTTTTCCAGGAACTGTGACCTTACAAGGCATAAAAGAACCCACACAGGAGAAAAACCATATCAGTGTTCTATTTGTAATAAAGAGTTTACCCGCAGTACTCAACTAACAATTCATAAGAGAACCCATACAGGAGAAAAGCCATATCAGTGTTCTATTTGTAATAAATGGTTTACACAGAACAGTGGCCTTACAATTCACATGCGAATTCATACAGGTGAAAAGCCATATCAATGTTCTATTTGTAATAAAGGGTTTACCAGTAGTGGCAATCTTACGAGTCATGTGAAAACTCACACATGTTAGAAGTGTTTACCAGCAAAAGTCAACTGACTATTCATATCAGTGTCATATATACCATTGTGGCCAAAATTATTAGAACACCGGGAGCTACACAAAGTCTATGGGATTCTCAATGCCCTAGTACACTTTTCGAGGTAAGTTTAAGAATAACTTTTTGGTGCTGACAGCTTTCATGACTTTATAGCATAGAGTCTTAATGCATCTTGTGATACTAAATTTACATAGTTGTGACCATCATGTAAGGTGCAGCTGTAAAAATAGTTGCGCTATGCGCTTTCAGTTTTCCCATAGAACAGTGTATTAATCATGTAGTACAAATGCAAAAACGTGAAATGTCAATTACATATGCCGATAGCTCAAAAAATGTTTAATCTAGACGTATGAAATCTGGCAGGATTTTTCATTCTTACATGCCCCAAATACATGCAAAGTTTCAGAAAATTTGGTCTCATGCGGAGGTGGTGGATTGGCCCATCCCCTGGTCGTGGGATAACCAAAATAACCCTGCCAATTTAAGGTTAAGATTATTTTTCATGAAATGAAGAAATTTACTTATAAATACATATTTTTAAAGGAAATTTAATGAGCAGTTCAAATATGGTGAAAAATTAAGGGTTATTGGAAAGGGGCACTTAAATTGGGGCTCTGAATTAAAAATTTGGGGCCCCTCAAAAATAATTTTAAAAACCCCAGTCACATAAGATGTTACAACTTCACTCTACCTTATTATGAATGACATCTTTGAACTACAAGAAATTCTGTTTCAGAAAATATATACTTTTGCAGGGAGAAGCTTAAAAATTTTAACGTTATGACACTTTGCTCCTGATAGGGGCAAGATTCTTTAGATTTGTAAATTGGTGGCGTAACATAAAAAAGTGGCGACTTGGGGGCAAGATCCTAACACATGGCAATATCATTTAGTTTTTACAGTAAAATGATGATGTTCGGAGACATTCCGACCATTTTATAGGTATTTAAATGGTCTACTGAATGAAAATAACTAAAATCATTTAAATATGCTTGGTGTTCTAATAATTTTGTCCACCTCTATATGTAACAAAGGTTTTACCCAGAACTGTGACCTTATATGTAATAAAGGGTTTGCCAGCAGCAGTGATCCTACAAAGCATAAGAGAACCCACACAGGAGAAAAGACATATCAGTGTTCTGTTTGCAATAAATGGTTTTGCACTAGCAGTCATCGTACAAAGCAGAAGAGAAAACGCACAGGAGGAAGGCATTTGAGTGCTCTATTTGCAGTAAATGGTTTACTGGCAATTAAAGCAGAAGAGTAGCAACACAGGTGCAAAAACGATTTGAGTGTTCCATTTGTAATGAAGGGTGTGCAGAGAATAGCATTTTTCAATGACTAATATTTGCTCATGAGGAAATCATGTTTTGTAAAGGGTTGACCAGCAGCCGTCAATTTTGATTTGATTTGATTTATTGGTGTGGATATAATAACAATATGATAACAATTAAAGAGATACATGTTTCATAATGATATTCAATTTAAGGCATACACTAAAATTATTTTCTGAATCTGTAATGTTTCATGTGTGCTCTGTGAGTATAAATAGTAATGGGAAAGTATTTAAACATGTAGTAGGGGAAAGCGGGGTTATATTGAACATTTTTCACAAAAATGGCCGTAAAACAAAAGCGGATTTATTTCAAGAAACAATAAACAATCAGCTTGAGTGTATATCTGTATGGTACAAATGTACCCCATAAAATTCTTAATAAGTGATGGTTCCGGAAAAAATCCATCTTCAACAAGACCATGTCAAGTGTTCCAACTAACCCTGGACACGGGGTTAGTTGGAACAAGGTATGGGGTAAGTTGAAACATTGTGCATGGTATCTTTAGAATTATATTTATACTACGTACAACATTATTGCATGGGTTCAGCTAATTTGCTTTATTGATTTCAATTAAAATATTAAAGGTTGGTGTTCAAATTCTTTTTTTATGTCATCTTTTATTACACTTGATAGCATCCAGTCACATACAGATATTCTGAAGTCCTGTGAAGTAGCATTCTGCAATATATTTTGTTTAAACCTAAATAAAATCGTCCAATGTGCACTAATGTACATTGTATAGGAATATTTCGGAACAATTAATTGAATTATATGATTTTTATTTTTTTATTAAACTGAAACCTATTTACTTAGGACATGTTCCAACTAACCCCGTTCAAAATGTTCCAACTAACCCCAGAGGCCCATTTGACATTTGTAAGCTTACAGCACAAAAAAGGAACAACAACATGCTATATATTTAACTTTGTTTTGTAGCTTGATATAACTGTTTGCTATACTCAAAAACTGGCAAACGTAATTTATTATCTTTTCTGAGTTAATAAAACATTTGTAAAAATGACAAAATTTACTCAGAGTGTGAAAAAAAAAACTTTGCTTTCTAACTTCATGAGGCTTGAAGCATTTGTGCTGTCTAAAATGTGGTGAATGGCAATTGCCAATAGCAAAAACTTGAGGGTAGTTTTGCATAAATATATTTATTGTCGTTAAAGAAAATTGCAATGTTTCAACTAACCCCGTGTTCCAACTAACCCCACTCTCCCCTACATTGTCGATATCTTTGACTCTTTTCTAGCGACTTGTGTCTAATTTTTTAATGTGTTGAGTCACATATTGAAATAACAACATTATATTGTTTATATTTTTACACCTGTAAATTAAAAGTCATTCTACAACTGGATGAAATTTTGTGTGATATGGTCCAATAATCACAAAGAAATGAACATTTTTCACTACACATCAGGGTACCTCTCCATCCAAGTTTTGTATTAAAGGTACAGAAACTCTGACTTCCCTGTTTTCAAGCTAAAATTAATATAAAAAATAATTACAGTTGTCCTCAAAATTGTTCATACCCCTGTTGTTTTTTAAGTTTTTTTTTAGTCTTGCTCCTAACTGAATGCATTTCATCAAACTTTCTATTGATAAGTATGTTACTAACAATTGAACAATTAGGAAATTTTGAGAAATTTGGTATTCTAGGGGTATTTTGTTGACAGATTTACTAAAAACGCCATGTTCATAATTATTCATACCCTATAGGGTTACCAAATCTAATTTCTTATCTAATCATCTCGATTATAATAACTTATTTAAATTTGCACCTAAAATAGTTCTTGTGAATGTCCAGAACCATCATCCATGTCTTCCATGGGTTTTGACCAATGCGTCCTCTGGAAAACCTCCAGGCTGTGTAAATTTTGTGAGTCTTCAACTTCCCAGACATATTTCTAAAGGGATTCTTGTCAGGTCTTCAAATTTTCCTCTCCAGCCAGATCATTCATTATGATTGTCCTTGAACTACATGTACTTCTTGACTAACTTGGCCGTATGCTTCTGAACTTCGTCCTGTTGATATGTCCAATGCTGCATACTTCTGCAAGTTTTTATCCAGGATCTCAATACAAATGTCTTCACCTGCGGGGATCCCTTCTATTCTGAACCAATTCCTAGTGCTACACTCACTGAAAATCGCCCATAGCAGTTCTATGTGAATGCCACATGCTAAAATCAGGACACTGCTCTTTAGATTGAAGGATTCATCTTCTTTTGCCAAATTGAAGCAAGTCTATATCACTCGTAAATTCTAATTTTCTCTCATCAACTTATATTATGGTCCAAAAGTTAAATTTTTGGTTTGAATGAGCTCAGAAACTGTCCAGTGGCCTCCCGGCTGGTCTGACTGCAAAACTGCAGACTGTTTTGGGAAGTGTCTGTATAGATATCATCTAGTATGCAGTTTGCTCATTGGCACCTTCCTCTCTAGCTGGTCAGTGGTATCCATTCCGACTTTGGTTGTGATCTGTGTGTTATTGTAGGTCTTTCAGTATACTAATACTTATTTGTACTTATTTATTTATATCTTGCACTTTTAGTCACGCCCATGGAAGATTTTTCTTAAGCGTCTTACATCTGGTGCTCATGAAAGAAGCACAGTGTTTAATCAGGGACTAAAAAGTGTGGGTAGAGCAGTTATTTTATTTCAATAACATTCATATGAATGTTCCTAAGTGAAAAATCAAAGTCCTGGCAAGAAACCAAAAATAAAGGGGTTGGGAAGCTGACGACTCACAAGATGGCTCAAAGACTATGCAACCTGACTCAGCCTTGAGGTTTTCCAGAGGACACATGGGCCAGACCCCACAGAAGCCATGAACAAAGACCATAGACTTTGGAAAAACTATTTCATATTGTTCTTTATAGAAAATAATATGTATTGGTTATTTGATATGAAGTTGGACCGAGTACCCTAGGGTATGAATAATTATGAACATTGTGTATTTCGTAAATCTGTCAATAAAATACCCCTTGAATACCTAATTGCTCAAAATATCAAACTTTCCTAATAGTCCAGATATTGGTAACATACTGATCACAAAAAAGTTTGACGAAACTCATTTTTTTTCTTCAAAAAACTAAAAAATGTCAGGGGTATGAACAATTTTGAGGACAACTGTATGTCTATTTATTAATCTTGTCTATTGAAGTTATCAGAAATTTAATAATTTTGACACAATATTATATTTTCATATATGTGTTATGTATTTTATGATTGTGTATTATGTATTTTATCTTGTAATAATTTTGTAATTCGGCCGCAATGAAATTTTCGTGAATAAACCATATCAAATCAAATCAAAGAGAACTCGCACTCTTCTGGTTGAGTTCGAATGGGTCCTACCAAACCTGTATTTTTCTGTTTTTCCTCATGTTGCAGCTGCATTTTCCCATCACTGTGACAAAAACTGCATCTGAATCACTGTATTTTACCTTATTTACTGTTTTCAATTAAGTGAAGATCTATTTTTAATGGTTCAAAGATTGCATCAAAGAGCATTTATAACCCTAAAAGCAGACTATGACTGGCAAGGAAATTCGGCTTTGTGCTGTTGATTTGGTCTATGAGCGCTTTGAGCTGGAGTCTCCCGTGTGATGCATGTATGAGTTTCAATGGGGGAATCTTATGCTGAAGAGGTCCTTGGTTTTGGGGTCTTTGTATATATTGGTATCATTAATATTGGTATAATTCATAGTAATATTCTCCCAGCATATTTTCTATTTCTATACAGGGTGACCAGAAAAAGGAAACCCAAGTTTTGATCATCAATAGTTTCAAAAAATATTACCATGGTGATTATAAAATTTATATCACTGGAAAGTGCAACTCATTACCATTTTAATGATACCCCCGTTCAGCTCACCAATGTCATGCATCACTGAACCTCAATTGTTTTGAAAATGTCTTGCAAAATTGTGAGTGGTTCACTTTCACGCTCATTGAGATGGGTTGCTGCAATGTGCCTAAAGGGAACCAACTTTCATCATCAACCATTTTTAAAAATATGACAGTAGTGATTATGACGTTTATATCACTGGAAAGTGCCACTCATTATCATTGTATTGGATATCTCTTTCAGCTCACCAATGTCACGCATCACTGAACCCCATTGTTCTGAAAATATCTTGCAAAAATTGTGATTGATGCGCTGTCACGCTTCTTACATTATCCACGGGAACACTGAAGGTTCTCTGGGTTGTCGTGAGCAGATAAATGTTGAAATTACCTTTGATGGTTAGATTAAAGGACTAAATAAGTAAAAATTTCCAACCCAATTATCAAACTCATTTATTTAAAGTCACTGGAATGCTTTACTTAGATTTGTTAAGAATCTTTGAAGCAACTCATCTCAAGGAGTATGAAAGAGAACCTATCACTAAATTTTACGAGACAATTTTCAAAACAATGGGGTCAGTGATGCATGATATTGGTGAGCTGAGAGGAGGTATCATTAGAATGGTAATGAGTTGTACTTTCCAGTGATATTAAATTCTTATCACCACTGAAATATTTGAAGTTATTAATGATCAAGTTGGGGTTTCTTTCCAGGCACATTCACACAAACCATCTCAAGGTGCATGAAAGTGAACCAAACCGCAGCAATTTTACAAGAATTTTTCAAAACAATGGGGTTTAGTGATGCGTGACATTGGTGAGGTGAGCGAGGTATCATGTAGAAATGGCAATGAGTTTGCACTTTACAGTGATATAAATTTCATAATCCACCATTGGGAATATTTTTGAAATTATTGTTGATCAAAGTTGGGTTTCCTTTTTTCGGAAACACCACTGTATATACCTTTCATTTAGAATATTTAAAGTTAAATTTCAAGCTTGAAAAACACAAAACTTTAATTTTCGTCAAGTGGCTGGAATAAATGTTTAAACAAACTGTGGAAGAATTTAGTATTTCTAAGTACACAGAATAACACACATACACACATCACACAACACAAACACACCCTCTCTATTAAACACACCTACCTTCATACCCACCCATGTATTTCCCTTTTCTGTGTGTGCTTGTGTGGTTGTGGGTGTGGGTGTGTGTGTGTGGTGTGTGTAGGTGTGTAGGTTGGTTTGAGTTGGTGTGTTCATATGTGTGTTCAGAAAATAATATTGCAAGGATACCAAAACGTGTCCTGTAACCAACAATTAAATTTTCACATTTCAAACAGACAATTTCTTCAAAGGATAACACTTTTTCTTCTGACTGACTCAGTATATTCTAAATGGGAAAGATGGGGAGTATGAGAATTGCTTTGTTATTACAAATCCCGTATCTGTGCTCTGTTCATTAAAACAGGAATACATAGCAGCTCTTTTAGGCCATATTGTCGGTGATGAATTTTATGATCTAAGCTTATTATGTGTAAAGAATTAAGGCAGATTATTTGGATCACCAACTTATTAGTAATCACTGACTAAACATCTTAACTCCAAACTAAAAATGAAGATTTGCTTTATGTCTCGAATGACCCAGCTTGGTCTAATAGAGTGTTTTTATCAGACTTGAGCTAATTTTTAAGGGTGGTTGTTAATTATATCTTTATAAGTACAATATATATGTGTAAGTTTATTTCATGTTGCATTTAGCATTTATATGTGATACATATATCCCTCACAAAAATTTCTGCAAATCAAGTGTGGGCCATATACGCTTTAGTTATTCCTGACATGCATACCATAGAAAAGATAATTTATTCCCCTTTTTATTGATATCCTATTTGTAATGTGTCATGCTTCAATGCACAGAATATCAGAATATGGAGAAAAGTATGAAAAAAGTCAAATGTTGTAAAATGCACTTTTATTGACCACATTGAAGTTCGACAATTCAAATTTAGACCGTGATAAGTTTTGGGGTATTTTATAATTTTTATTGAATTTTATACCATTGTCAAGTTTATTCATTCCTCTTTTGATACCTAATTTGTTATGGTGATGTCATGCCTGGGTCCACAGAACCCCTGAATACCACCTGAATGCAAGGCAAAACAAAAGATAATGTTCAGTTTAAATGTTCTATAACACAACTTTGAACCTTGAGACATTTTAATGTGGGTTTTAATAACTATCAATTTTTTATAGCATTGAAAAATTAATTTTTTGTTCTTTCTATTGATATCCTATTTGCAATGTTATAATCATGTTTGAATACACATAGTTCATGAATATAATGTAAAGTAAAAAGTGAAAAGTTGCGAAATGCATTGTTGTGGCTCAAATTGAGTAACTCCGACAGACAATAATAGTCACAATAGGTATGCGATTTTACAACGTTTGACTCCTGAATTGTCCTAACATTCAGGGGTTCTGTGTATGAAAGAACAACATTATGGTTACCATTAGAGCATCATTGAAAAGATGAATAAATGGACTTGACAATGGTATAAAATTAAGAAAAAATAGAAAATACCTCAAAAGTTATCAGGGCCTAAAGTCGAATTGCGAAATTCAATTTGATCAATAAAAATGCACTTCGCAACATTTAACTCTCTACTTTTCTCCATATTCTGATATTCTGTGCATTAAAGAATGACTCAATCATTACAAATAGGATATCACTAAAAAAGGGCAATAAATTATCTTCCAATAGTATGAATATCAGGAATATCTAAAGCTCAACTGAAAAGTTAAAATGGCCCAAAGTCGATTTATGGAACTTTTTGTAAGGGGTTTATATATATTCATATAGGATAACAGCATTTTCAACTCTAGCTGTTAATCCACCAGACTTACATCAATATTATGCCTATCTGGTCAATATAAGATCCTTTTTTGTGGTCCCGTAGTTGATATCGCTAATCAGAATGTGATGTCAATCTTCTTTTTTTGTAAACGAGTCATAGATGTTTTGTAATTTAGATTGGAATTAATAGCATTTTTTTTTGCCCTATTTTTTTTGTCATGCACTTCTTTTTCATCTGTATTTCATCCAGAAAATGCAATCAAGCAACACTGGTGGAAGTGCAACAGAGGTGTTTGAATACATGCAACCATCATCAAGGAAAGAATACACAATCATCCACGTAGAAGAAGAAGAAGAAGAAGAAAATTTGGAAGAATACTCGGGACAGGCATATACAGATAACAAAGAGACAGCACATTCATCAGCACTGCAAGGTACTCAAATCAGAATTATAACTAAAGTAAAAACAATGATTATAATATAATGATTTTTGATTTGTCAATCCTACTGTGTACATTGATCAAACATTAAGTGATGAATAATTTGATAGTTATAATTTTGATATCATCATTGTTAAGGGTATGGTGCAAAAGTTTGAGAGTTAAAAATGTCAGAAGTAAGAACATTTGGTCAAAATGTCAGAGGAAAGCAAGATGTAAAATGTTTGTGGGTAAAAAAAAAAAAATCATTGGGTTACATTGTCATTGGAATAAGTTACTATTTCAGATGTCTCCAGTTTTATCCCTTATAATACAAACAGCATTCCGCTGATTCCATACCTTTAACTCCCTGCCCATTGTCTTTCACACGCAGCACGTTTAGCGGACTGCCAAGTTTGATTCCAATTACAATAGGATGGAGAGCTCATAAATCTCCCGTTCGAACACACGAACAGTAGCAGCGAATGTATCGTGCAATGTTCGGCTCCACTTTTAATTCCTTTAATTAAATTAAATAAATCCTTTAATTCCCGCTTTCTATTCATCAGGGGGGGATTGCGCTTTGTATTATTATGTAATATCCCCCCTGATGAAAAGCATTCTTTACGGATTTACGCCAGTGGTATTCAACATCATTGTTAGCAATCTTTTCTATAGAATGGGAAGTTAAGATTCATTTACAAAAAGTCCATTCAGAATTAGCCAGGTCAATTTCATGTGGCAGCGAGTTAATATTCAGGATTTTAAAATGTTGATATGTCTACAGCACTCACCTAGACATGATACAGTAATTAGATTTTTCAGATTGCATCATTTTTATTTCTAGTAAAATACCAGAAACATTAGCACATTTATCCGTATCATGTTTACCTCAGGCAACGCACTCAGAACTGAACACTTAATAGTATTTTCTATAAATGGAGGGTTTAATTATTTACCTCAAGTTTTCTGAACGTGCATGTGCTGATCAAGAAAGATAGGAATCTTTATTATTTTTTCTTAACTCTTTGCTTAACACATACATAATCCCCTACGCCATATTAAACCAACCTGGCTAACTCTGAATAGATTTCCTGTCAATTGATCATTTAAACCCCTCATCTTCATCTAGATTTCTTAACCACTTGGCTGCGAACCACATAATATTACGTGCTCATGCTATTGTCTGTTTAGTCGCACCAGCGCCAAGCTGGTCATACCCGTACTGTGCAATTATCACCATGCAGCAGTCAAGTGGTTAATGTAAAATTTGGGGAAAACAATACATGAAAGGTGATATACTCATTGCTATTGTTTGTGTGAGCAAACAGCAGATTCAAATGCTCTTTAGCTGGATTGTGACTTGAGTCAAAGTTGCCTGCCTGCGAATGTGCCTCAACTCAAAGGATGTGGGCAAAGTGTTAAATTAACATGTTTTGTTTTTGTCAATTCTGGATACAGGCAATCAAAGTACAACTACACTTCATATTTCTGAAGGAGGAACTTCACAAAGTCACAAGAGATATGAAGCTGAGGGGAAGGTAAATAGTCAAGTTTTGAAAGACAAGATTACTAGTATTTCTTCAACAGCTGACTCATCAGAAATGCAATCAGTTTCACCACAAGAGAGCTGCATACCAACCCAAACTGAAGATCAAGAACGGTACACAGCAGAAAAACAATATCAGTGTTCTGTTTGTAATAAAGGGTTTAGCTGCAGTAATGACCTGACAAGGCATAAGAGAACCCACACAGGAGAAAAGCCATACAACTGTCCTATTTGTAACAAAGGGTTTGCGAATAGTGGTAAGGTAAAAGATCATATGATAACCCATACAGGTGAAAAGCCATTTCAGTGTTGTATTTGTAATAAATGGTTTGGCCGCCTTTGCAACCTGGAAAGGCATAAACGAACCCACACAGGAGAAAAGCCATATCAGTGTTCTATTTGTAATAAATGGTTTTCCAGCAGCAGTGATGTTAAAAGGCACATAAGAACCCACACAGGAGAAAAGCCATATCAGTGTTCTATTTGTAGTAAATGGTTTGGTTCTACTGGTGATGTTACAAGGCACAAGAGAATCCACACAGGTGAAAAACCATACAACTGTCCTATTTGTAACAAAGGGTTCACGACCAATAGTGAGGTAAAAGGCCATATGGTAACCCATACAGGTGAAAAGCCATTTCAGTGTTGTTTTTGTAATAAAGGGTTTGGCCGCATTTGCAACCTGGAAAGGCATAAACGAACCCACACAGGAGAAAAGCCATATCAGTGTTCTATTTGTAATAAATGTTTTCCCAGCAGCAGTCATGTTAAAAGGCACATAAGAACCCACACTGGTGAAAAGCCATACAACTGTCCTATTTGTAATAAAGTATTTGCCAACAAGGGTGATGTTACACACCACATGAGAATTCATACGGGTGAAAAGCCATATCAGTGTTCTATTTGTGATAAAAGGTTTATCAAGAACAGTGGTCTTGTAGAGCATAAGAGAACCCACACAGGAGAAAAGCCATATGAATGTTCTCTTTGTAATAAATCGTTTGCCAAGACGAGTGGTCTCAAAATTCATATAAGAACTCACACAGGAGAAAAGCCATACAACTGTCCTATCTGTAATAAAGGATTTTCCGACAAGAGTAGTGTTACATACCACAAGAGAACTCATACGGGTGAAAAGCCATATCAGTGCTCTATTTGTAATAAAAGGTTTATCAAGAACAGTGCTCTTGTAGAGCATAAGAGAACCCACACTGGTGAAAAGCCATACAACTGTCCTATTTGTAATAAGGGATTTGCCAACAAGAGTGATGTTACAAAGCACAAGAGAATTCATACGGGTGAAAAGCCACATCAGTGTTCCATTTGTAATAAAAGGTTTAACAAGAACAGTCGTCTTGTAGAGCATAAGAGAACCCACACAGGAGAAAAGCCATTTGAATGTTCTTTTTGCAATCAAACTTTTATCAGCAACAGTCGTCTTACCGTCCATATAAAGAGAATCCACATGGGTGAAAAGCCATAGCGATGTTTTGTTTGAAATGACATCATTGTATCTTTCACGAATGGTCCATATGGTCACTAGCTGCATGTACACTGAAGCCTAAGACCTATAATGTTAACCCTAAAAGTGCCGGGATTTTATGTCACCTTATAACCAAGGTGGTACTGCAACTGTCAAATATTCTGAAAATTTTCAGTATTAATTAATCGTGCTAATTTATGCATAAATTTACACATTTCTCTAAATCACTAAATAAATCTCAAAAGCTGCTTTTTATAAACTCTTTGTAAGAATATGATCAAATGGAGTTTTAAAAAATTCTGTATCCTATTTCATTTCGATGTATTTGATTTTTTTTTTCTTATGTATTTCTTTGTTTTTCGAGTTTTTGTTTTCTGCTGTTATTCTTTTCGATGAGAGATGTCGTCGACTTTATCATGACCACAAAGAGCCAAAAACTTTTTGATTTGAAGCAGTAAAAGCAAAAATAATCATACATTTATGAATATTGACTAGAAATACATTTGTATTGGGTTTATGCGTTACAGAGATCTTGCGCAAAACGGCGAGGGGGAGGCAGAAGCCGCCTGAGAGATTTTAGGGTTAACCCTAGCACCTAAACCGCCCTAGACTGCCCCTCAGCTTACTCACTAAACAGCCCCAAACCGCCCCTGTTTATGCATTCTAAGTCATGATAATATAAAAAATATGTGATCAAACATGATGTTGTTTCTTGTACATTACACATAGGTTGTGTGCTGTCTGATTCTGCATACAACCAGTATCTTTTACAAGTACTTCTTATTGAAAAACCCTGATGTATACACAGCAAAACCCTTTCCGTTAGGGAGTAAGCTGACACTTCTCCCGCAGTCTCTAGGTGCTAAAGGGTTAAGAAGCCAACATGCCTGTTCCTAATTACCATGTACATTGGGTTTTCGTGGTTGAGATATATGAATTGGTTTAAATTTTAACCAAGTTTATTATTCCTACTACCAATAAAGGGATTTATGACATGTAGATCCTTGTACCTTCTATTGGTTTGAAATACATACACGTGTACTTAAAGCAATTTTCCGATGAAAATTTGCAATTAATGTTATATTTTATGTGTGCTAAATTTCTACTTTAATACCAAATACACAATGTGGCATTTTAAATCATGGATAAATTCTTGGACAGAGCATGTGTAAATACATGTATATGTATAACTTTTTTAATAACTTTTTATCTTTATTGCATCTTTGTATTGTAACTCCTGATGAAAATGGAGGTTGTTGTCATCAAAATTTCAAGGAATAAACAATAAACTAAGTATCCAAAAGTAATGCAATAACTGTTTGTCTCATTATTTGTTTTGTATAACTTTGTAGGTAAACTTATACAGTGGAAACATGTAATAATAATATCTGATATAACAAGCTTTCTGATATAACGAGGTAATTTGCCAATCCCAGCTTCTTTTTATTTATTTTTTTACCCAATATAACAAGGTAACTTCTATGGTCCCAAGAACCTCATTATAACAAGTTTCCACCGTAATGAATCCCTTGGGGATGATTCGGCAATTAGTTATAAGTAAAGTTACTTGTGACCTTACAAATGATTAGAACATGTTCTTGGGTAATGTACTAATTACATTCCCAATTATTTAGCATAAGAACTGATCACCATTTGTTGGTAAAGTCATGCAAAATTTTACAAATGACTTTGTTAAACACCCCCAGGAATCTCTTTATATCAGAGTTAGATCTTTATACAGACTTGCCCCAGTATTTGTTGGTCAGAATCTTTGATCATGATAGAATAATAAAAAGTAATACAGAAATGGTGGTCCCATACCCAAAAAAACAAAACAAATGAGGGATGTCAGTTTGAGACAGACTTTACAACTTGTTCCAATCTATTGAAAATGCAACAGAGTTTGTTGAACCATAAAATAGGTTAATAGATCAAAATAATGAAGTAGGATAAATCCAGAAATGGTCAGAGCATTTGATGCAATAGTCTAAACGTTAGTCAGAGAATATATATATATATTTTTTTTTTACCATTAAGAATTTATGAAAACCATGAAACTGTTTGATTCAGTGTCATAATGATATCAGTTTCTGGGCCCTTTAATACATTCATTTGGTTACTGTAAATTGAAAGTAGATGTTGCATTCTTATCAAAAACTCCACTATCAGCCATATATGTAAAACACATAATCAGAACCTCATTTTTTTAATATCACATTTTCAAAATATGAACTTTATTTTATACTTTGTGAACTTAAAAAAGCTAATTTGCTACCACACAAGAAGGCTCCATATAAAAATTACATGATTTTTGTCACTGGCCCATTCTCGCACTCGATGACTAAATAGCATAAAAACTGGGAATTATGAATAGAAGACACTGAGCCTGCAAACATTTACATACATGTAGCACCATAGACTATCGAAATAAAGAACAGACATTTTGAAAATGAAGAAAACAGAGTATTCCTGACTGACACAATTCTTTTTGTTTAGAAAACATATAATACTGAGCATCATAGTTTTAAAAAATAACAATTGAAAAATACACTCGGCTATGACTGGGGTAATAATGTGTAAAACATCCTTTGTAAAGCGCCATGAGCGTCATGTATGGCGGACCTGAGCGCTCTATAAGAAGCCACCATTATTATTATTATCATTACACTTGGTTATTAAAGTTGTTTTAGCACGAAATGATGAATGACCGATCCAAAGGGATTAGGCAATCTGGCAGAGACTTCAATAATCTGAGTACTGGGGCCCAACATACTATCAATGAATGAAATGCAGTCAACCTTGCAAAAGTCAAATCTGAAAAAGATGGACTTATAATGGGTTAAAAACAAGAGGAGTTGACTTGGAATGACCAACTAGGCTATTATTCTTCAACGTAATCAAGGTTGACGGTATTGTCTCCTTATACAGTGCATCCCATAAAAGAGTAAACCCAACTTTGAGAGCCTCATGTTAAAATTTTATAGCTTATGTAAACCTTATATTTATTTCATGAATAACAAAGAGTAACTCATATTCTATTCAATGACCAAACTTATACCTGTGTTGTGATGGATGGATGAGCACTTTGGCTTTAAAAAAACAAGCGTCAAAATTCAAATGTACCAAGTTTGAGGAAAATTAGCAGCCTTTGCATTTCAATAGACCAGGAAATTCATTGTCCCTTGTGAATGGACTTCGGAAGGCTGAACTCACACAAAGAATGAATAATCAGAAAGCCAGGATTGCTTCTGATAAAACTTGGAACATTTTGTTTTTGACCAAAAGTTTTTAGAACTTGAGTTTTCAGCCATCCTTGACAGTTGCAGGTATGATTTTGGTATCACTGGATAGCATATGAGTTTCTCTTTGAAATGTTATAAAACAAAGTGGTTCGTGAATCACGAGTCTCGCCTGATTTCACTATCAATAAAACACGCAATATGACCTTTTAACCCCATGGTCTCATCATCCTCATTCTACCCACACAAGTGGTATTAACCAAGGATAAATACCAGGGGTGAACAAAACTATAAAAAATGAGTGAAATTGAAACAAAAAGTTTTAGAAAAGTTGACCTTTAAATTGACCTTTTTACCCCTATATGACCTTTGATCTCATCATCCTCATTAACATGTGATATTACCCAAGAATCATTTGTACTAAGTGTGAATACAATTGATAGAGAAATAAAGAAATAGAGCAAGTTAAACAAAAGCTTCAACATTTTTGTAACAGATGGCCTCATATCATTTGACCTCTTGACCCCTAGATTACCTTTTACCCCATCATCCTTATCAACACATATTTGGTATTGCCCAAGTATCATTTGTACTAAGTATGAACACAAATGATGCAGAAATAAAGAAATGAGAACAAATTGAACAAAAACTAAAAACTTTCACATTTTCGTAACAGCCAACAGGAAAAGTGATTACTAGGTCTCTGGTGAACTTTGTTCAGGCGAGACAAAAATAATGACACTTAATAAAACTTTAAAACAAGGCTTTCAAAGTTGGGTTTACTTTTATCTGGGATGCACTGTATTCTTTAGAAATATTTTACCGAATGGGAAATTCCATCAATGAGCCGGATATACAAGATTTTATCACCAGGTAATTGTCCCGGTTCAAAACATACCAATAATTTGCTTGTTCGAGCGCACCTTGTTTATTATTGGGTAGACTATAATAACCAACAAATTAATCTGATACAATGTGGCAGTCATATGAAAAAATGTATGCAGGTTCATGCAGTATTTAGCTGGTTTTAATCTAATTTTCTATTTTGCCCTGAAAGATAATGTCATATAAAATTGATGATGGGGTGAATTTTGGACCCTTAAATTGTTAAAAAAATGTTAAGACGTAATTTCTGTCAGGACTTTGTGTACAGTCTGCTCCCATAATAACAAGTATGGATAGGTCTCATGATATGAAGGCAGCTCCTAATTATAATCACGTGAAATTTTGACTTAGTACATATTCAGAAAACAAGGTTAAAGGTCGGTTCCAGAGCAATAGACCAGTTTATTAACATGTATTCAAATTTTATGCAGTTTTTTTTTTAACAAAGTTGTTCTTGACAACTGGAGAGATTTTCAGAGCATTGCCCAACATAGCAACAACTAATGTACACAAACTGGATTCCATGTATTGTAGACCATTCTCTTATTAAAGGTTGTTTGAATACCTTGTTACTACGGGCCAGGAAAGAGCATTCATAAAATTTTGATATATTAGTAAACTGGTCTAATCATTATGGCAGGAGTGGACTGGATATTCATAATTTACATTACCTTCTATTGCACTTAGGATAAATGAAACCTTGTACAGTCCACATCTGTAATGAGGTGGTCAGGATTAAGACAATAAATAATTACTGTAAATCTTGAGTAAAAAGGAGCCTGAACTTTTGATCCTAGCAGAATCTGACAAACAAGTACAGTAAGCACCCTAATAGAGACAGAACAGCAAAGTTAGGAATGGCCATGTGAGAACATAGGAAACCAAAGGGGTAATTTAAGAAGTGTTGGGGAGGAGCGACCAATTAAAGGGGAAGTTCACCCTGGAATTTTATTGGTTTTAACAAATGCAGAAAATTAAAAGAAAAATATTTATGAAAGCTTGAAGAAAATCGACCAAAAAATAGGGAAGTTATGAACATTTAAAGTTTTGATTCTTGATCTTCTGAAAAAATGACACTTTATGGAATTTACACTATATAACACATAGGAGGACTCCTCGCATTAAAAACTTTAAATAATCATAACTTCGTTATTTTCAGGTCGATTTCCTCCAAACCTTCACTCATATTTTTCTTTTATTTTTCTGCACTTTTAAAACCAATTTAAACCCAGGGTGAACTTTCCCTTTAAGAAACAGAGGTAGGCAAGATCAAGAACAAAAGAGTGATGATTAGCAGGGAGAAGGGGTAAGAGGGTATATTTAATTTAATCTCGTCAAACTAAATGTTTAAAATCAGGACTCTGAGGATCGTTTTGTTTGTGTGAAACATTGCACCAATTAATACTTAAATATCCACTTAAAACATTTATTCACAGAGATGGCATAAACAAGATCGTGTTTTAAAAAAAATAGTAAAAAATGACTGACTCATTGATTTAGAAATCAACTGGAAGATGCCTTGTTTTCAAGCCTTTGTATAATACACTCCCATTATAATAAGGCAATTGGATTGGACGTGAGTGCTTCGTTATAGTGTGAGTGGATTATATCAATTTTCTCCCACACACCCTTATTTACATGTACGGTAGTACCATGTATAGTTCTTGTGTCCTGATTGCCTTTGCATTAGACTGATCTTCCTTCACTTTGACTTAAGTTTATCCTCCATTGAAACAGAGACACTGTAATAGGTGTACTCATAGAGCTACAATTAGCATCAGCTAGAAATCACTTAACTCTTTGCATGCCACATTAATTTTAAGCATAAAAAAAGAAGACTTTTCTCTTTAATTATTAAAAATAGTATAACAATATTTGCTAAGTATGAACTACGAGAAATTATGCCGCAGACCTGGTCCTAGCATTATCAGTGATTTTCAGATCTTTTAGCCCAGCCATTACAGAGAAAATGAATTATTACGATTGTATAATTAATAAGTACAATTGTGACTATAGTCTCATACAAAGAGGCAAAGAGTTAAACTGTTCCATCAGGTTTTAATGATGTACCAATCTTCTTTCAACAGGACTATTCAGCGAACTGCCCAAGTTTGAATATTGCTGCGGCACATCCTGGCATCTAGCACTGTTGCACAAGTTTTTAATAATCCACAACAAAACAGCAATAGCTCATGAAAGGTCCACTGTTGTACAAATGTACATTTTGCTACTTCAATAGTCCGGTGCATAGTTTTCTTTGTCCTGATTACCGAAGCGTCGTAACGAGGTCTGTTGCAAGTGCCTTTGTTCCTTGCGTAGCTGGATGTAGAACCGGATCACGTCGGGATGTGCCCTGACGCAGCTCCCTTCAAAGTCCAGAACCCTGAGACCCTGTAAGCTCGTAGCCCTGGAGAGGGCAACGTAGGCCTGGCCGCACTCGAAAACACGAGAAAGGGAGATCTCCACGCAGTCTAGAGACATACCCTGTCAGGAGGATTGAAAAAGAAAGTCATAGGATTTTAGATCTTTTAAATTAAATGGGCAAATGCTATGCCATTGAATGAAATGCTATCTTGTCTGCTAAGTAATTTTGATTGTGTAACCCACTTCCATATAAAAGATCTTTGTGCGTTCCTTTTTCTTTTCTTTTCTTCCTAATTTACTTACAACCAAAATCTATCTTTTAAGAAGTTGAGACATGCAAACCTCATGGTGCTTACCATAACTATCATATCGTTAAAAAGA
This sequence comes from Paracentrotus lividus, assembly GCA_940671915.1. Lineage (NCBI taxonomy): Eukaryota > Metazoa > Echinodermata > Echinoidea > Camarodonta > Echinidae > Paracentrotus > Paracentrotus lividus. The sequence continues at coordinate 11,069,528 of CALNVZ010001721.1, forward strand.
GGGGAATAAATAATTTGTCATCTTATCCGACACATTTTTTAATTGCTGTGGAGTGGAGACATTCAAGACTTTCTCATGAAAACTGAGAGAAAAAAAATTAAAACAGCAAAGGTGGGTGACAAGTGCCGGTTGCTTACTTCAGATTTGAATCACTTTGAGACAGTTTCTTCTACAATTTTATCTCTGTCTTTTAACATCAAATTGGCTTTAATATGCAAATTAAATGCATGTTTGTTTTTGTTCGTTTGTTTTTTAGATAGGGGGCCCACAAGTCTCTTGGCCCTTCAGCAAAGTTTGGTTATCTTACCTGGCTCTTGTGTATGGAGATGGCCCAGGCTAGTTTGAGAGGAAGCTGCCTCCTGGTGAGGACCAGGGAAGGACCAACGCAGATGGACCATCTCTCTGGTCTTATCACCTCCTCTAGACCAGACATGAACCTCACCTTGGGATTACCTAAGAGTGTCGCGCAGGAAAGAGAGAGAGATAGAATTATAGTTACAATTAAGATTATAGTTGCCTTCTTGTGAGGACCACGGAAGGACCAACGCAGATGGACTATCTCTCTGGTCTTATTACCTCCTCTAGACCAGACATGAACCTCACCTTGGGATTACCTAAGAAAAATGGTACAGGAAAGACAGAGAAAGTAATAGTTATAGTTATGATAAAGAAATTTTCAACAAGAGAGGGAATTTTATGATTATAATTAGGATAATATCATTGGAACATTGCTCAGGTCTTATCACATCCTCTAGACTTGACATGAACCTCGCTTTGGGACTACATTGGGGTGTCCAAAAAGGAAGGACAGAGAAAGTAATGATTATAAATTATGATGAATATAAATTACTATTATTATGCACCCATAATAATAATAATAATAAAATAATAATAGCGTTTTCTTTACCCAGGGTAGCCACTTCAATTTTGACAACTGCTCTTCCAGCGCGCCCTGCATAACATGAAATGTTATTATTACCCCTCTCCATTCCCAAATACCGAGCGCCTGGCGAGAAGGCAGAGGGTCCCATTTTTCAAGTCTTTGGTATGACCCGACCGGGGATCGAACCCACGGTCTCCCGTTCATGAGGCAGGCGCTCTACTGATTGCGCCAACATGTCCGGTTACCCATACCTGAAAAGGTATGAAAATATTTTGGGGCTTGCAAAGAACTCTGATTAAGATTGCACTTTGTTAAGTATTTGCATTCATATTGAGCAAAACATTGACTCATTTTATAAATGAAATGTTAAAGATAGCTTATCTTGGTGGTGTAGGTTTTTAACCAAATAAAAGACAAAATAAATACATTAATTTTCTTAGAACCTTTTGGTAATCTTTCAAGTAGTATCATTTCAAGGTGGCTTCATAACTTATATTTATAACTTTCACCACAAAAAAATTAAAATTCCCTTTTTGGATGCTTTTTAAAATTTTGTGGAACTTTTCTAAAGTAAGAACTCCATTATTTGCAAAATATACAAAGACAAGACAAGCATAAACAACAAATATATTTAAATCGAGTCAGCTAGGTAACTTGGTAATCTACATTCCTTAGCCAGTCTAACAAATTGAGCTTTACACACAAAAAAAAGGTCGATGTTTGCTTGATTTAAGCCTACCTTGCATCCCTGACTCGAATCCAGTAACCACTCCTCGAGCTCCGTTCACCAGACCTCTGTGAACATCCAGGTTCTTTGCCAGCATAACCTATTAAGTCAAGTAAAAAGTGTCTTTGTCAATATTGTTCATGAGGTTGAGATGAAACATTTGTAAAGCTTCAACCAAAAGAATGCGCCAGCTAGCCCCATCCGTACTAAACCGCAAACTCTACCACTATGTAGAATGGGCATCATAGTTGAGTGCACAAAGCCAGCTTAATGTACTGTGCATAATTTTCCCAAAGAAACTCAAAATCTAAGTTCTTAATTTATTTATTTATTTATTTATTTATTTATTTATTTATTTATTTCGTCTTCTTTAAACAGGGTAGCTCCATCAGTATTCAAGCACTGTTTTACAAGGAGGCCCTGTGTACATTCAAATAAAAACATAAGAAACATATTTACAAAACAGTTACAAAACTTATAGAATAATATTACAATTGAGAAAAGGTACAAGTAAGGAAATGTGCTATAGTAAATACCAGAAATATTGTTTAAATTGGAGAGCTATTATGGCGTTACAAGAAAAATTTAAGTGTAAGCATTCTTTAAAATGTAATGTGCATAAATCTATGAATACTATATAACTTAATCGATGGTGCTATATCTAACAAAAATGTTCGTTTAAATAATAAAAGTGTATATTGACAATCATGTTTCGTGCATACAGTGATTGGAATGCAAGAAGGCATCGTATCATACAGATCTTGAATTTGACTTGTTCAGAGTCAAGGGGATAGAAATTGCTGCTAGTAAACCAATGTCGATGCATATGAGTAAGTGGGTTGGGAAGAATTGCGGGCATAAGGTACTTGTAGCTATGAAAATTGTTAACCCAAGGCTACAGCCGAGTGGGTCTAATCTAGTGTTCTTAGTTACCAAATGCCTACAATTTCTACTTACCCCAAAAAACCATGTGCATCATCTGTTGTACAGAGAGTGGTGAAAAATCCAATTGAATCAACTTACCGATGCATGACAATTTTATCGGATGCATGGCTTGACATTCTATAATATAAATTGATGCTACATGTACATGTACGTTTACACTACATTGTGACAGACATGGCAGTAATGTCTATAGTCTAATTCCAGACGTCTATTGAGTTTTGTCAATAAATTCTTTCTCCCTTTTTTGCGCCTGAAATTTATTGACAAAACTTCAATATATGTCCGGATAGATACGAAAGACGTCACTACAGCTAGCTAGGAGTGTAGCATTACTGAATGACTTTATACCAGGTATCTCAACCAAATTACCTGTGCACCAATCTTGAGGTCAATCCTCTGTCTGACTGGACATTGATTGTTCATCTGCTTGACCAGTGCAGGATCGCTGTCCACTGCTTCAAACACCCTCACATCACCTACATGTACAGGATAAGAAAAACATAATATTAAACTCTTAACTCTTTGCCCGCCACATTGATTTTAAGCATAAAAAAGAAGACTTTTCTCTTTAATTATTAAAAAAATAGTAAAATATATTTGCTTAGTATGAACTAGGGAAAATTAAGCCTCAGACCTGGCCCTAGCATTATCAGTGATTTTCAGATCTTTCAGCCCAGTCATTACAGAGAAAACGAATTATTACGATTGTATAGTTAATAAGTACAATTGTGACTATAGTCATATTTGGAAGGCAAAGAGTTAAAAAAACGGAAGAATAACATCTGCTTTTCTAGATTGAGACAGATTGATAAATAATCACTATCAGGGGCTACGGAGTCTTTTTGAAATTGGAAGGGATGAGGGGGGCAGCTGAAAAAGTTAAAGATCAGAAATAGATGGTGATTTTAATGTTTACTGAGAATTTTTGTTATATTTGTATAATTATTGGCCTTCATAAATTTCAATATCATTATCCTCTGATTACTACAGTCTACTCCTGTTTTAATAACGGATAGTTAATATGGACAGTGAAAATTACCACCTTCTAATGCAATATTGTACCCATTCTCATTATCTGTGAGTGGGGTTTAAAAAGAAAAAGAGGCCATATATGCAGCAAACAACATGCACACATAGTCACATATTATACAGTACCCAGTAAGAATAAAAACCAACTCCAAATTCTTAAATATCATAGGCATACTTCAACATCACCTGGGATTAAGGTCAAATGCTAAGGAAAAAATGCTAAAAAGGCATTAAAAAAATCACAATATTGGAGGTTTTGAAGAGGGTTTTTGCATGATAACAAACTCCATATATGGAAGTATGCTATCAGTTAAAAAAAAAAAAAAAAAAAAAAAAAAAAACACTGGGCACGTTGTACATGCACACACTGCCTGTACATTTACTTTGTCTCTGAAGGTGAATGTAAAGTCCTGACTTGCATTCATTCAACCGAAATGGGAATGGCGCTATGACAAGCGCCCCAACATCAGTGGTGAACATCCAACAAAATAACAGGCACGAGACTCAAAAAAAAGAAAAAAGAAAACAGGGAATTCAATAGGGCAAAAAAAATGAAGAAAACACAGAGATCCGCTAAAAAGTGAAGATTTCACAGACCTGATCATAATGGGATATTACCAGTGAAGGGGCCAGTGAGAATTGATTTATCGACTGACCTATAAGTTTATTGAGGTGAACATTGTTGAGTTGATCGACGTCTTCTTTATGAGTGCACAGCCTGGTAGCATGAATACCCTCCCGATCAACGCAGTGCTTTGATGTGCCAGCCAAACAGTCGGAAACTTCAGCAGAACAACTATGAATAGAACACAATCAATTATTAATATCATCTGTTTTAATTTTCCTACTATGATGCTGTTTTCACCCTTATTTTTTCACACCACCTTGAGGATCTTTGCCCTGAAGCAGTTGATCACCATGTAACTGTGCAATTGTGCAGTTTTTCTCTTCAAATTCTCTTCAAAATACAGTTCAAAAATCATTTCCAGTCCACCATGCCTAAATCAAACTTGGTTAAGTCAAATGATCATGTAAGTCAAAGGTCTTTTCAAGAAATCTTTTATTTATGTTCGATTGTTTTTAACTCTTCCTATTCATCATGTCATTAGACACGGTTAAATGTGTGTATTTTGCTCATTTATCATTTTATTTTCCCCCTTACAAAGAAATTCCCGGCTTACCGTCCAACTCTGATCTTCTGTAGGATGTTGATGAATGCTGGGTCTTTCTGTCGTTTCACCTCCATGAGTTCAAAGTTCACCTGGATACAGCGATGCCAAGATGGCGACTGGAAATAACAAAAATTGCAATAAATCTTAATTTACTTTACAAGCTAGCTAAAGTTTCCTGGTGGTTGTATTTTCCGCAAATTTATTGATTTTAAGCATTTCATTGCTGAATCATTCACCATTCTGGGACAATGTCTGTGACCCCATCGTTTCCAAAAATAATTGGCTTTTGAATACAATATACCTGTATTAATTGCACTATTTGAGTGATTGATTGGTTCATTATGGCTGACTGCCAAGGAAGCAAATAAAGGCTTCCAAGGATGGGACCACGGTGGTGTTTCACCAAGTTGTTTGTAAGCTAACAAAGACACATGATCAGTTCTTATGCTGAATGGTTAAGAATGTGATAAGAATAGCACCGAGAACATGTTTAAGTCGTTTTTAATGCCATTCGTAACATTACAAACAAGTGGATTAGTATATTACGCGATGCGGAATATATGTCCCCGCCAATAATATAAAATTCCCATTATATCGCATCAGAAAGATAAAAACGAAAGTCAATTCTCTGTATTCCTGTACAATTATAACAACCAAAATATGTAAAAGCTACAAGAAAATGTTCCAATAATATAAAAAAAGAATGCTTCTCACAAGCTATGTGAAATTATGTAATAAATGATAATAAGAAAATTACTAGAGAAGGTTGAAGGAGTAGCATTTGTAAGCAATGTACAATATAGGTCAAAAATCAAGGTCAAAGGTCGAAGGGGTCAAAAGTCAAAATTCTGTGAGGAAGTTTTGTAGTCCTCACCTAGTGCTATATCATAAAGCAAACAAAATCGAAATCGGATGAAAAATGGCGAAGGAGTAGCATTTTGTACCAATGTACAATATAGGTCAAAAATCAGGGTCAAAGGTCAAAGGTCAAAATTCTGTGAAGAAGTTTTGAAGCCATCACCTAGTGCTACATATAAAGCTAACAAAATTGAAATCGGATGAAAAATAGCGAAGGAGTAGCATTTTGTAACCAATGTACAATAAAGGTCAAAAATCAAGGTCAAAGGTCAAAGGGGTCAAAAGTCAAATTCCGTGAGGAAGTTTTTGTATCCTCACCTAGTGCTATATAATAAGCAAACAAAATTGAAATCGGATGAAAAATAGCGAAAGAGTAGCATTTTGTAACCAAGTACATATAGGTCAAAAATCAAGGTCAAAGGTCAAAGGGGTCAAAAGTCAAAATTCCGTGAGGACGTTTTTGTAGTCCTCACCTAGTGCTATATCATAAAGCAAACAAAATCGAAATCGGAATGAAATGGCGAAGGATAGCATTTTGTAACCAATGTACAATATAGGTCAAAATCAAGGTCAAAGGTCAAAGGGTCAATAGTCAAAATTCCGTGAGAAGTTTTGTAGTCCTCACCTAGTGCTAATATCATAAAGCAAACAAAATTGAAATCGGATGAAAAATAGCGAAGGAGTAGCATTTTGTAACCAATGTACAATATAAGTCAAAAATCAAGGTCAAAGGTCAAAGGGTCAAAAGTCAAAATTCCATGAGGAAGTTTTGTAGTCCTCACCTAGTGCTATATCATAAAGCAAACAAAATCGAAATCGGATGAAAAATGGCGAAGGAGTAGCGCATTTTGTAACAATGTACAATATAGGTCAAAATCAGGGTCAAAGGTCAAAGGTCAAATTCTGTGAAGAAGTTTTGAAGCCATCACCTAGTGCTATCATATAAAGCTAACAAAATTGAAATCGGATGAAAAATAGCGAAGGAGTAGCATTTTGTAACCAATGTACAATATAGGTCAAAAATCAAGGTCAAAGGTCAAAGGGGTCAAAAATCAAATTCCATGAGGAAGTTTTGTAGTCCTCACCCCTATGCTATATCATAAAGCAAACAAAATCGAAATCGGATGAAAAATGGCGAAGGAGTAGCATTTTGTAACCAATGTACAATATAGACCTGTCAAAAATCAGGGTCAAAAGTCAAAGGTCAAAATTCTGTGAAGAAGTTTTGAAGCCATCACCTAGTGCTATCATATAAAGCTAACGGAATCGAAATCGGATGAAAAATGGTGAGGGAGTAGCAAATTGAAGATTTTGATCACATACGGACGCACGGACGGACGGACGGATGGATGGACGGACACAAACACACACACACACACATACACACATACACACGTACGGAGCCCGTTTCATAGTCCCCTGCTCGAACTCATTCGGCGGGGACAACAACTTTAGGACACCCCTTTAAGTCTTATCCAAGGGACTTGGTATTGGGGATTAATGATTGGTAGACAATGAATGTCCCTATTTTATGTGAAATCCATGTCACTTGAGAGTTGAGAAACCTTCTTTCTATCAATCGACCCACAGGCTTACATGTAATTGGTATGACCACTATTAGGCACTAACAACACTGGATAGAACAGAATTAATACAGTAGATGTATACTGTATTCGTGGAAATATTTGTGGTACAATTTTCGCGGATTTCGCGCAAACAGCGGCAGGCACGAATTAAAAAACCGTGCGAACAGTGCGAATTTAAGAACCTGTGAACATGTTTTGAGGTCGCTCAGCACAAAAAATTAATTGCACGAAAATAACAGCGAATACAGTACCTGAAAGCAGAACTTTTGTTTCTCTCCTTTTTTGACGACCGGTGGTAGCTGTAAGAAGTCTCCGCATAGGATCAGTTGGATTCCTCCAAATGGTTCATCACAGCGCTTAATCACTCGGGCTACAGCCTGTAAATAAAAGGAAATTACCATTTGGTCAAAACCCATTTGACTAATGTCTATTTGGCCTCATTCCATTTTGTCTATTTCTTTTTTAAAAAACTGGTAATAGACAAATGTTAATTTGGGAATTAGACAAAAATTATGCAATGGACAATTTGGATATTAGACCCATTGGAAATTAGACCAAGTGAGACTTACACCAATTATGTATTAGACCAAGGGGAATTTAGACTAAATTATTAGTAGACTAAATAGGTTTAGACCACGTCGTATAGGACAATCAGAGAATTGGGCCTCCTGTTAGACCAAGAAGATATAAATTGAAATAAAGTTCACTTGTGTTATACATGACAACAAAGTTATATTCCATTCCTAATCTAAATCATGTGTTAGCATGAACAGCCTTCCGTATAACAAGAATTTAAGCACCTTCATAACTATGATATTAATGTTGGTGTATAGTCGTGCACATGTTTGAATAAATGATAAACAGAATGTGTTAAAGAGAAAAAGAAAATTATTAATGGATATCACTATAGAGCCTGGTCCATGGAATATCAGATGATTACATGACATGAAAGCTACATCATGTAAAATTGTAAAATTATTCAAATTTGTTTTTAGAATATCATACATTTGAAGATAAATAGGTGTTGTCAAAAGAGTTTGAACTTCATTTACTTTTGTTGTTTGACATTTTTGTTTTCCAATTCAAATAGTCAATCACAGATCACCTGCCTATAAAGGGTGTTTTCTTGTTTTCCATTTTTTAATAAATACTGTCAAACCTCCTAATAATTAGAAGTGATTAATGCAGACAGATGGCCTTTATACACAGTTTATACAACATGAATTCCCTTCTAGTAGGAGGCAATATAGATGACCACTATAGATAGGTGATATTTATTAAGAGGTTGCCACTAAGATTTTATTGTACCGGAATAGATTTGAAAATAAAATATACCTCAAGTTTGGTGAAGAAGTCCCCATCAATCATAGAGATCTCGTCCACAATCAGATGTTTGCATTTCCGCCACTGTTGTCTTCTGGTTGGTCTTGATGCTAGCTCAACAAGCTGCTGTAGCTGACCTGTACCTGAGCCTATACCTAAATCATTAAGAAAGAAGAAATTGTGAGAAAATGAAGATCAAGTATTATTGCACTGACAATAATTATGAATGATGGTTTGTTGATTAGGTTTTGACTTGTGTGTAACAATCAGATACGTTTATTTATATCTTGGACCAACCTTTTATGTTAACATGCAGGAGTGAATGTTATGTTTGACCCTGGGTGCGCTCCACGTCAGTTTGCCGGTAAATGCAGAGATGACAGTGAACCTTACCGCCATACCAAATAATGTATCCCTATGATACTATAGTAGTAACCTTTTGTTCTACTACATATGTTGTCAGATTTGACACTCCCCTTGTCCCATTATTACCACAGATTTTGCATGGTTACATTATATGTCTAACTTGCAGTTAAGACAAACTTTGCTGTAGGATTTTAAGTAAGGTTTAGGATTTGGGATGGGTCAGATTAAGTATTAGTATTAAGTCCAGTCATTGGCCATGCACTTAATGCTATACCTCACCCAATCCCAAAACCTAAAACCTTACTTAAAATCCTACATTTGCTCTGGCAAAATAGTATTTTTTGCCAGAGCAAATGTCATATAACAGAAACATAATAGCTAAACTACTTGATTAAAAGCAAACCTGCAAACTGGTGCAAGGTCGTCCCTCCGATATGACAAGCTGCCACCCCTGTGCTGGCGGTAGCAAAGGTAGAGTCCGGTGGGAGAGCACTGATGATGTGCCTCAACAAGAAAGACTTCCCCGTCCCTGCGCTCCCCGTGAAGAAGATGCTTTGCCCGGACAGGACGGCGTTGAGAACCCTTCTCTGTTCGTTTGACAAAGGGGGTGTCTTCTTCAAAGTGTTTAGGTGAAGCTTCTTCCGAGGGGCCTCCTTGGGAATAATATTATGGGTTGTAGGAAGAAAGGAACATTCAAAGGTTATGAATTCATATTCATTAATAAAGGATTTATATATAGACCAATTCGACTTCAGAGCAATTTAACTTCATGGCGGCCGTAGCTGGGGGGCTTCCAATGTACTACGCATGAGCCATGTACGCGTATGTCTGTGCGTATGTACATTTTGCTTTGTTACGCATACATATGCGTACATGGAGCATGCATAGTACATTGCATATTACATGCTCTGAAGTCGAATTGGTCTATAGATGCCAATGGCCACATTACAGAATAAATACCATGGTAATTAATAACAATAAACTCTGTAACAATGATTTTGCACATGAGTGAGAGGGGCTCATTCGCATCAAAGCCATGGTTTTGTGTAATATTTTAATCTCTACGGTGTAACTCACCTGCCAGTACACTAAACAATTTAGATTGACAAAAATTCAGATAGTAGAGACACCAACTCTCCCACTTTCAGCATAAGATTTCCCGCCGTAACACAATTTTAAAAAAATCTCACGCTCTCCCGCTCAGTTTTTTATTTTTATTTCCCAAGCTGTATTTCTCCCTTTTTCCCCTCATATCCTTGCTGCATTTTTCCTCTTTTCCTCCCGCCCAACCCTCTGAGTGACAAAAGTGCATCTCAATCACTTTTTTTACCTCATTTATTGTTGTTGTAATGTTCAAAGTTAGCACCAATTATTGAAAACAATATACCAAAGCCAATGAACAAGAAATACAAATCCAAGATTTTTTAAAAATAAATCCTCCAACTCTTCTTACTCGTTCAGCCTGGCTCTCCATGGCCTTTCTGCCTCTCTTCTTAGCCCTGGCAGCAGGGGTGGTAGAGGTGCCCTTGGCCTCAGCTAGCTTTGCTCGTTGGTTGTTCAGAGTGTCCACGTCTCCCTGGTTCATTGGGCTGATCTCGGTGAACTGCTGGGGGAGTTCTGACAGCAGACGTGCTCTTCCACTGATTACCTTTGGATTAAAACGGCAAGTTAACATTAGATAATGAAACTGAAATACATGCATGCCTGTAAGAAGATTAGAAGATTGGTGTTGGATATCTAAGAGACCAGTACCCCGTAACAAAAAAGAGATAAATCTTACAATCGATTGTAACAGAGTTTACCATAGACTTACAATCAATATCAATCGTAGGATTGTATCTTTCATGTTACAGGTCTGAATACTGAATACTATCTCAGCAAACTTCTTGCTAAACCATTTGCTCCTCCCTATCTACTGCATTCACGTGTACTGGATGACCAAGAGGAACAAGAACCTGTTGTTAACTGGGTACCACTACGTAAGAAATTCTTGGCATATCTCAATGCTTCTGAAAGTATGTACATTAATGAAATTTTTGTTGTAGAGAATGCTTTGCATTCCTTGGTTTATTCTCTCTATCATCGGTAGAGATAAATCTCCTTGCTTTTATTGCAATTATGGACCAACCTTTTCTGATTTTTTGCACTCCATCTTGACTGCTAAACTCTTGAGGAATGACTTGAGTTGGTGCGGAGGGCAGTTGGAAATCATCACCTGAAGGCTCTTTTTGGGCAGTCTGATGCAGGCCTTGCCATCACTGGCGAAACGACGGTGGATCACCACATCCTGCATTACTAGGGTAGATGACGTCTTACCTGTAGGGGGTCATTATATAAATGAATAATTCATGAAGGGATATCAAATTGGTGAAAAAGTTATCAAGGGGATATCAAATGAATGAATAATTGGCATATGTTCACTTCTTTGACAAAATCCTGTGTCATATTAGATTTAAGAACATAAAAAATAACTTTTACATGGAAATAGAGAATCAAGATATTCATAAAGGGACACCAAATTAATGAATAATTCATAAAGGAACCTCAACTTAATGATTATGAATGATTCATCTAGATGGCCTTATTGTCAGTGGGGTAACATGACATTGTATATATCTCAAATATTGGCAACAATCAATTTCAGTCTCAACCATGAGATAACCAGTGATGTCCTGTCCAAATCCTAGCTCTCTTACATTAAAATGAAACCATGACAGCAAGTAAAGAAAAAAAAAAGAGAATTTAGTTTGGTTATAATTGCTTAGGAGGCCATGTTTGTTTGTTTTTTGTTTGTTATTGTTGTAGTTTTTTTGTTTTTGTTTTTTGCTTGCCCTCTGGGGGTGAATAGGTAAAATAAATCCCAACTAGAGATCCTATAGGCCCTACATGGATATTCCTAAAATTGATTTTTTTTTTTTTTTTTTTTTTTTTTTTTTTTTTTTTTTTTTTTTTTTTTTTTATTATTATTTTTTTTTTCCTAACTTGGAATTGATTTGTAAGTGAATCACCCAGAGCAGGTCTTGTTTTATTCATCAGAATTATTACACATGTTGTGTACATTGTACATGTACATCATTTTAGAATTAACACCAAACATTAAAAAAATATCTTGAGCCTATAAAGTACTATGAATAAACATGACAAACTAATCATTATCACTGAAATTTAGGGGGAAACTGATAGGAGTTAAATATCAAATAAAAGTCAAGTTTCCCTACCTGTCATGACCTTGAGTAGTATATCCTTGAACTCATTCCTGCCCAAGAACAGTGATCCATTCCTACAGAGTGTTCTCTTGGTGACTTCACCGCTCGCATCCAGTTTCTCCATAGCCACTGTACATGCTAACTCCGGAACATCCATATTGCACTGTATAAAATCTATAGTAAAAGATGAGCGAATTGATGCAAGAATTTATCCATTACAGAAAGCAAAAAACAAAAACATATTTTGGGGAAAAACAAAAATAAATGGGAACAGATTTTTTTCATACTATATTAGATGAACGTTCAAACTTGCATTTAGCTTGTCCATTGCCACTGTCAAGCCAACTTTGAGTATACCCATATCGCACTTTCCTAAAATCTAGAGTTAATACGTCAGATTTGATCCCTTTGAAAGAAATCAGAAACAGATTGGACAGGGGAAAAATATATTTTTGGGGATCTGCAAATACTGATATTTTTTATTGAGATAAATCAGATTTTTTATTTTCTATCTTTTGTTAAGATCAATGTTCACACTTTCATCTAGTTTCTTTGGACCTGTAAATACTGATATTCTTTAATTGAGAGAAAACTGATCTACGAGATAAAGAGAATCAATCAAAATGTCAGATTTGATGCCTTGCATGTCCCAGTTCTTTAGCATAAACTAAGAAAGAGCAAATTGAAAACCAAAATAAACTTCTTTATTATTTTTTTAATGAATGTGCATGAACTAAAGAAGAGACACATTGTGAGTGCAAAGTCTGGCAAAGTGGTATATCAACCAAAATGCATGTCATGCATGTGTCTGTGTAAACTTAGCAAAGTGGAAGGAAGACAAAACAACAGAATAAATTTTTACTAGAAGAACTAAAAAGTTGGATATAATGACGTTAGAACAGATCTAGATTAAAATAAACCGGCGGTATTCTATATAACGATTTCTCTTTGATTTTTGACATGGCAGATTCGGAGTCTGCGCCTCACAGGCTTCTTCTTCTTCCTCCGCTTTTCTCGGAGATCCACAGTTGTATACTGCAAGTATCCGTGTTGGTGGCTTTTGTCTTAGGCTGCAGACATTGTATTTAAGTAGTGAAGAAAGGATAGATGTACGTGCCATATGAATTTTATGGAGGAAGAGTAGGATTAAAGTGTTCAGTTCGTCATATATAGGCTAGGCAAGTTGGGAGCATACGGTGGTTAGGGAGGAGTATAGTTCTATGTATATACACAACAAAAAAAGTAAGTCCCCCCCTAATCAAAATGATGTAACTTTTGAACGGGATTGTTTTGAGCAAATTAATTGAAAGGGGGGTTTTCTACACTTATTGAGTACCTTCTGTGAAAAAATGACATCGATCCATTGAGACATGCATGAGTGATCAACGTTTAAAGCAAAAATGGACATTTTCAAAAGTCACAAGGGTCATTTTCTCGTCTAAAAAAAAACAATTTTCTAAAATTTTCTTTTTACCTTGTGTTGAATTTTTTGGGTGGTTTTATCATCCAAAATTTGACCATCCAACACCAATCCCGATATATTGCACCATTTTTCATGGATGAGTGAGCACAATTTTAAGATTTATGTTTAGACCTCTAAAAATGGTAAAATCCAACAATTTTATTTAAGGAATTGCCATCAGATATGATCAACATGGTCGACACATTTGTGAGAACATGAGCACTATTCGTCGTGCCATGGACGAGCGAGCACATTTTAAAGGTGAGTTTTGTGACTTTTTTCATGACAAATTTGCCTTTAATGTGTGTTTATTCATGCATTACGCTACGGTTTTATCTCATATTCGCACATAAGTTAGTCGATGAGTGTATAAACATAACTGCCAAATGTTATTGCTCAACACCTTTTTGTTAAAAAGTTCCAGCATGTTGATTCAGGGTTTGTTTTTGCCTCGAAATTGTACATAATGTCAAAGGAGAGAAAATCAAAATGTCAACAAAATTGAAATTCGGCTTTTTTTTTTAATAATTTCATTGATAATTTTTGTTAATTCTACTGAGAGTCTTTTCATGAAATTTGGCACACATCTTCATGGTGGTACTAACTAACAGGAACAAACGCTAAATTGAGAATCAGATAAGGTACAGGGGAGGGCTAAAGCTCTGAAATTTCTTCTTATTTCCATATTTCTTTAACATCTCTGCTTACTGAAGCATGAAACACTGAAATTTTCGTGAAACTCAAATCGAATGAACTATCCAAGAAGGTCTGTGACAATCATCCAAAGTAAGCAATTGAATTTTAGTCCACAAACGACATAATGGCTTTTCACTTATCACGTGTTCATTGAAGCGTGAATTTTTGATAAAATGCCATAGCATGATTTGAAAAAATTTATTAGACATACTTATAACAAAACATTGTTAATAAAATAATTCTAATCACTTAAAAGGGAACAATACTTACCTAAAAAAAATTAGAAATATTCTTTTTTGTTTTTATTAAGTGTTCATTCAACCGTAAAGTTTTTGATATTGTTGAAAAAACTATTCCAGATTGCAAATTCCGTCATATTCAATAATTTTTCAAAGTAAAAATGTGTAAAAAATGCAGTTCTTGCAAATTTTACCTCATGCTCATCCAACCGTGAAATTTAATCCAAAAGTCATTTGATGTGTTAGAAATTAAGTACAACAAGCCTTCTGAACACATCTTTTATTAAAAAGTTTGAATTTGTTCCGATATTATTGAATTAAAGTTATAAAACTAACCTTGTGACTTTTGAAAAGTGACATTTTTGCCTTTCGACTGTACTCATTGAAGCATGACTTAACGAATTTCAGTAATATTCACTAAAATGGAAGCTGATAAAATTACCTACAAGCACATGTAATAAAATTCGTAAAACTCCTCTTGGTTAAAAAATTATACCAATTTGATTAAGGGGGGACTTACTTTTTTTGTTGTGTATAGTTCAACACTTTCATTCTTACAAATGGCAATGCACCTCGGAATAGTTTAACTAGACAGATGGCGCTATGCTGTAACTATAGTATAGACAGCGCTGGCGCTTCGCGACGGGGCCAGGGACTGGTCGGTCTAGCGCTAAATGCATTATTATTATTATTATTAGGCCAAGTAAAAAAATAAACATGTTGATCGTCCCCGCCCGCATCGATTTTTGGTGCTGCCTCGATTTTTTTGTTATTTGTTTTGTTTTGTTTTGTTTTGTTTTGTTTTTGTTTTTGTTTTTGTTTTAATTCACCAACATAACGTAAATGGGTTAGACAACATGAGTAGTTAGTATGTTATTTTTAGTTCTTGAGTAAAACATTCAAACACATGATGGCAATGAAACATTATAAAAAGCATAAGAAAATTTATATAATCAGTGTCTGTGTGGACTTGAATGAGTTGAGCAATCAAATATACATCAGGGGTTCCCAAACATTTTGTTCATGACCCCAGACCAACTAAACTTTGTCATAACAAGGACTGGTGGTGACCCCAATTAAGCAATTCATCAGTACCGTTAATAAATTCTGACAAAGTCTTGCGCCCCACAGTTTGAAAACCCCTGATCTACATGTTGTAAAATCTCTCACTGATCACTTGTCATTCAAGCTGCAAAATACTGATTGATATTGGCAACTGATTGACAAGTGGACAGTATGATACATGTATATCTTCATTTGTGGACCTGCATATTGCACCTTAAACCTAAAAGCAGCATTAAATCTTCTTCAAATATGAATATGGCGGCCATCTTGGACGCGGCAGCCATTTTGGAAAAAATAACAAAATAACAAATAATAAGGGCCTCCCTCATCAACTTTTGAAAAGTCCGGACGATCAACATGTTTATTTTTTTACTTGGCCTTATTATTACGATTTTTAAAACAAAAACACCAACTTAAGCAGATCAGAATGTCGCCTTTTTAAAAGTAAAACCGTAAAATCTTAGAAACTAGCATAATAAATTTGAAAATGAAAATGACTAACAGTCAGTAACCTGCTCGGCACGGCGAGGCTAGCGAGCTGACTGCCACTGCCTGGCTCAGTGGGCGGCTGGGGTGGCGCTGCCTAGGATTGGCGCCACGCTCAGTCACACGCAGGACGGCCGTGATCTGGCAGAACTACGTAAGTCATTTTTGGGCGTTTTTCAGTTTTTTAGTGTTTTTTATAATTTCGAATATGCTCTTTCATCTGGCAAAATTTCAAATTCTAACTCTAATTATTTTTAGAGATTCGAAACCCAGTATTTGTAAAATTCTCTCAAAAATCGGTAAATTTAAAAGGCAGAACTATGTAAGTCGACTTACAAAAGTAGTTTTTCAATCTTTGACGATAATGAAAAGGCAAAACTATGTAAGTCTACATACGTGGTTTTGTTAGAACAATAGCTTCAAAAGTAGAAGTTGATTTATCAGGCAAAACTACGTATCTCCCGAATTCTGCATTGTAACCGTGCAGACAGCGCATTTGCCCTCGTAAATAATACAGAGATCGAGCGCGCAGCTGGTCTGCATGCATAGCGTTTACCTGTGGCGCTTTGTACGTGACGTGCATTCATATTGTGCGGCAAGTATATATATAGCTGCCATATAAAGCTGTCAGTGCGTGCCATTGCTCTAACTTCCAGTTCCAGAGCCTTGAGAGGAAAACATATTTTGAACTTAGCTTTGGAGAGGATCAAAGTTCCTCAACTGAAACAAGGTAAGGCTTTCTAGTATACGGTACCACCTATTCCAGACAAACTAAACCGAAAGCTTCAGTCTCTGTAAAGACTGTAGAACTAGATGGGGGTTGGGTGTCCGGACACTTTACAATTTTGAAGCCTTGTTCTTTGCCTGTGGATTACACACAAACAAATATAAATAAGAAAGTTGTAATCATCTTCAATTTTTGTTCTCTATAATATTGCCTAACACTTTGTAGGATGGGGGTTTGGTTGTCCGGACACTTAACAAAAATGAAGCCTGGTTGTTTGTCTCAGGATTAAGCCAAAAATATATGTTGAATGATGCTTATCTTCATCAATATTTGATGTGTACAATATTTTCTATCACTTCGTTCCAAAAAACTACAAAAGGATTGCTTGTAAAACGTTTCAAATGGCTGGTCAAAATCGTCTGTCCGGATAAACAACCTGTCCGGACATACAACAACTGGGTATACTATAAAACATTGATGAAACTTGGCTTCTAAACTTTTTCAAATGGCGTATTAAAATCGATTGTCCGGACACAGAACAACTGGGTACTGTCAACCCCCATCCTACTACGGTAGATTTAGATCTACAGTCTTTACAGAGACTGAAGCTTTCGGTCTATACTAGAAAGTCTACTCTATAGCTTTCCTTGTTTCAGTTGAGAAACTTTGATCCTCTCCAAAGCTAAGTTCAAAATGTGTTTTTCTCTCAATACAAGGCTCTGGAACTGGAAATTGGAGCCACGGCATGGCTGTTACCCTAACCCTAAACTGACCAGTCCCCGTCGCTTCGCGACGGGGAACTGACGGATGATTAGTTGTGGGGCTGGTATACCCCGAATCTCTCACAAGTAATATATTTTTAAAAAAATGATACTCACATTGAATTTATGTAACTTCCAAGAATACAAGAGCAGATAGGTTCTTCCACATATTTATGTTGTCATAACAATGAGTGATATTTGAAGGCAAAAATCAGTTCCAAACACGTAACTTGTGTTCATATCGCAGGTACGGTACATGGCGATATAGACCCCCGGTCGCGAGCGCCGTCTGCTAGCAAGCTAGCTAGGCGGCTAGAGCAGGCGGCTCTAGCGGGCCGTATGCGCTGCTGTTTAAAAGCACAGCGATTTTTTCTTCTTCCGGGTCGACCCTTCAAAAAGGTCACCAATCAATATTCAACGTAAATGAGCAAATCCCTTCTACAGCGCTGTCTATAGTTACCCTAACCCTAACACTTTTAGCCGCTGCGTTTGCAATGTTTAAGACATATGATTTGCCTGATAAACCAGTTATTTGCAATGTTTAGGACATACACAGTTTTGCCTGATAACTTTGCAAGGTATAAGACATACGTAGTTCTGCCTGATAAAACTTTGCAGATGCGCTGGACATACGTAGTTTTGCCTGATTTGCCACGTCGGTGACATACGTAGTTTTGCCTGATAAAACTTTGGAAATGCGCAGGACATACATAGTTTTGCCTGATAAATTGGAAGATACGTAGTTTTGCCAGATCAAACGCTAGGAGTGTAGTCGAGATTTAATCAGGCAAAAGCGCGTATGTTTAAAAAAACGAGGAAAATTACAAGATTTAATGAGGAATTAAATCAACGATTTTTTGGTGGCAATACCTTATGTTCCACAGATCACAGGAAAACAAAAAACCCCGATACACCATTCTCCATTTTTCCAAAGAAAGCAAAAGAAGCAAATTTAAAACTTTAAGCTAAAAAATCTCGTAATCGCAAAAAAGGAGATACGTAACACACGGAAAAGAGTCTACCATTCCGCTTTTACAGAAATAGAGAACAATGGATTTTGATTGTTGGGCGCTCTGATTAGCTACTGGTAGCTATCGCGAGGAGCTCCGCCTCCCGGTTGCGATGACTGAAGTGCGTTGACCGTAACTGAACAACGCGATTCAGCTGTTCCCGATAAAGACCGCTTTGTCGTGCGCGCTGTCAATCATAACCAAATTGGACCCATTTCGCAAGAAAAACTGCAAGACTCGACTTCAAAAACGGTTGGGCGTAGACCCACTCTTTCAATATTTTTTTAGAATAAAGAAGAGAAATATAAAAAGGAACTTCAACGAATCCACTGTCGGACGTACGCCCAATATTTCAAAACGCATAAAGAAATGAGGACTTACCAAAAAAATAAATGACAAATCTAAATTTTATCGTGACTATTGTTCATTGGAAGGCACAATGGTAGTGTATTTCATATGCTAATTCGTGATCATTCGAGCGTCATGCATAAATTACTATATTATGGAGGAACTTTTCTCCGTGTAGTTAGTTCTGCCGGATCACGGCCGAGGAACAAAGGCAAGCCGTGATCACTCAGTCACAGTCACACACACTGCACTTCACTTCGAACTTCAGTCTTCACTCTAGCGGGAAAAATTGGCAAAATATCACCCATTTCGTGGTTTTACAGACAACTAACAGTTACTTACTCGCACTCGCACATTCCCTCATGTACAATCACAAATATATAATTATATGCTCAAATACAACTAAATTCTTACCCTTCGCTCGGTTCAATCATTCAAAAGTTCATTCATTCAGCGATTTCGTCTCGATCTCCGCTTTTTTAATTTAGGGACGTAAACATTGGGCATTTAAACTTTAGGTCGAAATTGACCAATGGGAAGCCTTCCTTCCTTGCCCTAGACAGGCGACAGGCTATTGACCAATCACACTCTACCGGTAATTGACCCTCAGTGACGTCATAACCAGCTAGCACGTGTACGCCCAGTTTGCTGTGAACAGTTATATACGGCCACCAGAGGGGGTGGTTGGAACTATAGTACCCGAACTGACGCAAAGAAAGCGACTATTTTCCTGAGGGGCGCAGCCCCGAAGGAAAATAGTCGCATTCGCGTCAGTGAGGGGACTATAGTTTCACCAAAACCTCTGAAGGCCGTATATAACTGGTTTATATCCGTCATCGGAAATAAAAGATTTTAGATCTCTAGAAATCTAACGTTACGTACAGGCCGATATCTACTCCAGATAGGGTCTAATGTTAGATCTAACCTAGAGGTACTAGGCCTTAACTTGTTAGGCCTGCCCTGCATCTATGAATGATCTAAGTTAGACCGAGGATACGCGATGAAGACAGAGCAGCCTCGGTCTATGAATGATCTAGAATCTAGAATAGAGGTCTATAGGCCTAGATCTACCTAGCAGTTAGACAGACCTAAGTTAGATCTAGTCTAGATCTACATTTTGAATAATAAATGGGTGTTTACTCACTCGACCTTTGGGTCTCTTCTTCTTGTAAAGTTGGGGGCCTCTGCTACTAGTTCTGCGTAACTAACGTTAGACTTCTACAACACTGATCAAACGCTGACAAACTAACAGCGTTGCTGTCGCCATTTACAATGAACTCCCTGAATTGGACTTAGACAGACAAAACCTCGGGCTTGCTATCATCATCAGATCCTTCAAACTACTTACACATACTTGTAAATTATCCACAATCAGCCCCATGTCAATGCATGCCATGATACCTAGGCTAAAGCCAGCACGCACTCTCCGGCCAAAAATGACAGAAATCCCGTCTAGCCTCTATCAAAATGTAAAAAACAAATTTGATGAGTCACGCGCGTCACGAATGTACGGTACGCGCACCATTCGTCAAAAACAAACCTTACGTCACGCTAGAGGTGGATACCTTTATGACGTCACGGCATGCCTGCACACGATCGGGCTACGAGCCGCCGAGGGCTGGGGGGGGGAGGGGGGTTCAGCAACGTAAAAATGGTACGAAATGGCGGTCTTGCTCCTCAACTAGCTCGATCATCGAAGGCCACTATCGTTTTGATCGAGCCGTGGCTTATTCGCAGGTACTATCCACGGCTCAAGGGAATATTCCGGCTTGTGACGTAGCATGTCAGATTAGTTGGCATTTTTGCACAATTATGACGTTGGTTGGGACTACCTTTGGTCACATGACGGGGTTTAGACCAATCACCTATTAAGATTCTTACCATGACGGATATAATTGTTTTTATTTTCGAAGTTGCGGCCACAAAGACAAGTGTTTACGAGTTTTCTGCTGAAAATTACTGACACTCCAATAGAATGTCTAATACAGGTGTAAAGGTATGTTGGAATGAGATTTTGATCATGTAGTATTTTCATAATCTTGTATTTATAGAGACTAAACACATGTTTGGAAAAAACCTAACTGTGCTAACTTCAAAATAAATTTATGGGACTGTACAAATTGTTGGATCAAGTAATTACGACTTCTTTCTTGTGTTAATGACTGTGTAAAATGTTCTGCAAACTGAGTTGATGTAAAACTATAAGAAGATTATTCGCCGATTATTTTTGGCAATGAAATCCCAAATTCAAATAGAATTCAAGTTCAATAAGTGACGTGAGTTTATTCTAATTTGACCCACTCATGCACTACACTCGTTTGATATATCAAACTCGTGCCTCTGACTCTATGTGACTCTGGCGTGGTTACAAAAATAATTTCTAACCTAAATTTACACTATTCCAATCCCGTTTAAACGTTTAAAATTCTGAGAGTCAATGTACACTTTAATATTTATTTTAAATCCTAATTAATCTCTACAATGCTTTAACTGAAACTAAAAAGGTGAATATGAGAGCATAAAAACTCACCGATTTGTTTCCCGATTTTTCCTCTGCCAACTCCATTTTGTTATGGTCGCTTTGAGAAAAAATTGAAATGGGAAATATTAGAAGATAGAAGTGCCTGCAGATCGCGATCACGATTATAGCGGAGGTTGTGTTACTAGTATGTAAACATCACATAAAATTAAGCAAATGTTAACTACCTTCCACACTTGAGTATTAAAAAAAAAAAAAAAAAAAATAAAAAAAAAATGGTAGAGATGTTTTTTTTTTCCCGCCCCTCGTGCACAATCTAAAGGTCATCGTGTATCGGCCATAGGGTAGGATGGAGGCCTTAAATCGGTCCTTGCCGTCAATCCCCCTTTTTTTTCCTTTTAGACTTTTGTTATGTGGGGGGCTCTAGACGAGTAATATTTTTGTTATGGGGGGAAGGTAGCTTAGCCTTTTTTTTTTTCTCTATCTTTTTCTTTAGGGCGTGGAGATGGGTGGGGGGGGAGGTGCGGACGAGATATTTTATGTCATGGGGCCCGGAGGAGCTTGGTCTTTTTTTTTTTTTTTTCTTTTTTTTTCTTTAGGGGTGGAGAGGGGGGGCCGGGACGAGATATTTTGTCATGGGGCCCGCCAGCTTTTTTTTTTTTTTTTTATGCTTAGACTTTTTTTTTAGGGGTGGATGGAGGGGATGGGGTTGGGGGTGACAAGATATTTTTGGTAATGGGGGCCCGGAGGAGCTATAGTCTTGGTTTACTTTGTCTTTACTTTTTCAAATTACTTATAATCTGTATTTCTTTCATGTGTTTGTAAATAAAATTAAACTTGAATTGAAATACATCTGTCTTTGTCTCTCTTTTATTTATTTATTTTTCTTTTTAACAAAGTACATACATCTAAGCTCATTCATTCAGGGGAGGGTAAAAATGGGGGCAGGAAAATTTAGGCCTACAATTGCCAGTAAATCTTGCGATAGAATTTGGACTTATTCCCCCCCAAAAAAAAAAATTAAAAAAATAAAAAAACAAATAAAAAAATAAAAAAATAAAATTAAAAATAAAAATTAAAAAATAAAAAAAAATAAAACATAAATAAATAAAATAAAATAAATAAAAAACACAAAAAAACAAAACAAAAACAAAGCAATTCAAATATAACCAAACAAACATGAAAATGAAAAAAACACTAAAATGCAAAAAATAAAAAAATAAAAGAGATCCATTATAGTATAATGAGGGGCGGGAGGGTTCAGCCAACTTTTCCTCAGCAAAACATGTACAAAACACAAAAGTTTACTATACTATTCACGATTTTTAGCTTGTTCAGCCCCCACCCCCCCCCCCCCACTTGTGACCCAGCCCCTTCACTTTAAAAAATTAGAAATCACCAGGCCTCTCTACCTGTGTAAAGGGGCCCCGTCAACAAGCTGTGCTTCACAGGGGTCCCAAACCTATCATTCTAAGTTCTTTGATGTTATGCATTGTATTGTGTGATTTGGTTTGAATAAACTATACTATACTATACTATACCTCATATATAGCTTTAAAAACAATAAACAAAACTTTTGTTAATATTATATTGTTATTTTATTATTACTAGGCCCTACTATTTTTTATTTAGTTATTTATTTTTTAAATTCTATTCGCGAGTGAATCAAAAGCTAATCATCCTAACAACGAATTAAACAAACAAGGTAACTACTGTTGCCATGTCACATTCGACTCGTAATATAATGGAGACATCGTCGAAATGCAAACCTTCGACAAAAGAGGGCGGCACAATTTATCCCGCCATTGAATTACTTGCTTCTCTTGGTCAGTGGAATCGGTGGCAAAGATGTACGATATAGCGGTTGAATACTAAAATTTACTACTTTGATGACATAAGGGAGCAGTGCTCAAGGAAAGGAAATAAGGAGAAGAAGATTGGAAACAATTTGGTAAGTGAATTTTCCATGTTTTTGTCATATTGCCTTTTTGGTGAGTCTTTTGAGTACGACTGTGTTGATGTTTCGTACGTAGTCCCGTCTATGCTAGTCTCGGTAAGTTCATAACGGCTCCACTCCACGCGTGATTTGACCAACTAACATAAGTTAGATCCTACTAATTATTTTTAAAACGTCTTTCCTTTTTTCGTTGTTCTGCATTCAGATTGGTATCATCGGAGGCTCGGGGCTGGATGATCCTGATATCCTTCATTCCAGACAAGAAAAAATTGTTGACACACCCTATGGAAAGGTATTATGATGATCATTTGATGATGATGATGATGATGATGGTGACCTTTTTGGTGATGATTGATGGTATGTGGTGGTGGTGATGATGATCATTGATGATGATGATGATGATGATGATGATGATGATGATGATGATGATGATGATGATGGTGGTGGTGGTGGTGGTGTTAATAAAGACTTTGGAGGTGTTGATGATTGATGGTGAAAATGATTTTGATGGCAATGCTAATCAATGATGATAATTTGGATGGTGATGATGAATGTGATGAGGATGTTGATGGTCGTTGATGGTGATGATGATGATTGATGATGATGATGATGAAGATGATGATTGATGATAATGATTTTGATAGCTGTTGATGGTGATGATGATGAAGAATGATGAATAGGCCCTAAAATGTTGATGATGGTGTGATGATGGTATTGATGATGTGTCCCTCAGCCAGAGCCCCCACAACTGTAGGTTAGACCTTTGGTCAACCCGTCTTGAGTCTGCGCCTCACAATGTCATCATCGGCCCTAAGGAATCCCTCCCACCAGGATTCCGTGAACCCTGGCCGTTCTGGCTTTGCTTGAACCGCCTGCGGGCTTGAGTCGGCTGTTGCAAGGTGTTAATGGCCAAATGGGGCATCGACACCGAAGGAAGGCCAGTATGCGAATTCGGAGAGGAGGAGACCATGAGTCACCTTCTACAATGCCCTCTTCTCCCCTTCCCCTGCTCCCAAGCTGACCTTACTACTCTTTCGCCTAATGGGATCGCCTGCGTTCAATACCTAATGGGTAGAGTCTAATTCAGATTCCCCTAAGAACCAATACATATGCAATGAATACTATGATCTCTAAAATGTAATCAAGTATAATTACAAATCAAACAGAAGAATAAGAGAAAGGACTCGAGAAGAAGAAGAAGATTGATGATGATTTTGTGAAATTAAAAAATTAAAAAATGAAGAAAATCAGACATCTGAATACTGAGTTATATAATTCAATAAAATAAGAAACAATCACTGCCCTTTTTCAAACAAAAATAGAATGACATCATTGGCTTGTAAATTCTTATCCCCACTGTCCTAGCAAAAGAGAAATCGCTATGTCAGACTCTAACAAGCCACGCCAATTGACTTTAGCTCACAAAACTTCGATTGAATAGTTAGGTTTGACCTCATTACCAGGAGTGATTAATATTTTCTCTGAAGCTTTAATTCTCTCATTTTCTTATGAACTAAGCCAAATTGCTGGCACTTTTTATTCCTTTTTTAAATTAAATAATTTCACCCACATTTTTTCTTGATTATTAATTACATACTGACCCCTGCTGAATCAAAAACTTGGCCCAATTTTGCCTCAAATAACTTGATAAATGATTACCTCCTGTTACTTGCATTCATTTACTAGCCCTCTGATGCACTTATCCTTGGCCAGATCGAAGGAGTGGACTGCATTTTGCTTGCAAGGTATGTGTACAAAATTAGATATTTGATTGGGTGATACTGAGTTAAAAAAGTGTTTGTTGGTCAGAAACACCAAATTAGTTAGGTTTGATTCTCCAAAACCTGGTTTGTTAAACCTGGTGTATAGTTTTGGTAACAAAAAAGGAATCGACTCAAAATCGATCATACATGTACATTTGTATGTAGTCCCATGTTGTCCAGGCATATTGCACTAAAAAATATATATGTGAGAGATCTTGTGACATTCCTTTCATGATTTCCGATAAATTTCAGTGAAAATGTTTGAATGAATGAAACATCATGTAACCGCTGTTTAGACCTCTGCTGGGAGGTTCGCACGCCAGAGGTTACGGCGTGAATAGTGCGAATGATCTGTGTGCAACACCCACACAAGAGAATCCCCATTGGTTTTCCACGTGAGCGCTAACATGAGTCGGGTCCCCGTCTTTCCACGTTTTATACTTATATTATGAAATGACACTAAAACGAGATTTCAAGTACTATAATTTGCTTTATTATAGTTATTGGATTCGATATTTCGTATTATCTAAATGTGAAACCAAATCAATTTTTTCTTTCTCCCAAAGCTGGTGTATAGTGTTGGGAGAAGGAAACATTCAATTTGGATTCGCAGTTAGATAATATGAAAGACCCAATCCTATTATAACTGTAACAAAGAAAGTTATATTACGTGAAATCTCATTTTAGTGTCTTTATTTCACGATATAAGTATAGAAAAAGATCATCTCAGTGTGCACTAGGCGTTCACATGGAAAACCAATGGGGATTCTCTTGTGTGGGTGATACACACAGATCGCTACGCTCCATTCATGAGGGAAGTTCGGGGGACTGGACACCCAAGCAAAGGTCTCAAAAACCGTTACATTATGTTTGGGTTTAAACATTTCACTGAAATTCACCGGAAATCGTGAAAGGAATATCACAAAATCTCTCACACATAATAGTGCAATGTGAACAACATGAGACTATATTTAATCGGTTTTATGATGATTTTTTTTTTTGTTACCAAAACTATACTCCAGGTTTAAGCCAAATATAAAATAAACTTTATTCACCTGAGATAGATGAGGATTATAGTGTTGGGGATGTTTCATATAATAAACCCCATTGTATATTTAAAATTTGCTACCACCCCCCCCCCCAAAAAAAAAATAATAAATGGTACCTAGTGTCGAGTGCTTTACTATGAATGTTGATAGCATTTTCATGTTCAGGATTTATTTTAAACTTGTGATTAAAATTCATATTGAATAACTTTGATAGTCTGATAAAACCTCAAAAATGCTAAATGTTCGAGAAAGTGATCTAGAAACATAGCATCCAACATATGGGATCATCTTTCCTTTGAAATGCTGTGGCATCATTTTGGGTGGTAAGGGAGCTGGGATTTGGATAGGACATCACTTGACTCATTACCTGGAGATTAACCAAAAAGGTGATTTTCACCAAAATTTAAGATACAAGGTTTTATTTTTTAGAGTACCCGGTATTTACAAAATGTTATTCACATCTCTGAACAGACATGGACGCAAGCACGAGATCATGCCCTCCAACATTAACTTCCGGGCCAACGTGTACGCCCTGAAACAGGAGGGCTGCACGCATCTCATCGTAACGACAGCCTGCGGGTCTCTCCAGGAACAGATTGCGCCGGGTCATATCGTGGTCCCAGACCAGTTCATCGATAGGACTTACAAGAGAATACAGACCTATTATGACGGAGAGGAAGGGAGTCCGAAAGGCATTTCCCATATTGCCATGCATTCGCCATTTTGTGAAAGAACCAGAGAGGTAGTATAGAGTTGATTTCAGTTGATTTCCTATCGTGATAATTTATAAAAACTGAATAACAAAAATGGAAATTAAAATATTTAATCAATTCAATTTTATTTGATTCCAAGCACAAAATAGAAAGACAAGTATTACATGTATGATGTATCATGTACTTATGTCTGCGTTAAAATTGTATTTCACAATGTTTTTTTGAAAGATCTGTTTTTAGGGCATACGGTTGTGAGCATTTTGATGCAAAGAAAACTAAATCCATGTTGTTTGCCTCCCCTCGCAAAGATATTCCATTTAATTCCGCACAACGGGAAGAGAGTCAGCACATCCTTCTAGCTGGAGCAGTGTGTGGAGAGAACATTTTAGTGTGATGTTAAATTCTCGACCATTCAATGATTTGTGAAATTTTCAGAAAGAATACCCCTCTGAAATATATGGGTGATGAGTCTTGTGTCTCATGATGCAAAATTCATAATGCTTTAAAGATTTGGTACCATGTATTCTTCAAACTCATTTTTGGAAAGTTGTTAATTATTTTGCAGCATCTGATCGCCTCTGTCAAATCCTTGGGACTGACGTGTCACGAGAAGGGCACCGTCGTCACCATCGAAGGTCCCCGCTTCTCATCGCGGGCTGAGAGTAAGATGTTTCGTATTCTCGGTGGAGACATTATCAACATGACAACGGTACCGGAGGTGATCTTAGCTAAGGAAAAGGGTCTGTGTTATGCAGCCATTGCCTTGCCCACAGACTATGACAGTTGGAGAGAATCAGATGAACCAGTGAGTTATAACACATGTTGCTGTGCTATTTTATTCAATATATTTGTGGACACAGGCTTTGTGTGACCCCCTTTTTTTAGTTTATGGTCCCTGACAATCCGTTTAAAGAGAATCTACTATCGTGGGAAACTAGCAAAGCGATTGTGAGTTTTTAAATCATTTTCAACTGTTTTAAGAAGAATATGAGCGTATAAAGGGCCACTGGAAAGGATTGCTCTATGGCTTTATAGTCATGACAAGAAAATGTTGAAATGTACGGGTCAAAAATTTTGTGTGGTCCCACATATGCATTTATTTATTATGCATTTATTTATTGTGCATGTAACTCACAGCAGAATTGGGTTAATTTCTTATCATTTTGTTGGTTGATTCCAAAACCCCACGGCACACAACAATTCTTAAGTGAAATGTTATCAACATTTCTAAGTCAATTAAAGACAGTTTCTGTTGCAATTCAATCTCAATGCTACAGCAGTAATTTCCCTGTAAATGAAATTACTTTTTTGATTCATCTTTAATTTTGTTGGGTATAGGTGTCCGTTGATGTTGTGATGAAAACCTTTGCGATGAATGCTGCTAATGGAAAGAAAGTGCTTCTCGATGTCATCCCAAAAATAGCCAAAGAAGACTGGAAAGAAACTGTGAAGTCACACGAGGTAAGAAATATTTGTGCATTGGGGTCTTGAGTGATGGTTTGATGTTACCGCTAAGAAGTTAATAGTTAAACACGCGTTTTTGTGACCACATTTTCGAAGAGAAACAATTATTACCAAAGCCCAGTTCGTGTACAGGGATACAATATTATTTTGCTCATGCATATCAGTTAGATTTCAATTGTAACTCTCTATATGTAAGCCACAAAATACCAGTGCAATATCGCAGTATTTTTATAATATGAACGGGTGCCTAGGCAGTAGGCATTGATTGCGAATACCGAGTCCATGGAATAGGCCTTGCAGCTGTCTGGCTCCTTAGTGCTTACTTCTAAGCATTTAATTAATACCAACCAATTACTTAAAGGAGACGGAAACCCTAGGATTCAATTAAATTGTATAAAACAGAAAAATCAAAGAAACAGATCAACAAAGATTTGAGAAAAATTGAATAAATAATGAGAAAGTTATGAGCATTTGGATGTTATGATCACTACTGCTATGGAGATCCTCAAACTGGCAACGGGCCCAAGATGTGTGATGTCATACATGAACAACTTCCCCATTACTTATGTACATATTTTACTTAAATTGTCTTCAATTGGAAAGAGGAAAAAACAATATTTTTGGTATTTTTCTGTCCACCAAAGGGGAGAGTTGTTCTTGTATGACATCACACATTTTTGGGCCTGTTGCCAGTGTGAGGATCTCCATAGCAGTAGTGATCACAACATTCAAATGCTCATAACTTTCTTATTATTTATTCAATTTTTTCTCAAACTTTCATTAATCTGTTTCTTTGATTTTTCTGTTTTATACAATTTAATTGAATCCTAGGGTTTCCTTCTCCTTTAAAGGAGCCTAAACATTACTGAAGCAAAAGGAGCTAAATGTTCAGGACACATGTCAGAAGTTGTGAGAGACTCCTCGTCGTCTGGCCGGCAGAAGGGCCTTAGCAGCCTTGCGCGCATAAAAACACTTTCCGAGTTATTCACGTTTTAATGGTTTGAACGGCTCTCGAATTGCGAATACTTCGTGCATGAATCTAAATTTTTTCAATTGTTTGGAATATTTAATGAACTTCAAATTTGGAAAGTTGCAATTTCTAAACCACATTAGTTTTAAAGATATTAACAGTTTAATGCTAAGGCCTTTCTGCAGGGACACAAACATCGCGCGCCTTCCCCCGGTAAAAGGGCCGTAAGCGCGTAGAGCCCTTCTGCTCGGAAATTTTGACGCAGCGCGCACAGTATGAAAAGGGCCTTGTCCATAGGCGTACGTGTTATATAGCAAGCGCGTTTTGCCGGCGTAGGGGGCGTTCGATTTATCTTCGTTATGTGTTCATTTCGTTTTATTTACACCATAAACATTGGTAAATAAATGATAAGTAAACTGATCAACATCTTTATATGAAAGTAAAACCCAGTGCAAATGAAGACGTGAATATGCAGTGAAAAACTATCACAAAAAATTGTTTAATATAGTCACAAACTATTGCCAATTGATGAGAATCTCATTATAATGTCATCATGAGAACTTTTTCTTTGTTTTCTTTTTTTTTTCTCTCTCTCTCTCTCTCCTGAATTAAGCATTTCCTTTTATCTCTTGACTTCTTGAATATCCTACACATAATACTATTGAGATACCCCATCGAGTCATAAAATGAATTCAAACAAACCACTAGCGGATCCAGGATTTGGCGTGAATATATTTATATATTTATATTTTTAGGGGGCTCTTCATACAATATTTTTGGTGTAAGGACAGGCCCGCTACCCCCCCCCCCCATCCCTGAGCGTATCATGTCACTGTCAATTTTCAATCTATACTGGCCGTAGTCAATAGCCACCTCATAAACCCAAAATAAAGCCTTTATAATTATGCACATGTATATTGTTATAGTTCATTCACAATTATGGTGTTATCGATCATTTTTAAATTATCTGAAAGCTGAAACTTGTCACTTTTTATCCATGAGAACAGATGATGATCTCAATCCAAATCATTTTTGTACGCAAAGGGGAAGGACAATTTTTTTCTAAAGACTGGGGATTATCTTGGTAAAATCATTAAAAAAGCCGTTCCAATCTTTC